>JAODTR010000008.1:3723879-3740002 GCA_025399935.1 Amblyopsis rosae | reverse complement strand
AAGGAACACAAAGTGGTGCAGGCTGCACAACACTGTGTTACCAATGTGGGTGACAGATTCTGAGGGAGCACCCTATGGCATCGAATGGATTTCTATATTATCAATAATGTAGTTATCCGATTAACCGAAAGAATAATCGATGAGTTGAAAAAATAATCGATAGATTAATCGACCAAAAAATAATCGTTTGGTACAGCACTAATCGTATTGGCACCGGGTACTCGGCAAGGCACATCTGTGCAATCAGTACTCATTACATGAATTTTAACAAAGTTGCTAACACAATTGGAGAGAAATAAAAAAATAATAGTAAACTTATAATACTAAGTCTATATTCATTCCTCAAGAAAAATTGGGGCACAAAAGTCAAAGTGTTAGGCGTTTATAGATTTGTTCAGTATACAGCATACAGTAAGCTATTTTTCCTTGGCAAAGAAAGGACAGAGATCAATTATTGTATCGACCATTAAGAGCTCAAACATTTGTTCTTACATGTTCCACAACTTTCAGTTCCTGTGTTATGTTGTGCTAACAGACAACAAACAAGTAATCAACTAACTGAAGCCCTTCTTCAATCCCCAACCTAACAAGCGTGCTTTCTATCCCATACGTTGCAGTTTTGGGGTTTAGCAATTCATGAATCTGACCCAGTCCCTCTAGCAGTTGATTTCCTGACATCACTAATTGGTCATCAATCATCACCACAATGCAGTACTTAAACTCTATAGTGAAAACATTCATGTCAAAATGTCAAATTTAATCTAGCCTTTAATTCACCTATGGTGTGACATTTCTGATGAAGTCCAAATTACTGTTTAGCTTCCTGTCCGTAAAAACTTGTGTAGCCTACATCCCGTGCCACCATGTTGTTTGTTTTGTTATCTGCTTGTCCATATAAATCCAGAATCCCCCAAAATGAATGAGGATAGCTCTGCATTTCAGGAACCACAATCACAGTTTATGTATTCTGAGCGTAGCCCTGGTTAGCATGCCTGCATACCTTGGTGTGGTTTCTACCTATTTCTATTTCTCACAAGACGCCTTGCATTATGTTCCTCCCTGCTAATAAACATAGTATTAGGCTTACAGCCTTCACTCTAATATCAGCACCTGTAAACTTGTACGTGCAACCTACCTCCTCCTGGTCCAACATGTAGAGCTGATTCCCGGAGATCACGCAGAGACGGGGGTTCCAGTGGTCGTGCGGGGGACGCTCGTAAGCAGGACGCTCGTAGGCAGGGCGCTCGTAGGAAGGGCGCTCGCGTAAGGGACGATCGTAAGCAGGGCGCTCGTAGGCAGGGCGCTCGTAGGCAGGGCGCTCGTGCGAGGGATGGTCGTAGGAGGGAGCGTGGAAGGAGTGTGCGTGGGAGCGATGATGGTGATGATGATAGGAGGGGGGGGCAGCACACCTCGCATCTAGACAGGGAAAAGGAGACACAGGAGGGGGGAAGAGTTAGGGTAGGTATTGGCAGAGCCTTGCCTCGTAACATTGGCGCCAGGGGTCATTTGAAGGACTAGGGTCACTGCATGGTAGACATGAAAAGCTTTTCAGTTATTTCATGTGCAGAAGGGGTCAAGAACACACATTTACAGTTAAAGCTTTTACAGCAGCTTACTGAGAGCCCCAGCACATTTTGTTGGGTTTTGAGTCCTCTTCTGGGGACAGTGTGAGTGTATACAGACTACAGACCAATGTGATTGACTATTCCTGTCTATCTGATAAAAGTACTGTTATGTGGTGTTACTCATGTTGTGTAGAACCTCAAAAGGTCCAGTCAGTCAATAATAAATCAAAACACCTATGTGGATTTTCAAAGGCTAAAATTTGGCTGTTAAATTAAGGATGACTTAAGAAAATTGATTAATTGGAAAAACAGTTATAGCTGTGATACATTTAATATTGCACTCATTAGATGATAATGCAAACCTGTTACTGAGCTAAAACATAATTTGGGGCAATTTAAATGAAATGGTTTGCTATGACTGGGATCAAACCAAAAGTGCTACTCTAAACTAGGGCTGCACGATTTAACCTAAAATCGATTAATTGAACATTGCACCTCGATTACAATTAATTAACAAATGTTTTTGCCTTTGTTTTGCTTTTGTTTGAGTTCTGCTCCATGATGCTTCCATTCAGTCGAATAGACGAGCAGCGTTACGTGAATACACCATAGAACTAGAAATAAGTAATACACACGGGGTAGTATTCAGCAGCTTTTGTAAAAACGTACTATTTGTAAAACATGATACTTAAGTGTTGCTAGCAATGGGTTAAAACATAAAATAATTAAAGATACATGGAGTCATAATTATTAGTTTTTAAATATATTGACAGGCAAAAGTTGACCTACCCCGCTGTATTATCCTGTATAGGCAGCTACAGTATGTTTATCATTCATGTATGCATTTGTAATTACATTTTCTCTGCTCCACCTAATTGTAGACATTTTTGTCTACTGTGATATTTTAAAACCATTATTCCAGAAATTGTATTCCGTAGGAATGTCTCATTGAAAGAGTTGACTTGACATCGCTATAGTTAAGAAGTTACCATGAAGGGAGGCGGCGCCCCTAAAGTTATCTATTTGCTTGGAATACTGTAAAATACCTACGATGGGCAGAGATTAAACAGTAGGTTTTTAGAAAGTCCACCTTGCTATATAGTAAATTGTCTGTCACGCATTATAAGTCTGTTCTGCTCTGATAAATGTTTGTGACACCACCTGAGCTGCCATGTTACGAGCCATTGATGCAAAGTGTAATTTCGATTACAGTAATAACAGCAGCGTTTAGTAGATGCTGCTCGTTTAGTGATGTGCCTGAGATTGTCATGAGTGTCCAGGTCTGGACAAATAGGCTTATCTGTAAAACACGTGTCCTCCTATTTACGTCACACTTGATTGAACAGGATTTTTTTTTTAATCGAGAAAACCGACATAGGAAAATGATGTCGGTTAGATGTTACAAATTTAGGTTTCGATTACTTTTCGGTTAATTGTGCAGCCCTGCTCTAAACCTAAACTCAAATTATACATTTTACTCGTCATCCATGCCTGCCAGTCCTGAACACATTTTTACACTGCAATTAAAATTACACAAGTCTGTAAAAATAAGTCCTTGTTTCTATAGTGTTTAGTCCTCAAGTCTGACTGTGCTATTCATACAGATTTTGATTCATGCCCCGCAAAAATGTATTGCGTGAACCATGCACGCAAACAACAAAGGCTAAGATGCACCTTTCATAGAATAAGCTAGACTTATAGCTATACACAAAAACACTTGAAATCATCTGGTGACCTTTGACAACCCAGGTTATTATGTTTTTGTATTAAGTGCAACAAAGGTTGCGATATGATAGATAACAAACAAGAAGAGTAATGAGGCATAGTGCTGCTTCGTCACAGTTACAGCAGGTCTCCTTTCTCATTCATCAAAACGCATCTATTGACTTGATCCTTGGTTGCAATCGTACATTTTAAGATTCGAATATAAACAGGGGAGTCTTATTATGAAAATGAAAACGTAAAAAGTGCTACTCTTACAGTATATTCAGTTGCTAATGACTCAACAGTGTCATCACATGTGACATTACATTAAGAGTAGACAGACCAGTGAGCACATAAAATAGCATATCTCTAAAGGCCTCTATATACCTCTTTCCATTAATCTCCCATTCTAATGTTAACCTTGATTATTTTTCTTCTTCTCCCTTTCCATAAGACTCTTTAGAGAATTTCTCTTTCCGCCTTCCCATTTTATTCCCTTTCATCAAGAAGCAAGAGGCAATGTCAGCATGTCTCGCGTGCCTCTGATTACGCCGGCGAGCATATCTTAGGTCTCAAACTGAATACAAAAGCAAATGTCTCAAGGCAGTTCCCTCACTTTATTCAGTCTTGTGCTGGGATTCACAGACACCACTTACAGGCAAACTGTGGCTAAACAAGGTCTGGAAACAAGTTGCAAAAAGCAACAATCTCAACATGGTGTTGCACAACTGATTCATCTCAAATAAAGAAAATACAACACACCATTGGCAAACTCAGTCCATGTACAGTAGGTTAAAACAGTTCTCCTGTATTGCAAGACAATTCTAGGGAGAAGTGGATTTTCTTTTAAAACAAATTCAATTATCACACCCACGTTTGTGGCCATTATATGAAGGGGAGTGTAACATTCCTGCACTTGCTCATATGTCATATCCCATGAGGTAGACCCTTTTCACACATTTTACTACTGTACACACACAGTATCTTCTCTGGTGACTGTAAGTACTGTAAGTCATCTCTATAATTTTCTCCAAATCAACAGAGATAGCCCAGATGTAGGCATCAACACGCTCAACATAGTGTTATTACTGTAGAGTAGAGTGCTTCATGAGAAAAGTGACAGAAGAAAAACTAGAGAACAATTTATTAGGTACAAATTGCATGGGTCGGACAGAAATGGTGTGTGTGTGTGTGTGTGTGTGTGTGTGGGGGAAAGGGGGGTCTCTCAAATTCCCACACTGTCCTAGTGCTCACACATAGTGGCACATTCATTTTACATACACACTGTTTAAACTGGCGAATACTATGCACTGTATGCTGTTAGGTGACCTGGCTGTGCTAGCAGCTGCTGTAGGTCCATAGAGGCCAAATGTGATTTCATAGTATTTACCCACAACTAGCTGGTGGGTGCCAGACTAGGGCCAGTGTGCTGTAGTCCATGATATATGAGCAGATGTGACAGATGAACAGATGTAGCAATATTTTGCCTAATTTGTACAATTCAGTCATTATAAACAGGCAGCAACAACGAAGAGAAAGTCAATTGGAAACGAGAGTTGGGATTACAAGTTTAACAACACGGTAGTAAGATTTAAAAAGTAAGAGAAGTTTGAAAAATATGTCTGTCTGGAGAGTTTTTTTGCCTTGTTGTAGTGATGTAAGTTGTAGACGAATCAATAAAGTGTGCCTCCAATTGGCTTTCCTTTTTCTTCTCAATCTTGAACAGATTTTATATTGTAGTATTTGGCGCAATAATGTCAGTGGGATTATACAGAATAGATATCACAAGTGTTGGGGGTACACATTATGTATTATAACGTGTTACGTAATATTACTACTAAAGTGAATAATGGAGTAGTGTAACATGTTAGTCTTTGACATTCAGTAATATTATTAGTTATTTCTTTAATAACTAATGTGGGTTAGTGGTCACAGTCCGTGAATTCAAAGGTCAACTAAAACCTTGTAAATAATACAAATAAATGCTTCCTTATTAGCGATGTCAATTGGCATCTCGGAAAATGGGCATGCTGTGTCTTCTTTGATCTATTTTGCGACTGGGACACCACAACAAGCTAGATTGCTATGTTTAGCCGGACGTATCAGAGCAGAGGTGAAAATCCTTGGGAGGAATCAAGGGAGAGACTTGAGTGAGTCTTGAATTGTCTTTAACTAATTGAGAATACAAATTCAGGCCGTTGCAAACCCATTATATTGTCTTTCCTGATGTTAGCGGTGAGCGGCTAACAGTAGGCTAACGGGAAAACGCAGAAAATCCCGACTGCATTGTGCATCTCTGCCAATGTTATATGAAAGACTGCGACGAACAGACAAAGAGAGAACGAAAGCAAGTGAATGAGCGCTATTCTCTATGGGGAGGAAGTGAGAGAGACAGAGAAAGAACTGTCCTCCGTAGAAGGCTTCTAGGTTGTGAAACAACCCTAGGTTGTGCTGTACATGTGTATACAGTAAGCTATAACTATTGTACTGCCGTTATTGAGCGCCGCCAAATAATGTAGCCTATCAACGTGGAAATCCCTGTCAATTGTAGGCTATGATCGGCTTTATCTGATTTCCTTCTGTCACACTCAACAGCGTCAGCCTGTAGGCTATAGGGCTGTACTTTATTTAATCTTTAGCTGCCTGTCTCACAGTGTTTTTTGGATGATTATTACCTCATCTTTTCCTGTGTGAGGCCAATGACTCACCAAACAACCATAAGCCTTAGAAAGTTTACAACTTTGCAAACCAGTCTCAGAAAGTTTAAAATAAATTAGACTGTAGACCAGGCCTATTCAATTGGCAGCCCGCCGGGCCAAATGCGGCCCACCAATTGCCCCCATGTGGCCCACGAGGGGATTAGCCTTGAAACGTTATCAGCCTGTGTGCTTATAGTGTTTTCTTTGTTTGTTTATTATTATTAGATGTGTTTATGTTCTGTGTGTGTGTGTTTATTAAACCGCTGCAGGTTTACCCTCCGTAAAGGCCTGCATGCTACTATCTTTACAGTAAGTGAGAATAAAAACATTTGGACACTAACATTTGATCTACTGTAGTACAGTACCATGGGACACAAAGAGACAAAAATGAGACAAAAGAGGAGAATCATGAAAAGATTTATATTCATTCATCATTTTCAGGGGAGCTATCATTAAGCCAAGATGAAAGCTGCGCCAGCAAGTACTAATAATAACAAGGCAACAATATTCATCTTGTTGTAAGCATTGCATTTTTGGGGAGGAATTCAATTTGAGCATCGGTTCTAATAGCATACTTTTGGCAAATTTAGTATTGATGTGGTGACACTGCTACTGCTACAACTGGGATTAGGGTTGTAGACACACACACAAAAGAAAAAATGATCTAACTTTAAAGAAAGCATTGTATTCATTTTGCCATTACAATAAAATGCTCCTATGGACACGATTGATACTTAAACCTCTACTAGTCCTAGAATGACTGGAATGGATATTGAGCTAAATAACTAGAATGTATGGGCATTGGCTGGCTCTGGCCGGCTGCTACGTGCATGTCAAGTGCAACGTTGACGCTGGTGTTAAATCAAAAATCTGTTATATTAGTCATGCATTAGTCATTTGCTTAAACAGAACACAACATATACACGAATGCATTATGATTATTGAAGCCCGACTGTATTAATGGGGTGCAGTCAAATTGGTGGACCTAACCACTGTTGCTGTGCCAGTCGTGCCTTGCTACATCCTAGTTCATCAGTTGCCAGGGTTTCGGGGTAGAGCTTCATGTTAGTGTAAAGTAGTAACATGCAGCAGAACACCGGGACTGCACAAAGTGTCCCTAGTGTGACGGCAGCACAGATGGCAGTTCGAGGGGTGAGGAGGGTGGCTGAACTTATTGCCCTTCTTTTCTGGCATCTCATGATGCATTCTGCTGCTTGTCGTGCCTGTCCCGAGTTCTCGGCAAGCAGATTCTCCAGGGAACACTTTGCCTCGACCGCTCTCTGGCCAGGGACATTTATGGGAATCTCCTCAGCCTGCCGGAGGATTTCATTGAGGAGGACGCTAGTAAGAAAATTGAGTTTAGCCTCCATGTCTCCAAGTTCCTCCTGTGTGAAGACTCTTACTTTTGTTATCCTAACCCATTTCTTTCACTCAGGTAAGGCATTAAGGTATTTCAAGCTGGTTGACGTGATGCCGTATTTCAGCTTTCAAATTAATCTCATGGATACTCCTCTCTTCCTGTGCCTGACTGTAGGCATCTAAAGATCAGAGAGCATGTTCTCCTTCTCAGCCAGTCAGAGATGAAGGTGCACGATGACGGCCTGGCTCTGCTCTGCTGCTTTGTCGTGCATAGCCGCTCTTCAGAGACTTTCTGGCATTTTCTCCTCCACCTGCTGAAGGATTTGTAGATCACTAGCATTCTTTATGACCATATCTAGGTTATCCACCTGCTCGCTGAGGTCCTCTCCTTCCAGACAAGCAATGTTCTGTTCCTGAGATTATTTTCCTAAAATGCCTACATGTATGATCCACTTTCTTCTGCATGATAGATTGTCACTTGTCTTTAGCAATATCACAGAAAAGGGGCTGCCAGTCAGTCTTTATTCATGCTATATAGCAAATGCAGGAGGGAAATGTATCCCTGCACTGTTGGATGTGCACAGACACACACTACACTGGATAATAAGCTTGTTAAAGACAACACTTCTACCCACAATGCAATGCAGTACCATGCCATATCATAACCAAATATTCAACTGTGTAAGCATTTTTCAGATTCTCACCCTCTCCACAACCACAAAAGGTGATTTGTCTAATTGCGCCAAAATTATAGCAGAGTTCATATTATTGATTTGATTTACATCTGAAATATATAAACTAATACACCTGAAATATATATGAATCGCTAAACAGGTGTGGCTTATTTTAAAATAGACGATTCAATTAATTATAGTGTGGAACATGAATACTGGTTTATGTGACTGGAATTGCTTTCATTCAAGATATTATAGCTTATATCTGGCATTTATCTGATGGCCTTCAAAGTGACTTACATGAAGTAAGGGTGAAGAGGTTAGCTGCCTTTATGAGATCAGGCCGTTTGTATTTAACATCTTTTCAATTAGGGTTCAGACATGTGGCTAGCTACAGCACACACCTGCATGCACATACAAACTTACATATCACAGCTATGCCAATGTCATCCATCCAACTATCTGTCATAACTATTGTGCCACTATTAAGCACTGTGGAGGAAATGCTGTGCTTTAGCACAGCAAAATATTAACACATTTGTTGCATAGTCAAGCAGAAAAATTGTTACAGCTTGTGGCAGACAAAAATAATAGTTTGTGGCATATCCATGTGTTTTTTTATTTACTTAATGTGCTTATTGAATAGTGATCTTTGAATGCTGACTCACTGTGATCCTTGCAATATGTGTTGTGCACAGGGTTCTTGAAAACATAAACCACCCAAACAAGTCAAATGTATAGTCATTGTAATACGGTACATACAGTAGTGTTGCAACGTAACTGTCCTCAGCATCAATGACAGTGTACAAGAGTGTAGAGAAACACTCTTAAAAACAAACAAAAAAACGTGCAAACCATCGCATCTCAACTTTGCATGTGTGCACAGCAAGGTCCTTATGCTGAGGTGAGGTAGTCACTAGGGCATAGCAGTGTGAGTCATCTGCAGCAGCCCGATCTGCGCTGCTCTACTGTAGACCTTCGTCTCCCACCTCCAAGCCTGCCTATTAAGGGCATGCGGAGCACCGCAGACAGAATTTCAATGAGCGGACTCATTCTCTTAACTGTCCGCTTGTGCGCTGGGGTCTACGTTGCGTGACTGCAGCGCTCAGGCTGGCAGGAATGCTGAGGTGGCGTTTTTCCATTGTGCTTGTCTTCCTCTCCTTCAACACTCTTTCATTCCCTCACGCTTGCTCTCTGCTCTCTTCCTCTCTCTCTCACTCCTTTCTCTCGCCCTTCTTCCGTCTCGGAGGACTATTTTTCCTGTTTCTGCCATCCCCAGCAGTTTACAAAAAGGACCAATTGGATGACTGGTCAGCCTGAGTCAACGTTGTCATTACTGGGACCCAACAGGCCCAGTGTTGATTCATACATGTTGCTAAACTCTGAAATTGCTCTAAAAATAAAGCTTGCAATAACCCAGGGAAACGTGGGGCAGATAATGTACTCCTGCAAGCATAATGAAGCAATGCATTGGCTTGCTAGTCATGTCAGTGCCGTGTGGCACATGATATTGCCGCACAACTGCAATTCCATTAGCACATTCCGCTGCCTTTATTGAACAAATATTGCCTGCATTCAGATGTTATGTGATGCTGAACTTTGGTAATAACTCTGTATACTGTAGCATCTTTAATACAGGTACATTCAGGATGAAATCACATTTGCTTGCAGTATTTAAAGTCCCCGTGAAATCAATCGCTGTGGTACTGTACCTCTTGAAACAGGAAGTTATGGGAGGACGTGTAAAAGCAATTTTATAATGAAGATCTAAAGTCCATTTCATTGGATGTAAAATACATACAGTACACCTCGTGAATAATAAATTAGAATGAATTAATAAGAAATCTGCATTTTCCCAAGAAGTGGTCAACTTCAACTTAAGCAACTAAAAACACCTGTGTGCATGATAGAGGGACCATTAGGCAAATCCATCCCCATCCCAACTACTGGGTTCTGCTGTATATCAAACATACTTTTAAGAGTGAAATTAAGTGCTTCCAAATGTGTTTAAATTATTCAAATCTCGTGGGTCTACGATGCTGTTCAGATGCAAACAGATGGGTTGAAAAAACTAAAATGTTATTAGGCCTAAATAGGCTACAGTGACAGAACTTCATCCGAAAATCATAAAATCCGGGATGCCTGTTCAGTTAAATAACATTAAACATATTCTTTTATAAAGCCCGTCCTGCTGTGCGCAGTGCATACAGTATCAGTGTGTGTATCCCGCAACATGTTAATTGTGGTCAGAGATGCTAGTACTTAGTTTGACATCCAGTGGCAGACAAGATCATACATAGTTCCTTTTATGAACTGAAAAGATTGCAGATGTACAGACCAAAGATATGTGTAACAGCATGAACGCTGAAACAATAATTAGGCAACATTTTAAAATGTATTGGATTCTTTCTGATTATATGAAAAACCTCAAACCAATAGAGAATAGCCTTACACAATACAAGATAAACGATTGACCCAGCACTCCCGTTTGCATGTTTTTTCATGGCTCAAATTATACAGGCTTAGGAGTGCCTGACCCTCTTAGTTCTGGTTGGGAAATCCCTAGATCAGTCTACCGTCATCATAAGCACAATGTTGTGTTTTGTTATGAATTCATTAAGAACATAATCAATTTTATTTGCATTGTATTTAGGCTATTTCTCAAGTAATAAAGGAGATCATAATTGGGAATCACGATCGATAAGGATTTTGCTGCGGAGAGAAAGATAAGAATTTGCCAAGAGCATTGTTGTGTATGCGCAAAAGGTTATGCATGGGGTTAGTTTGTGGTAGTAGGCCCCCTTAAATGTTTTAATTATTTGACCACTACTTTATTTATATGCATGTTACAAGGTTGTGTTAAGCATGCTGGCATTTCACTTCCAAACTGTTAAAGCCAACGTTGTCGATGTGCAGCACACTGACCGCTGCCAGTGTGATTCAAGGAAATGTCAAGTGTCAGCATTTAGATCACAAAGACCGCTGAGGGTGAGGCTTCTGGCCCTGGCATCTAACAGGCAGGGAAAGAGGGAGGCCTTAGCCGCATGCGGTTTGTCCGGGCTAATGCTCATTTCCACAATAAAGTGTGATACGGTTCATTACAATAATTTCAGATAAGATTTAAATCATTATAATTCAAAATCACACTGTTCGGCTTAAGTAGATATGATTAAAGAATTTATCTTTCAAAAGATCTTTATATAATACAGTAGCTACTGTACCTTATACAGTTGGCCCATTTAACATCTGCATGGAAAAACAGCAAGTTATAAACATGCATGTTTCAAGTCTTTTGCAATACTTTATCCCTATCACTAACGCTGTGCCACACCCCTCCCCCGAAATCAAATATCCCTCCCTCATAGTTTTTTATGATACTTACTGTAAATATGGGACATGAAAAACAGATTGGGTTTATACCTAAAGAGGATAGCTACTTCTGAAGTGGCGTGCAGAATTTGTGCTCATTAAAATCGCACAAAAGATGGACAGACAAAGGAATACACTACATTGTCATGACGCGCAACGGGCCCTAGCATAACAGCTAATGAACAAACAACCATTTCACAGCAGTCAATGTGAGTGAGTAAACTATTTTCTTGTTTTGTTTTTAGCATTACGTTAGCATAATACATTGATTGCATTGCCAATTGTAGCGTCTGTGTCTAAACAAACACATTGTCCTATTGAGTGCAAAGAGAAATGTGATAGATGTATGTTAATTTGGTTTAACAGTTTGGTAATGCAGATTATTGACAATCACGGTATCGGAGGATCTGCACCCTCCAGTGCATGCATCAGTGTGTATGTTTGAGAGAGAGAGAAATTACAATAAATATTTATATTTCACGATGCCTGCTCAACATCATGATTGTCAGCCATCGGCGATGAACAATGGCATCGTCTATAAACCCAACCCTAATGATTACAGCTGCTTTTATTTAGATCATGCAGTCATAACATGCAAAACCATATAAGTGTATGTCCATGGTAATAGCAAAGTACTGTATGTCTGAAATGTAACATTTCTTGTAACCGAACAAATGTGGCCAAAGTGTTTTGCAGTTTATAGTTCATAGAATTGTACTGCAGCGAACAGATGGCTGCAATTTCAATAAATAAAGAATAAAGGCACAATATTCCCGACTTGAAAGCACTGTGTAAAAAGGGCTTCTGGTTCAAACCGATATGGTTGCACTGCCGTGTCAGAGGCTGTTTTATCTCTTGACAGCTCAACAGTTTGCCAAGACAAGGTGCCACAAAGCCATAGCATACTCTCGTCGGCACACTACGCTGAAAGAGGGGGGCAAGTTGAACAGTGGTTCATTTGCATTTAGAGGAAGTCACTGAAACTGTTCAATCTGAAGAGGGCTTTTAAGACAGTTGAGAAGGGTGCTGTTAATAATCCTTGCAGTATTTTCACCAAAACGTGTCACAGACATTACAGTAAGACCCCTTGGGACAGTGTCAACATGAAAAAAGGACATAATAACCGAACTGGTAATACAACTAATATTGTACCCAAAGTATTCACTCACATCACATAATCCAAACCTTTTAATGTTAACCAACGCTACAACCATCTGGCAGCCCTCAACAGAAAACGGATTGTGTCACATCTAGTTGATTGCAATGGCAATAAACATATTTTTCTGAATCGTTGAAGGCGGTCAAATCGCCTGCTACAGTATAACTGATTCACACCCACTGCCACTAATAAAACAGATTTTGAATAGCGCGTCTTCAGCCTGACAAAAAACTGTGAAGTATGATAAGGGTGGCCACCTTGGACTAGGTCAGCCAAGTAGAGCTGGGCGATACGGACCAAACATCATATCCCGATATATTTAGGTTGAATAGCAATACACAATATATATCGGTATTTTCTACAAAGAAGGGCAAATGTTCAGGCCTACACCAATGCCAAATGTGAAATGTCAAAAGCACTTTAAGTTTTATTAAAATAATACAATTATAGGTATTACTCTCGTGCTTAACAAAACACATATGTACAAATACAATGTAAACAGAATATAATAGGGATGTTCCTATAGTAATTATGACTATAATTTCCCAGTCGTTTAAACTCAACACTTTTTACTTAGACTAATCGACAAAAACAATGATCACAAGGCTAAACAATGAGAACGTTGGAAAATCTCACTTTATATTTATTCTGAAAGACTATTATAATACTGCTTTGCATTGACTGTGCTGAAAAGCAAATCTGTTTGTTAATTATATCCTAAACTACACCCATAGTTTAGCCTAGCAAAAAGCTATTTATGCTAAACGTGGCAATTTAAACAAAGGGGAAAAAACAGTAAACCCAAAGGAAATGTGACTTTATTTTTAGCGACATTAATTGTAGTGGTTGGTATAGTTAAATTCATAGCAGAAGTTGTGAATATTGCAGCTATAATACTGTAATACTAGCTAGGCTAATGTACCTGTATCTGTTTGTCAGAAACGGAAATTGAGCATGTGACTCAGTATCTGCTCTCTCATTGGCTACTTTGCACAAAGGTGTGCTTCATATGCTCACTCCCTGTCAACTTGTGGAAGCGAGGTTAGTAGGCCAACATCTCCGCTCCTTCGACACTCTGAATGTACTGAATCACGCGCTCCCGACTCTACTCCTCAGGCCAAGTGCGGGCATGGAGGGAGAGACAACCATGCCCGCATAAACAATATTGTCCAATTGCATATCTCTTCTGAAAATATGTCAGTATAAATTAAATACTGGTAAATCGCCCAGTCCTATCAGCAAGTACCAACATTTTGTTGTAGTTAAAAAGGATGACAAATCTTACAATGCATGTTCTCCATATTTTCTCACATGTAAATGTAAGCTAGTCCAGGTGCACTGGTTGACACAATACATAAAAAAGAGAGAAAAAGCAGTAAAAGCAGAAAAAATACTTTTCCATGTCACATGCTAATTCACAGACTAATGTAAATCCAGACCCAGAATCCAACTCTGTAAATCCTCACTGACGTTACCGGTTACTAGGATCCACTTCTCAAGTCAGAACTCGGATGCCCGTAAGCGAGAGGGGGATAAGATTTACAGTCCTGTCCTGTGCATTTTTATATATATGTGTATGTGTGTGTGTGCGTGCATGTGAGCAAGAGAGAGAGAGTATTCTCACCTAGCCGATCATGCACCCAGCCCTCCCGCGGTGCGTCCTGGGTTTCCCATTGCACACCCAGAGCGTCCACAAGGCGTCAGTGTTGCCGCGTCGCAAAAGTCGCGGAGAGCCACCCCCAACACAGGAAACAAGGTTACTGCCCGAGAGATGTCACTTCCGAAACGCCCACTCCCGCTCGCTCGCGCTCGCTCCCTCACGCCCCCAGCCTATTGCCATGACAACCGAGAAAAGAATAGAATATAAGTGAGTGTTAAAGAGACAGCAGGATCAGAGAGAGGAGAGGAGAGAGTGGGTGAGAGAGAGAGAAAGAGAGAGAGAGAGAGATAGGAATGGTAGGGAAGGCAAGCAGAAAAAAAAAGAGGAGAGGAAGGAGAGAGAGAGAGAGAGAGTGAGTGGGCAGGGAGAGGATGGATGACAGAAGGGGAGGAGAGAGGTGTGTGTGAGAGAGAGAGAGAGAGAGAGAGAGAGAGAGACATGTGGTGGGATGAAACCGGGGAAGATAGGAGAGGTGTCGATGTCATGAATGCCAGGAGAGAGCTGGGGAAAGAAGGGAGGAAAAAAGGGAGGAAGGAAGGAGGGAGGACAGGCTTTTTTGGGAATAGGGAGCCCACATCGTGTTCCCATAGCAACACAGCCATCCATGAAGCACTGACTTGTACCTCTCTCTATCTCTCTCTCATCCTGTCTCTCCATCCCTCCACTTCTCCTTTTTCCATCTATAACTATACTGTATACACACCACCACCATCATCATCATCATCATCATCATACATTGGCAGATTGTGCATACAGTATTGCACAGCTCTGTTATCACAACATACACAACGTATCTATCATTGACGCTTCGCTCCGGGATAAATGTGTATATCTGTCCTGTAAGCACTCAGTGGACAGACAGATACAGACGTCAGGCCAGATTAGGGCGATTAAACTGCAGGCTCTCCTCAGCTCCTACTGTACGAGCGCCGTGCAACTACTGTACATCCAGTCCAACTTTTCCGGCTCTAAACTGGCAGCCTCCTATCCTCTCCTCCCTTACTTAAAGTGTCCACACCAAATCTGTCTCTCACTCCCTCTCCCGCTGGACGCATTATCTCCGTCTTGCAGAGGTTTTTATCTCTCATCAGTATATCTGTCTTTCCGCATCCCTCTCGGCCTTGTGTCCCCCCTCTCTATTCCCCCGAATTCCTTGTCGCGGCTTTTGAATGTGAATTCCTCTGTACGCATTACAGTATGTCTGAACACGCTTCTGCTTGTTGTAAGTTGGATTCACTTGTTTTTACTCTGTGGCACAAAGCTACATTTCATGCTTGTGCGCTGGGGCTGCACTGAATTGTTACTGTCTGTATTCAAAGTAATTGTAACTGTAAGGATTGTAATGGCACCCAAAGAATAACTAAAATACAATGTAGGCTTTAATTAATTGTAACCAGTGCTTAATTTGTAAACCAGGAGGTCCTGGAGCACAGAGAAGTTGCTGCTCCGGCGAGTCAGAGGGGAAGGAAATATGCCTGGAGCACATTGGATTGGACGCCAAGTTACTGTTAAAATAAACTACTAAATAAATCTAATTAAAAAGCATTATTTATTTACAGTTAATAATTATGCACCCAAATGGCCAGCAGCAACATTTTAAGACTTTTTAAGGATCAGTGGAGACCAGTGGAATCAGCTGGGATGAGCTGGGACGTATCCACTTGCAATACGCGGGATCGCGGGAACCGCGTATATATCTTTTTTTTTGGATCGCACACACCAACCCGCAGCAATCTTAAATACGCCTGCACCCACAATATTTCCCAATGCAGTCCTCCTCTCAAGACCACAGCACGCCCACTTGCTTACAGTAGCTGTGGGGCTTATAGTAACAATTTGCCAAAATACAAAAAACGGAAACAGCAGGAAACCGATGGAGTGCCTACTCCGGGTAGGGAATGAGTCCTTACCCCAAGTGAAGGAGTTCAAGTACC
>JAODTR010000008.1:3678459-3704835 GCA_025399935.1 Amblyopsis rosae | reverse complement strand
ATGAAAATGCAATATTGGGATTGCATTTTCATTTGAATTAAGTCCACTCTAAAGCGTGGAATTGTTTGACAATTAAAGTGCTATTTGGGATTGCATTTTCATTTGAATTTAGTCCTCTATGGACTTCCATATCCTAACCCTAGGCTAATGTAAAACCAGACATTTGACAGAATGATTCTGCTTCCTCTGATGCCATGTCAGAGCATGCGCACTGCCTTCCTAAATAAAAAAATGTCGAAAGAATAAAAGAAAAACAAAACTAATGGTGAACATGAAGTGTAATGAAGGCGTGACTGCGCACAATAGCTGATTAAAAACGCGAGACGTGATCAATGGGCATAAAGGTGGAATTAACTTCCTAATGTGGATATCGCTTGGTGAGAAACAGCTTCATGTACAGTCGTTTTCCATTAGTCTACTTTTGCCTACCATACCGTATAACCTATATATTTTAAGTTTAAACACCAACCATGTGATCCAGTTTGACATCTGACGACACGGGAAATGTAAAATTTAAATAGAATATAGACTGATATTAAAAGCTATCTCTCAACGTAGGCTATAGGGTGCATAGACGTGTCGGCTTTCGGCCGCTAGGTGTCACTAGGCATATTAGAGTAATTACAGAAATAATCATTTTAGGTGGGGGGGATTTCCATGCAGGTCTATGGGCCTTAATTACTTTCGCTTTCACTATACAGATTCAACGCTTGTAGTTGTCACACGACGCGCAACAACACTGGAATACTTTTAGCTGCGAACAAATATCTAAATATCACTGAACGAGAGGAATTTGTTGTTAAAACAACCAACCCAATGTGGTAACCCAATATAAAATCAATATTTCAAGGACTATGCAAAAGTAGACTATATTATTTGCAAATTCGCTGTCAACCTGTCGTGATCAGAACACTACGGTAAGCTATCTGTCAAACTATCGTAATTTAAATGCAGCCTAGTGAATACATTGAGTGTGAGTGTTGTGGAGAATATGCCTTACATTTCTTCAACAAAAATGTCTTTAGAAAAATGAAAGTATTGAAAATGAAAACAAAACTAAAACGTGTTGGCCTATTTAATTAAAGACAAAGACTTCAGTTGTTAATGTATATCAAATAATTAATGAAATAATCATTGCTCATTGTCATACAGGACATTAACTTCAACCTTTTTTCAGAACCTGTGAGGAATGCAGAAAATGAGCTATTTATCGGTATTGCTATCCATCACCGTTGATGTATGCGTGGTACACGCCATTCGCCTTGCCCAGCTCTCCCCACAACTTCGTCCACATCCCTTCATCGTATTATGGGGTGGAGGGCTGATCAGAGCCTGCCTCCTTCTATTGCTCACCTTGAACAACCCTGGAAGTCTGCCCTGGATGAAAAGCTTTAAGGGCCTACAGACCTTAGCTGTGCTTTGCCTGCATTTCCCAGTGTACACCAGCCTGCTTTGGGCATCGGGTCAAAGCACTTTGGAGGAAGTGTGGGGGTGGCACTATTGGCCAAGGGTGAGTGGTTTTGTTCTTTGTTTTGTTATGGTGTATGTTACACTGAAATCATGTACCCCTATTATAACATGTATATTATAGAGCACTTGCCAACTGCATTTATTCAGTATGTAAATATATATATATATATATATATATATATATATATATATATACATATAAATTATAAAAAGTAAACCTACACTAAATGTTTGAAATATTGTCAATTTAATTCCACCACTATGTATTTTAGCCATTAACTATTTTAAAATTCTTTCTGACACTTTTTTAAATAGGCTATATTACTTTGCTTTATTCTATATGAGACGCATTTCTGAAGTGATTGCTGATGAGTCAAGCTTAAGACAGAAACTGAATGAAAGTCAAATAATTCTGTCGCTGTTCCCACAGTTGCTACAGAGTTATGCTGTGACGCTGGCAGCCTGGCTCTACTGGAGCCGCTATGTTTGCTCTTTTTTCACACGGCGCACCGCTGTGAAGCCGGACAAGAACACTGGGGCGTCCCTGCAGAGGCTCATGGGATACATGCTGCCCTACACTGGGCGCTTCATTTTTGTGATCACGCTTGTGGTTCTCTCCTCTTATGGTAGGTGGTGTCAGAAAAACGTTGTTGTGTTAGATCCCCACCTCTCCTACAACTCAATGCCCAGGCTTACGTTCTTATCAACTCTTCCCTACGGCCATGTTCACCTTTGTACACATTCATAAGAATAGTAAATATAGCATAGGATTGTTACTAGAAAATGGAAAAATGGAGAAAAAAACATGATCAGGTGCTTGATTTCCATGGTTTGAATGAAACTATACCTGCTGTGTAAGCCTCCTTTGTAACATGTTATTCAATCAGGTGAGATGGCAGCGCCTCGCTACACTGGCCAAATAGCTGACTGGATCATGAATGAAAAGAAGCCCAATGCATTCACAGAGGCCATCTATATGATGACACTGTTCACCTTTGCCAGGTAGGCCTTTTCTAACCGCCATGTATCTAGGGAACTGAATTGAAGCAGAAGTGTTTATGTTACTACTACAACTACTGGTAGCATTTGTTGTTACTCCAATTATCCAAATCAAATTGTTGTAGTGCATGATTTAACATATATTTGCTTTTTAAATGACATTTCACATATATCTGATATTAAATTCTTAAACACAAACTGCAGTCATTTGAGAATACACTTCTAGTACATAATTATAAACTGCAATCCAAAAACTTCATTGTTTCTTCTATGTCTCCATGGCGTCCTCTCTTCTCTGACAGCGCCGTGTTTGAGTTCTTCTGCGACTTAATGTACAATATCACCATGAGCCGTATCCACACCTCCATCCAGGGCCTGGTGTTCCAGGCCGTGTTGAAGCAGGAGATAGCTTTCTTTGACTCCACCGAGTCAGGCAAGTAATTTGCACGCTATATCAGTCGTGTCGGCCTGTGAAATGATTAGGATATGCAAATGAGCTTATGTACCGCATGTCATTAACATTTTTCTAGGCAAAATCGTCTCTCGCATCACCACGGATACCAACGACATGAGCGAGGCACTGAGTGAAAAGCTAAGCCTCGTGATGTGGTACACCGCTCGCCTTGCCTTTCTCCTGTTCTTCATGTTCACCAACTCGTGGAAAATCTCCCTGCTCACGTGCATGGGGTTGCCCATCGTCTGGGTCATACCGGAGCTCTCTGGACACTTCTCACAGGTACCCGCTCCTTGGTTAAACACCTTTCACTTAAAAGGATAACAAAACCGCAGAAAATGTTAATATGTGTGCATGTGGCTGTTAGTACCTAGGAGCTCTGCAGGGGGAGCAGTGGAGAGCAGTGCAGGCCACATGGGAGGGGCATGTGATCTTAGTTAGGAACAAAAATGTTTTCTCTCATTGACATTGTCAACCAAAAGAGCGATGCCTGACATAAATGGAAGAGTGTAACCTATATCATATGCATTTCTTTTTAACCAGTTGATGTGTGACCAACCAGTTACCACCTCTGCCTTCCTGTTTGTGTAGGCTATCTCTGTCCAGGTCCGAGAGTCCCTGGCTAAAGCCAACCAAGTGGCCACCGAGGTGTTCTCCTCCATGAAGACAGTGAGGAGCTTTGCCAATGAGGACGGTGAGACCGAGCGCTACAGGAAGCGTCTGGACGAGACGTACGCCCTAAATAAGAAGGAAGCGGCTGCCTACGCACTCTCAACCTGGGCCAACAGCGTGAGTCTCCTGCTAGCCCGCTGTTTACTGTACACCTCTAGTCCCACTCAGACCAGTGGTCAGTGTTCCGAGGGTATTTTTGTGTATTTGATCTCCCTGATTCTCCAGCTGTCTGTCAGTTTGTTGCACCTTTTTATTTTATTTAATTTTATTATGTTTATAATACATGCATATATAAGTGCATTGTCTTTATGACCTTTTGATGTCCAAATGAAGTCAAACCACGTGCGTGGGTGTCCATTAATGCCCTTTTCCTCCATATCCTCCAAGATGACAGGTTTGGCGTTGAAGGTGTGTATTCTTTATTATGGAGGCACACTGGTGACTAGGGGCACCGTAAGCAGTGGAGAACTGGTGTCCTTTATACTCTATGAGCTGCAGTTTGCCTCCGCTGTTGAGGTGAGGCCTTTGACGAGGAAGATGGAAATACACCGTACATGTCACACCCCACTGGCATGCGATTAAAAAGTGTGTTAAACCTGCTTGTGCTACAATCTCCCTTCCAGGCCGTTATGCATTACTACCCGGAGGTAAAGAAGGCAATCGGTACATCGGAGAAGATCTTTGAATACCTGGATCGAAAGCCGCAAGTTCCAGCGCAGGGCACTTTGGCTCCTGATGATCTTAAGGGACATATTGAGTTCAAAAACATTAGCTTTTCCTATCCTAGCAGGAAAGACAAAGACAAGGATAAGGTGCTAAAGGTATGCAGATCTAATAGCCAACATGTTGCCCGGTCCTGATGAAAACTTTGTACACACAAATGACTAATCTTTATAACTTGTTGAAATTCCAGAATCTGTCCCTGGAGATAATGCCAGGTGAGATTACTGCCCTGGTGGGCAACAACAGTTCTGGGAAGTCTACCTGCGTCAGGCTGTTGCAGAGGTTTTACGAACCAGAGGAGGGAGAGATCCTATTGGATGAAAAACCTATTCAGCACTACAAAGAACAGTATCTACACGATAAGGTGGCTAATGACTTGCTGCTAAATACAGCATCGTCCCTCATCTTTCACCCATCCAAATAATCCTTTATATATGTTAAAATAACACATATTTGATATATTCTTTCCCAAATCTATTCTCTTCCATAATGTTCTAGATTAAGAAATGAATATAGTCTAAGGCTGAGCTGTATACTATATGTTTGGTATTAGCACCCCCTAGTGGCTGCTTGGTACCAGGAGGACCACGAACGGGTCATAATTACTGTACGGACTCGTGCTTTTGCCAGTACCAGCTCTTCCATTAGGCAAGATTATGCAGCCGCATAGAGCACTGCCCCACACATGCATTGTGAATAACAAGTGGCTTTGTGGTTGTTGTGAGCGGTGTTCGCCACTTTATATTGCTATGTACAAAGCCAGGGCTGTATAGAAGTACTAGATGATCTTTTCAGCACACACAGAGAAAAGGTAAGTTAGCAAAATGCGAGGGGTATTTGGTGAATTTGCTAAGGAGTGTTTTGTCATTCTCTGCTCAGGAAATAACTGCTGCACTATGTATCTTTATATAGAAAATAGTTGTTTGTTGCTATATTATTTGTCTAAAATGTAACATATCACACTTAACGTGTAACAGCACCAGCTAACACAGAGCATAATGTCGTTTGGTTTATTTCCTGTGCGTTCTACTTGGCTGCAGATGGCCGTCGTCAACCAGGAGTGTGTCCTGTTCGCCCGCTCTGTGCGGGAGAACATCAAGTATGGTTATGAGCAGGCTACTGATGAGGAGATGTACAAGGCAGCCAAGCTGGCCAGCGCACACGAGTTCATCTCTGGCCTCTCACAAGGATATGAAACAGGTCTGGCCTAGTACTCTAATATAGTGGCCTTTAAGGGCCACAGGGTGCGTGAGCGGAGCTCAAGAAAAGGCAAATTAGGAAGCAGACTTGGGTTTCCTGCTTTAAAGCTGGAGAAAATGCAGCCACTTCCAGGAATTCTAGTTGAATTGTGTCTATTCAAACACAATGGATTACAAATGCATACGTGTGTGTGTGTTTATATATTTATATATATATATATATATCGCATACACGTATTTGACATTGCTTTGATTTCTGCCTGGATATTGTTTTAGTTTGAAGTGTTCTGCTTTAATGGACATGCCACATCAGCTCAAGCCTGCCCCTTGTGGCTGAAATGACTAACAGCGTGCCATCGTCTTGTTCTAGATGCTGGGGAGAAGGGAGGCCAGGTGTCAGGAGGGCAGAAGCAGCGCATAGCCATAGCCAGAGCATTAATCAGAAAGCCCAAGATCCTTATCCTGGACAACGTCACCAGCGACCTGGACACTGAGACGGAGCACCAGGTACAAACGCCTTCAGTGATTTGTCTTCACACACTCACGTGTCCTGCCGCACTCGCACCAATCGCTGGGTGGTTGTCATCTACAGGTGCACCAGGCTTTGTTGAATGACAACACGTGCTCCGTACTCCTGATCTCTCAGAAGATGAGCGCGGTTGAGAAAGCCAAACACATCATCGTCCTTAAAGATGGCACGGTAGAGGAAGAGGGAAGTCACCACGAGCTAATGGAGAAAAATGGCTCTTATGCCGATATGGCGAGAATGCAGACCACAGGTTTTCAGCGTGAAGAGAGCAGGGATAATGCACCCTGAGACTCCACTTGGTATTCATGGTGTTTTTATTATTGCTCTTAAAGTCCTTGATTTTTTCACTACTGCTGGTTTTGTATACTGGTACTGACAAAGAGCCTTCACTGAGGTTATGTTTTAGGAAGAAGTTTCTGCAATTGCAGTGGATATAAAGTGAAAGGCCTGCTGAATATTAATGAATTATGACGCTTTGGGTTCCTCACCATTCGTGCATCTTCTAACATATATCCAGATGTATCTATCAGACATTTTAATTAACGCTTAACTTTCTCCTCTATGTTTCCACTGATGTTGTTACTTAACAGATGTGGCCATAAAATGATATTTGCATATTGTATTTACAGTTACAAGTACGTAATTCAGCAGACTTTAGCACAGTATACTTACAAGTATTACAGAGCAGGTAAAGTGCTGTTGCTCAATAATGCTTACAACTATGTTGGGCATGTTGGACTCAAACACACTGATAAATTATGAGATAATTGATAACCAATAACATGTAATTATAAATTATTTGAGATGTTATATGGTTTCTGTTCAAAATTACCAAATACACTTTATGTGAATATTTGTACTTGTAATATTATACAATTGCATTTCCATTTTACATAAAATAATTTGCATGTTTTTTTTTTTTTTACGTTACAATGCATATACACTGAACAAAATAATAAACGCAACACAGTTTTTGCCCCCATTCATCATCATCAACTCAAAGATCTAATACTTTTTCTATGTACACAAAAGGCCTATTTCTCTAAAATATTGTTCACAAATCTGTCTAAAGCAGAAATGATTTGGTTATGCAAACCGATTGTTGCAGCAGCTGTCCGGGTGGCTGGTCTCAGACATCTTGGAGGTGAATATGCGGGATGTGGAGGTCCTGGGCTGGTGTGGTTACACGTGGTCTGCGGTTGAGAGGCCGGTTGGATGTACTGCTGAATTCTCTGAAAAGCCTTTGGAGACAGCTTATGGTAGAGAAATGAACATTCAATTTACGGGCAACAGCTCTGGTGGACATCCCTGCAGTCAGCATGCCAATTGCACGCTCCCTCAAAATCTTGCATTCATAATTTTGTTCAGTGTATATAACTATATATAACTGATGGAATATATAACTGATAGAATTATGTTTTGAAATTATTTATTTGTCTGATTACTGCATGCCGTTCAAGGCAAAATGGACAATCCTGGAGCCACGTGTAGTGTGTGAGCAAGGAAATGTAGTGAACTATAATAAAGAGATAATGCAATGGAATTCTACAATCGTGGAGGCCTATTTTGAGAATGCATTCATGTATTGCATGAGCTTTATGAGAAATAATAATGTTGGTCCTGCTGTTGGGCTGCCTGGACCTTCAGATGTGTTGCACAGCATACTTACAAATGCTTCTCACAGCTGTTTGAATACTCCTTGAGAAACTACAACATTGTTCTCTTGCAATGAAGGCTCCTACAGGCAACCAGTAGTCCAATGAGTGAATTGACAGTGAAATCACTTACTGTAGCTTTAAGTCAACTAGCTATTGTCACATTGCATTGTAGCCTGCATTGCATTGTAGCCTACAATGTTTTGTTTTTTAGTCACCTCACTAGTGCCATACCCTAGTCTACCCCTAACCAATTTCTGACCCAAACCTGAACTTAACCCTTAAAAAGCTTATGCAGTGGAGCTCTTCAAAAATGATTAATTCTATGTTCTATAATTCTTGAATCTTTAAGAAAATAATATTTTACAGCCCCCCAAGAGAACAAGAGGAGAATGAACCACAGAGGATTGGGAATAAGTGGCAAAAACACACTGGATCTGTTGATAGAGTAGCATATAGTATCCGCATAGCCTACTCTATTGTACTGTACTCTAATTAATACATATTTAAGTTAACCATGGAATAAAAATAATGTTAACCTGTGGACCATAACGTTTAAGAATAACATGTTTAAGTGCTGTTGGCTTGTAATAAACATGTTGGTTTCTTGGTGATAGGAAGGAGACACAATTCGACAAACTAGACCCAATAACCTAGAATTATCCTAGCCTAATCATAGGGGAGCTGAGTCATTGTGCAAAAAAGACTGATGAAGACTAATGCAGTGTTATTATAAGTCTCTTATGTGAACATGCAACATTATAGTCTACGTAAAACCAACTAGAAACAGTAACATTATTATATACATGTAAAGAATGACCAAAACCAGTATTTCGCTGTACAGGCTGCTGTAGGGATAGCATTGGGTATACCATGACAGCGACACCCCAAACATCAAGAAAATAATAATAACTGATAATAAACAATATAATAAGAATGTATATATCAGACACAATAGAAACATAAATGAAACGCTTGTAGCTATTGCATTTTAGACGAAGACCAATACAATAGAAAGAGATTTACCATTATTTTGGGTGTGTACCCTATGACCGACGTGTGTCGTAGCCAATAAAAACACAGAACAAGCTGAAACGTGACAGGAAGCACACAGGCGTGCCACGTGGTATGTTTATAAAGCGGCAGGCGGAAGCGTTTGGGCGCCATTTCATTGCAGAGTCATATTACCATTTCTAGTCGAAACACAACATTAAAAAATTGGATTAGAATAACAATCCGGATACACTCCGATGGAAGCGTCTATCAACCCGCCTCTTGACAGGTATTTTTATCGGCATTGTTTTAATCGCATATCCTGGGAGGATGCATAGGCTATGCAATTACATTGTATACGAATAATATGAATGTACAGTAGTGGGAAATGCGTTTGATGTCGGTGAATGGCATTCCTGACACCGATGTACCGGTAGCTTGTTATAGGCTAAGGCTAGGCTACCGAATTTGATGCATCTAACTTTGATCTCTAAATATTCAATAGACGTACCGGTACAGCGTAGTCTATTGAATAGTTTATGTGACGAAGGTATTGGTATAAATGACCAGTATTAACTGTTGCGACTTTGCGGACTGATCGAGCTGCTGCGACGTTTGCTCCCAAAGTTATTCCCCAACCCATATTGTTCCTTTGCCTAAAGTACCTTTCAGTTTCTGAGACAGACTTTGAGTCACCTAGAAACATGAATAAAGGGTATTTGTTTAATTGAAAAAGAAATGGGCTACTATATGCAAATTAACAATGACTAATTATAATAATACACATTTAAATATATTTAATGACATTTAATGGCCTAATGGTTCAGACACTTGGTGCAGAAAGGGCAAATAAAGCATATAACCAGTATACAAAGGAGTGCCATAGTTTAATAAGTCAGCTCAATTATAATGGGCTACTACACTAATGGGACCGTGTAACAGGTCACATTGTCTCAAATGGACTTTGCACGACAACGGCACTGTCGACTATTATTTGGCTGTCCCCTTGCATACCCATAATATAGCATTAATATTTACCCTAGAGTCCACTGCCGAATTTTTTACATGTGCACAAAACAGACACTTATGCAACGTCAGATGTAATTTATCACAAAAGTAGATGTTGCACCACATCCAGATAGCTCTAGCAGTTTCGTGGCTTTAGCAGTCATCTCGTTGCTCGGTTTATTGTACCTGCAGGCAAGTATTTTATGTCTGTACAAGAAAGTAATGAATGACCTGATAGGATTGTGATGTGAAAAATTTGCATCAAATGCCTTTTTTTTTTTTTCAGTTCTCCTTTAAATATCGCAGTCATTCTCTGGAGTGTTTACAAACATGGAGTAGGCGTGGCTTCGTAACACAATTACATGAGATAGGTAGGTCAAATCAAATGATTATTTTCAACAACGCTGAGATTTATAACTTGATAATGTACATGCCTTTCTGTTTTTAGTAATTTATTTAACAACCTTTGTGTGAAACAAGGTTAACAATGTTATTTATTGGTATTCTGTTCACTAGAACAAATTGTGCAACAAGGACAATGCATTTAATCATTTGCCAATCATTTATATTTGTCTAGATACTATTATCAGCGAAATGGCTATTATGACAATGTGTTTGCATACTGCATCATTCACAAACCTTTCTGTTCAATGGAGTAGTTGAGTAGTGGTAGGTTAACAAGTTCATTATGTCCTCAGCCCCTGGTTGAGATCTCCATTCCTTTGCAAACTGGGCCATGTCTTTTAAATAGAGTAAGGAGGGGATGGTGGTATTAGGGCTTTATAGTGCACACACAACTCTAGGTGCACCAGAGCAGTCAAAGTGGACATTCAGCAAACTGACTGACATTCTCAAGGAAACCCTGAAGCGGTGCAGCCTGCACCACTTCAGGGTTTGCTGTAGTCTGACAGGTGGCAACAAAACCTTTTTATGTTATATGCTGCACCTTGTGTATCTGCTCCAGAAACTGCCATAATTCTCAAACATTTAAATATGATTTAATATTAGTTTACTTTTGTGTATATATTTTTATAGCAGTAGTATAGACACTGAAGTTACCCAAAATTCTGGTTGCGTTGACCAGAGACATGCCATAAAGATAGGTGAAAAGACAAGGGTTCGCTGGCTGGCAGTTCTCATGGATTTGCAAAAAATAGCAGCCTATTGATAGAATCCTTGTTGCCTTGGTGATGAGATGGATGACGAGGAAGGCAGAACGGAGTTTTCATTGGATATGTGGGTTGTCTGATTGACGTGTTAGCCCACCCACTTGACGTCAGATTAATGTTTCTGCCCTGTGTCTTTAGACTCTGTTTGTGTTAGTCATGTAATGGACTAAATTGCTTTTTATTTTGGTGTTAAGAAAATGACCCTCAGTTATTGCCTGTATTTAAAGGCAGGATTTTTGGCTTTGGCAGTGCTGAGCAAATGTTTTAGCAAATGAAAATAAATGAAGCCTGCATTTGTCTATAATGGTGTCACAAATGGCTACAATTGGTATTCATGCAGCTGTTGTAATGTTAAACTAAAACATGTTCAGTCTGGCTTACATCTCTCAACATAGTCTTCATAGTCTCAATTATAGTTAGGTCATTTAGCAGACACTTTAATCCAATGCAATTTACAGTAGTTCAAGAAGAAGGCATGTGTTGGGCATCTGGGTAAAGGATGCTAACGGGTATGCCAACTTTTGGGCTAGTCCGACTTTTCATCTGGGACTAGCGAACTCCATAATACGGTTACCTTTGTTTTTTTGTTTTTTTTATGTGCAGAACAGTGTTGTTGCATCTGATATTGAATTATCAGTGAACGACAAAAAGTATATTTTATATTTGCTGTAGTCGAAGTGGAAAGTTTGTAGTTTTTATTAAAGGCAATGTCATTCTCAGAACACTTGCCAACTTTTTTTATCATTTTTTTTTATCAGATTTATCATGGAAAGTCATGGTTGACAAACTCTGCTTGCCGAAATTGGTGTTGAACGGTACTACGACTGATTGCTAGTTGAGTCGGTGTTAACTTTATTTGTGTACACGTTCACATAAAAAGTGAGCAGTCGACAACGCAGACAGAGTTTTTGTGTAAAGGCACATGCTCCGCCCGTGCCCCCTGTGTTTGCATATTGAAAATAAGCCTATGCTTTTTTTATTTTTATTTTTATTCTCATGAACTTTTGCCAGTTACCTGAGAATGCATTAAAGCCTATTTGATCTTTAGAACGCTTTATGTCAGGGGAACACAAGTGCATACAGTAGCCTTTCTTGCGTGCATGTAGGCTACCTTCCCACAAATTTGATGTCAGTGTTTGGCACGGGCCACACACTCTGTCGAGACTCCGTCACGTAAGCACTAGGCTTTAGGTTCACTGAGTCATTTACCATGGAAACTTTCACTGAGTTATCTTTCTGAAATAGAAAACTCAGAATTTCTGTCATTTCAGGGTAAACAAACAGTTTTCTTCACGTAATCTGCATGCTGAAATAGAGCCCATGGCTGTATATAAGTATCATTATTTTTTCAGCACGCACAGAGAACGGTAAGCTAGTAAAATATGAGATGTTTGGTTTTTGCTTGCTATAGCTGACAATCATTTAAATTTTTTTCCTCCTTCCTCTCATTAGCCTTTTATTGGAATGTCTTCTAGCTTGTATGCCTGAGTGTGTGTGTTGTTCTCCCCTCAGCTCTCTGGTAGGGCTGTCTGGTGGGGGGATGGAGCAGCATAGCGGCGCAGGCCCCGGCAAGCGCATCCGTAAGCCTTCCCTGCTGTATGAAGACTTTGAGAGCCCCTCACTGCCTCATGCCCAGCCTAATGGGCCCCCGGCTCTCCTGCAGCCCCCCGTGAAGGACCCGGGCCGGCAGGGCCGCGTGACCAACCAGCTGCAGTACCTCCAGAAGGCCATGATGAAATCTCTGTGGAGGCACCACTTTGCCTGGCCCTTCCATGAGCCTGTGGACGCCTACAGGCTCAACCTGCCTGTGAGTTGAATGCAGATGTATTGTTCAAGTTTTACTCTGCAGCACTGAAGGATGTTTTACCTTCAACCCCACAATTCTCTATGATTAAGGGCTTTAAGTCAGGGGAGGTTGTGCCAATTATTGTGTGGATAAATCTTCATCACTTTATATGAATTTGGTGTAGCAGGCATAAAGTGGTTCAGTTCTGAAATCCATTAAACTGTGCATTATAAAACATGTTTATTTGCCGTTTTAAATGTGTAGTCCTGGTGGCCCTAGTGGTGGGAAAACAACTACTTGATATACTTTGCCGGTGAGCCACAGCATTTTATTAACTTCTCCCGTCCTCTCTGCTGTGCCCAGGATTATCACAAGATTATCAAACAGCCAATGGATATGGGGACCATCAAGAAGCGCTTGGAGAACAACTACTATCGCAGTGCCAGCGAGTGCATGCAGGACTTTAACACCATGTTCACCAACTGTTACATCTACAACAAGGTGGGACATCAATTAACTGTTGTTGTTGTTGAGTTTGAGTTAGGATTCTTTCTATACTGTTTGCTTTTTCATCCTGACCACTGTTGAAGTAGCCTCTGTCTGCATTTTAACAGGTTAAAGTCATGTAATTCTGCAGAATCTAGGGTAGATAGTTCTAGTATGTACGTGTATTTATAACTACATCTGATTTATAAAAATGAATAAAATGTTTTTAGAACAACCAGTTTACCTTTATAGCTGTTTTTGTTTTGTGCCAGCCCACAGATGACATTGTGCTGATGGCCCAGTCTCTGGAGAAGATCTTCCTTCAGAAGGTAGCCCAGATGCCCCAGGACGAGATGGAGCTGGCTTCACCAGCCCCCAGAACTAAACCCGGCAGGGGCAAAGGCCGCAAGTTAAGTGGTGAGTGGTGTGTGTGTGGTTTATGTTAAACGCAGGTCAACAGAGTTCTGCCACACACAGTAAACCTCCAGTTTCCACTCCCTCCCCACTGTCTCTCAGCTTCCAGAGCTCACCAGGTCCCAGCGGTGTCCCAGTCAGCCTACTCTCCCTCCTCCTCGGACACAGGTGACTCCATGATGGCCAACTCTCCCCAGACGCTGCTGAGCACGAACCTGCCTCCAGCCAACATCATGAGCCTGCCGCTCACACAGCCCACCACCAAGGTACACACACGCACTACACATCCACTAATCTATTAGACTGCTGGTTCAGTAATCAATAGGGATACATTGGTTGTACATCGATATCGGCCGAATATTCGCTTCGTTGCCTGCAATTGGCCTATCATGGGTGACAATCACTGATAAGAGTGGCAGATGTTGTCGCAATCAAATGGGAGAAGATCCAATAGGTGGTACTATGATACCACCCATAAAAGCCACTGGCTGGACAATACTGGCCAACAACCAAGCCACACGTGTAGGTTGTAATAAAATAAGTTAGCTCACCGTTCTCTCTGCAGGCTGGGAAAATGAACACAGCCCTGGCTCCGTAGATAGTAGTGGTGTAACAGATCGTTGATCGTTGTCCCGTATGGCACACTCGCCATAGTTCATAGGCGTGGTTTTCCAGTCAGCGCCGTGTTTATAGCTATACAAGCGTGGTTTTCCAGTCAGTGTCGTGTTTATAGCTATACGGGCGTGGTTTAGGTGTGCCGACCACGGTGCCGACAGCAAAAACGACTAGATGGTTCATCCAATCAACTGCCAAGTATTTTTTTGAAAGTAAATCCATTCACAAACTGTTTCAATTTATGACTCCCCAGGTAGACTTGTGACAACAATTCCTTTTGCATGTCCGGTTAGCGAGCCATGGTGCAACCTCCTTTTTTTTGTAACTGGCGCGTCTGGAGCATTGGTTCTTCTTCATATAATATAATGCAGATTCCTTCAGAACGGCCGGGAAGATTAGATCGGGAGCGATCTGGACAGAGCAACGATTGCAAACCAGTTTCATTTTTAGAATAGGCATTGCCTAACTGCCATGCTTAACAGCTAAATACATCAGAATTCAAACATAAAATAGCCTATTTCTGTTGCTGTGTGAAGGTCAGAAACCTCTCGTCCAAATGTCACTTCACGTCTGTGCACTTCTCTTTAGAGGCTGGTGGATTTTAACAATTGGGCATTTGGCATTCTAGCGTAAATGTGGAAGCAGAATTAAAACAGAAAATATAGATGGTTGGAAAGCCACCGTTCTATAATTGACATGTCATGTCACTTATCTGGCTATTACGTGCACTTGTAGGCTAGAGGTTTATTAAAATAATGCAATAATTGTCCTCCTAATATCCAGTCTGATTCGAATATAAACACAAGAGCAAGAACAGCAAGAACGATTTATGATTCTCATTTAGATAGGCCATCTAGGATACACAAACTACGCTTTTCTTCAGCGGGCGAACCGACAGAATAGGCATATGTGCTGGCTCTTTCTCTGAAAGAAACGCCAAACATCCAGTGTTCCTTGAGAAGTAAATAACTGTAACAGAGTTGTAGACTACACATTCTCAAAACAATGGAAAACACTGTATACATTTTTGTATACAGTGCCACCTTTCGTTTTGGGGAATATCCAGGTCGCGTGGAGTATGTAGTGCTCAAGACGGGCACGCCCTAGGCGAAGGGCCGCGTGCCACCCAACACGGCAACTATGTTGAGGCCTCAAGTGTGACATCTAGAGTCAGGAAGTCATAAAGAGACACTTTACGTTATACATGGAAAGCAAAGTTGCATCATGGTTATATATAAGCATACAGTCTGCTGATCTGAAAGATGATCAAGTGAAAAAGTGACTCGATCCGAATCGTGAGTTTTGTGATCCTTTGCACCAATGGTAGATAGGAGCACAAGGTGGTGTAGACCACACACAAAAACAATATCCTATCCTTTGCAATGTGTGTGTGTGTGGCTGAGCTAATGAGGGAGCCCCTATGGCATTGACGGGAGAGGTGTTTTCGTTTTGATCCAGTTGAAAAATCAACCAGCTTGAATACACTTTATTGTGCGAATTGGTTAGCAATGCAATGACTGTAATTGTCCTTGTAGAAAAAGGGCGTGAAGAGGAAGGCCGACACCACCACTCCCTCCACGGTGTCTCTGCCGATGGGTATGTCGTCGGCCATGTCGGGCGGGGCTCGCATGGTGGGCCTGGGGAAGGGAGGCCACGGCGGGGGGAAGGTTCACGACTCCTCCCCGCTCACCCTCTCCTCCCTGGGAGGCATGAGCATGGACTCGCCCCCTGGCCTGGGCCTGGTGAGGGGTCCCTCAGGCCCCGTGCTGCTCCAGCCCATGATGGCCGCCGGCAGCGGCCGCAGAGTGGGCAGCGGGCGGCCCATCAAGGCCCCGAAGAAGGACTTGCCGGATTGCGTCCAGCTGCAGCCGTCAAGCAGGGGCAAGCTGAGCCCCCAGCTGAGGTACTGCAGCGGGCTGCTGAAGGATATGCTGTCCAAGAAGCACGCGGGCTACGCCTGGCCCTTCTACAAGCCTGTGGACGCCACCGCACTGGGCCTGCATGACTACCACGACATTGTCAAGTACCCTATGGACCTCAGCACCATCAAGGTAAGTACTGGGACACACGCAGTGGTGGCACCATGCCAGCAAGATCTTAGAACATGCCTTTGTCTTTATTTAAAGCTTGCGGGAAATGCAGCTTAACGTACCTCAGTGTTCAATAACTGCTTTGTCTTCCACTGTTTGCAATATGTTATCGGCCCTCTTCTAATTTCCTTTTTTCCATTGTTACCTTTTATTTTTCTCTCCTTTAGTGAGTCACTTTGTGACGTGCTTCATAAATGAATTAACTTAAGAAGCAGCAGGTGAAATGTTTAGGATAGTAGTCAATGTTGTCCTCTGAATGTCTGTTGTGGAGAGATCTCACTGTATCTGCTCACCCGTCCTCAGAGGAAGATGGACGGTCGGGAATACAGGGATGCCCAACAGTTTGCTGGTGACGTCAGACTCATGTTCTCCAACTGTTACAAGTACAACCCGCCTGACCATGACGTTGTCGGCATGGCGCGCAAGCTACAGGTTAGCCTAATAGTTCACTTGTACAAGTGCAATCTTTTTCAGCTTTCTTCATTTGAGACACCCAAACTAGGGGCAGCACGGTGGCCCAGTGGATAGCACTGTGACCTCTCAGCAAGAGGTTTCCGGGTTCGAACCCTGGTTGTCCAGTGTCTGCGTGAGAACCGTCACCAAACTAGGTTGCATTGTTGGGTTGACACAGGTAGTAAACTGTCAAGAGTCTAGCCAAGATTATATAATCAAATCAATAATATAGATGCACTGCGGTTTAATTAAGGAATAATTGAAAGAAATTGTGATGAGGAGATGGTGAATCTGCCGATTTTCAGTCTGCAAAATCATCCGATACAAAATGTATACTTTTTAGCTATATTATTAATAAATGTAAGATCGTGTTTTGCTCCCGTCACATTTTTACTCACTGTGAGCTCATGTTTCACTCCACCTTCAAGTCCTGCACCTATGTTAAACGGCACAATCGTGGCTAATAGATTTTTGTGCTAAAAACATTTTTTTGTGTGCAGTATAAATGAATCATAAAATATTAATAAACGTAAGATGCGTTTCTTGGATAAACATTGAGTCTATATACACAACATAGTTTTAAGTGCCCAAAAGTGTTAGCAATATTCAGAAAAGAAGGGTGTACTCCATATATTTTACATATTGAAATATGAACATGTTGACAAGCTTTAAAAACTATAATTTACTATTGCTCTCATTCTGTCATCTATTACCTGATTGAGTACAACCTGGCAATCTTCGTGTTGTTTTTGTCACGTGACTCACTCATGGCTCACCGAATTCGGGAGAATACGCTGAATACTTCCCCTTCTTTTCCCCCAGGACGTGTTTGAATTCTGTTTCGCCAAGATGCCTGATGAGCCCAGCATGGACCACACGGCCATGTCTATGAGCGGCCGCCCTTCCTCCTCCTCCACCTCTTCATCTTCCTCCTCATCCTCCTCCTCCTCCTCGTCCTCCTCCTCGGCGAGTGAGCCCAGCAGTGAGAGTGAGGGCAGCGAGAGCAGCCCCAGCTCAGACGGCGAGGAGGAGAGAGCCCACCGTCTGGCCGAGTTACAGGACCAAGTGTGCACACAGGTAAGGCCTCCGTTGCCGGCGATGCTTCCATCTGTATGTGCTCCATAGGGAATAATGTGTAGAACATAGGGGTGTCACTAGAACCGATACTTCGGTAACGAGTCGATGCCAAAATTCTGTAAACACGACGGTACTCGTTTTTGTAGGTAGCAGAAATCAGAAATTTGTAGGTAGCAGAAAGCAGAAATCCAACTTGGACGCAAGTGTAGCGGCAGCTCCGCCTCCACTCGTAGAAAAGGAAAAACCGAAAGTAGGCTACTTTTGTGTTCCAGGCGGATGATCAGTGAGTAATGTATACATTCACAAAAAACAGTACCGTAAGCTATGCATTGCAAACGGTGCTTTCGAACTTTCCAGCCATAGTTTCCAGCTTATAAACTTTTACCTGCTGAGTAGATAGAAAGTAAGTTACAATTCCGTGACATCGTTGTTTCGTTGATTGGATAAACATATTTAATCGGCTGCCGAAAGTGAAACAAAATCAGCCTTGACGCGATTAAAATATGTAGGACTATGTCACATGATTCACGTGTGTATATGGTGTAATTAAAATGTACAATTCATTTTAACCATTGCCTTTTCGCCTCCCGCTTGCCAATACCTCCAGAGTGCTGACCGGGACCTTTGTGGACTTACCTGCCCTAGCAGCTGATGAGAGGGCAGGTATCTTGGGGAGAGACCGACGTGCACATATTTAGCCTTAAAGAATGTTATACATTTCGACAGTTTTCTGAGTGTTTCCTTACTTTTAGACTAGTCAACTAGTCTAAGTTAGAATTTTCGTTTAAACGACGATTAAACTCAAATGTTATTTGTGGATATATGTAAATATTTGAGGTGCGATGTGTGTTACAATCAAGATACACATCATTAATTTATTAATGGTTATTAGTTCTGTATGGTCTGTTAAATTCTTTAAATGCTTTATACAATATTTTAAACATGATGTAGCAGCTAACAACTATTTCCTATGTAAGATATACACTAGTATAACTAAATTGCGCCCTGAGCAGAGAATGACATTGAGATGAGAATTGTTATCTGATAGGCGGTCCAGCCACCTGTTAGTGCATGTCTGTGTTTGTGTGGGGCCCATGAAGCATGGTGGTGCTCGAACTGTGACATCTAGAGTCTGTAGGTCATAAAGAGGCACTTTACTTAATATATGGAAAGCAAAGTTACATCAGTATGGTTTAGTGCTGTACCAACGATTATATGCGTTTTTCGATTAATCAAATACCTAAATTATCGCTAATCTAGAGATCCATTCAATGTCATTGAATTCCAAAACATTTGGTTTTCCAAAATATGCATATTCTCTTTAAGAATAACATTACTGTAGGTCACCGTGCTTTTAGAAGAGTGGCTCCTAGGCTGTGGAATTATCTCCCTATAGCCTTAAGAGCTGTGGATCTGTTAAATAAAAAATTATAATAATCAAGCTTTAAAAATATACAAGCTTTTCAGTAGCATTATGATGTTGCTGTCTTTTTTATTAATTTGTATTGTTACATTTTATTGTTTAATTGTGCAGTTTGTTACTTTATATTTTAACTTTAAAGCACCGCTAAAGTGACCCTTTGTGGAAGGTGCTCTAGAGATGAACATGACTTAATTACGATAATGTCTGTATCTGGCACCACAGGTTTTTGAATGTGCATGCAATATCTATAAACTAGTGCCATTTCTCCCTCTGCAGCTGCGAGCTGTGCACGAACAGCTGGCTGCCCTCTCTCAGGGTCCCATCGTCAAGCCAAAGAAGAAGAGAGAGAAGCGGGAGAAAAAGGAGAAGAAGAAGAAAAAGAAGCCGGAAAAGCACAAAAGTGGGGGCGGAGGCAAGGCAGATTCTGAGGAGTGGAAGATGCCTGGCAAGACGAAATCTGCCCGCTCGGGTGGCACACAGGGCAAGAAAGGACCGGGAAAGAAGAGCAACAAGGCCAGCAAGTGAGTTGTTTGTTTTGACGCAGGCCTAAGCAACTCTTGAAACAATACTAGCGATTGTATTTGTCACGAAGCCTTATGATATGCTCAGGTTTACTGTTGTGACATTCTCCATTGCAAGTCCATTTAAGTAATGCAAAGGTGTGCCACACCACAAAGTGCATGAACCAAGTCAACCACACTCACTCTGCAACGCTACATGATATGGCTATGGTTGGGGAAAAGACAGCAAAAGGTATTATTTAGATCAGGGCTATTCAACTCCGGTCCTGGAGTCCAGGAAAACACCTGATTCAAATGAACGGGTCGTTTGCAGGCTTCTAACAACCCCGTCATTTGAATCAGGCATGTTGGAGCCTTGTCTTTTCTTGTCTGCCCATGAAATGACAACAATATCGTTTATGGCGATTCATTCTGGCACAATATATCGACCAACAAAAAACTGTTGTCGTGACAGGCCTAACCATTCTCCACCTTTCTACCTCACCAGGAGCAGCAAGAAGAAGTTCTTTGCGCCCCCCCCGGCCTCCACGACGCCCCACTACGACTCTGAGGACGAGGAGGACGAGATCGTGCCCATGTCGTACGACGAGAAGCGCCAGCTGAGCCTGGACATCAACAAGCTGCCGGGGGAGAAGCTGGGCCGCGTGGTGCACATCATCCAGGCCCGGGAGCCGTCACTGAGGGACACCAACCCCGAGGAGATCGAGATCGACTTCGAGACGCTCAAGCCGTCGACGCTGAAGGAGCTGGAGCGCTACGTCATGACCTGTCTGAGGAAGAAGCCCCGCAGGCCTTACAGTGAGCATGGGGCTAGCATGTTCAGACACCAGCATTTGCAACGAACAACATTTGGTTAGAATAATTCTGGCATTATGTCAATGTTATTCAGTCTTCATAATATTTGCTAATAGCCTAAACAAGTGCTTATTCCATTATATAGAAGAGAAGGAAGTAAGTTCATCATATGTTTGGTTAAACTGTCCTTCATACTGGGGTGCACCTAGTTTCCAGTCCAGTATTTAACAATAATATTAATTATTCTGTCCACCTCCTTCAACTTCATCAGCGAAAAAGACTGGCATTGCCATGTCTAAAGAGGAGATGACCTTGGAAAAGAGAAGGGAGTTGGAGAGGAGGCTGCAGGATGTCAGCGGTCAGCTCAACTCTGGCAAGAAACCTGCCAAACCTAAAGGTTGGCTTCCACATAGCCTAATCCCTGTGTTCACTAAGGAAAATTTGTTCCGTTTCTATATTAAAGCAATTGATTTCTACAGGTGACTAAATAAATTAGTGTTTGAAAATTTTAGAATGTTTTTAAGCAATTTATAATGAATGTAAATGTTTATCTCAGGAGGTAACTACCAAATAACACCCGTGTTGATATCCAATTTGTTAGTGCCATTAGCGGTGGCCCTCAGCTACTAAAGTTCTAGAAATGAAACCTACTTTGTCTAAAACCTCACTCTTCTGCCCCCCAGTGGAGAAGCCGGGCAGTGCAGAGCCTCATTCCCAGCCCACCCGCCTCAGTGGCAGCAGCAGCAGCAGCTCCAGCTCGGACTCGTCCTCGTCCTCGTCTTCTGACACCAGTGATTCGGACTCCAGCTGAGAGAGAAGACTCTAATGGAACCCCTTTAGTAAACTCAGGGACATGGGCTGGCCCAAGGCACACCTGAAAACGGCAGTGGCTACGAGTACACCTCTGTGGGAAACCACACCGCACTGGTGGGACTGCTGAAGAGCTTTGTACCTGCTGGAGAATTAAGAAGCGGTCACTTTGCGTAACTGAAGACCCAAGCACGTACAGCCTTGGTTTGCCTTTTTTTTTTTTTTTTCTTCTTTCCTCTGTGTAAATACCTGTACAAATGTATGTGTTTCTTTTATAAAGAAGACTTATTGCCCCAAAGAGGGAGTTAATAATGTGGAGATGGTCCTTGCTCCAGGCACCCGTGAGCCCCAGGCTTGACTGGGATTGCTGTTCAACTCAAAGGATATTAGAATGTTATTAAGCGATGTAAGCACTCACTTCCTCATATTCATAAAACGTCTCATTAAACAAAAAAGATCTACAGATCAGGAAACCTCAAGGGGGTTAATCTGGTATTTGCCTCATCAGCAATCATACAGTATGTATTTATGTATGTATGATGAAAGTTATTTTGCTGTTATACCTAAATCCTTCTTACTGCTCAGACTTTCATTTGGATATGCAGCTGTATTGCATTCCAGTATACAATAGTGTTTGGTATTGTTAAACATAATGGACCAAAGTATGTTTTAGCCAATTAATAAACAACAAAGAAGAATTGTTTGGGGGATAGTGTCAATGTAACCGTTTGGTAAACATGTAAATTACACATTTTGCACTGTAGTCATTCAACTGGGTAAGGATCTTCTGAGTTTATTCCAGAAATATACACATGCAGTTTCCACACTTAAAACCCTCACACTAAATTAAACACTACCTGCAATATTTTCTTTTCTTTTTTTGGGGTATAGTTTTTCATATACCAAGCAATATTTTCTGTTGTTACCATGTTTAACATACCATGAATATCAGAATACTTAAAGTATAACTTAATTATCTGCTGTTGGTGACGTGTTTAGTATTGCTTACAACATTACTTAAAGGATGTTCTGAAGGATCTTTAATATCTAAATACTCTTTGGATTTCGAACACTCCTGAAAAAGAGTGATTGTTAGATAAGATGAGCACAAAACCTTTTATAGACAATTGCATTGTCCAAACTATTATTGAATGTTTCCTAACATGGGATATGCTTGTGTGTGTATGCGTGTGTGCATATACTTATTGCGCATTATGTTATTGAAATTGTTAATCAATTCAAGTAACGAGTCATGTTATCTTTTCAGGTATCCATTAACATTGCTAGTGTGGCCGACTGGAAGCGGCCTCACAGAACAGTACATTTTCAGTTAACAGCAGGTTGTATTAAACTTTCTTGTCTTAACAACTTTATATTACTTGCACGTGTCATACTCTGGCATGAACATACATTTTTATGTTTAACAGGAGTTCTTATTAATTCAGGTTACTCTCTGCTGCATGGGATGTCTGTTTTTTGATTTTTCATAAACTGGGAGGTTACACTTCATGTGATGTTACAAAAAAAAAGAGTTGTCCTACAGTGAAAGCTCAAAGAACCCTAAATGAAAGCTGCATTGCAGTATTCTTAAAAATGACTTATTCTGCTTCAGCATCATATTTCTAGAGTCTGGCCAGGGGGCATCTACATCACAGGCAATGCCTTGACTTCACATTTCAACACTTCAGAGTTTTCCTATAAGCCTACTGTATATGAGTATATGGGTTTAAGTCATAGACCTACAGTAAGCTGAATAAAATGTAAGTAAGACTCAATCCTTACATCGATTAAAAACAACCAATACAAGCTCTGTGTTTAAAGGTATAGTCAGCTAATTCAAATAAAAGTCAAATTCACCAAATATCTCCTTGCATTTTGCTAGTTTACCATTCTGTGTGCTGAAAATATAATATGATACTTCTACATAGCCCGAGCAAATAGGAACATAAAGTGGCATACACCGCTCACAACAAAGCCACAGTACTACGATTTGCTTCACAATGCGCTTCAATGTGTGAGGGGGCGCTCTAGAAGGATATTTGTTTTTGTTAGAAGTTAGCAAGCATTCTCACTAACCCTGCCTTTAAGAGAGACATTTCTTGTAAAGGGCTGGATGTACTATTCAGTTGGCAGTGCAGTTAGCCTACTGACAAGGTTCTATTGGGCTGAACATAATGAACGTTTAAAACTCACTGTCCTTGTTTTCACCATGCTGTATCAAGATCCAACTGGACAGGCAAACAGCCTTTATTGAGCATGCACCTGACACCAACAGATGGATAAAAGGTCACTGATAATTTACATAAAAATAGCTTGACTCTCAATCAGCCTGTAATAATTTGGCTTGGCCCGAACGAGAAGATAATATGGGGGTTTAATATTCCTGCAACTGATTAAATGGGGTTTAACATTCCTGCAACTGTCACAGATGACAGCTCTATCTTATCATATTGTCAAGAGCATGTATTTGTTTAATTGCTATCTGGGTGTAAGGCAAATGAAGCAAATGGCATATTCATCAATTAATTTGAATAAATTAATAGAATGCAAGACACTAGCAGTTACTGTAGACCTACAAATCCACATAAAATAAAAATGTATTTAAAAAATTGCCATTACAAATGCAGTATGTGCAGTGCATAATGTTTTAAGTGAGAATGTGTTAAGAGTTTTGCAAAAGTGGGATGTGGAGATTGAGACAAAGTTACCTTGTTTAAGGCTTAACAAAATAATGATTACATAATTGTGTTTAGGCCACTGATGGTTTCAAAAAATTGTGTTTTGTGAAAAAATGTATTAGACTACATTTAGCCTAGCCTATAGGCCAACGTTATGTGGCAGTATTGTGCAATCTGTCAAGAAAACATTTAGGCCTACATACCACATTTCAGGAAAGGCTACTTGATATAAGGAAGTGCAATTGTCTACTGTGGCATTGGCATAATGTTATGGCATAACTTAACTCAGCTGAATGGTGTCAGTTTCACATTTGGATAGACAATTGCGTTGACTGATTGGACTCAATACACTTTCAGAGTGCACTCAAGACTTACTGTAAGGTCAGAATGGATGTTTATAGATTTCTGGCACTGCTGATTATTTCTCTACCAACTCTGTGTGAAAGTAAGTTGTTTTAAAACTCGATATCACTTTATCGTAATAAACATTAGTTAAGTAGCCTAAATAATCAAGAATTGAAACAAATGAGGTATTCTAAAACTTAAGATGCAATCTTTAAACTCGATGGTTATTATCTAACTGCATGATCAAATATAGGCAGGCTAATCTCAGACCAAAATAAACTTTGCTTTCAATAGGAGAACACCTGATGCGTTTTCTTACCCTCTGCGAAAAGAATGTGACTGGAAACGGACAATACGATGTGCAGTTTGACGGCGATGAACTTTATTATGTAAATCCGCTCACATACGATATTGTGCCGCGTCTGCCGGAGTTTCTCCAACACTGGATACCCAACCCTATTGCAGGGGAAGTGTATGTGGCCATTGGAACCTGCATATACAACATCCCCCGATACGTAAAGGGGGAACAGAGTCCACCTGAGTCCATTGGTAAGAGCATTCTTATGCATTATGACAGTTTTCCTTCCTTCTTGCACCTCATGCAACTGGATCCCTTTTTTTATTTTTGCTTTATTATATTTCCAAGTAATACAACAGTAGCACAACAAATTACAAGCAGTTTCAATCAGAATAAATCAATAAACATACATCAATATACAAAGATTTTTATTTCTTATTCTGGAATTAAAACAGTCCTATGCATTTAAATGAAAGCTTTTATTTAGAAAAGGGCCTCGGGGGTTCCCTTCACAGACCTGTGACCTTATCTGCCAACCTAATCTGTAATATAAATGATCCCACTCAAGTTATCGCTAATAAAAAGCTATTTTTGTTTGTTGTACATGTCATCATATGTAATGATGACGGTACAATAATATATTATTTTGAAATGCTCTACATCTTTAAGATAATGAAATTCATTTTGGGATTAATTTTAAGTAAAGAAAGTCAAATATGTTATAGTTGATCTTTCTTTGGAAACGATGTTCTGGTTCACGGGGCCCGTAAATGTTTTTGCACCTGCGCCTGCCGTGATTAAGATACGCTGCAGGCAAGTAAACATGAGATTAAAAAACTCCAATATTAAACGGTGTAACATAATCCATATTCATCCATTTACAGTGCCTCCATTATCTCAGGTGTACCCCAAGAATAAAGAGGAGCTGGGGGTCCCCAACACCCTCATCTGTCTGGTCAGTGACTTCCACCCCACACCTGTATACGTCACCTGGACTAAGAATGACAAGCCCGTGGACCAGAGCACCGTTAGCCAAACCAAGTACTATTCCAACAAGGACCTCACATTCCGGCTCTTTTCCTACATTAGTTTCACTCCGCAAAATGGAGACATCTACTCCTGCAGCGTGGAGCACATCAGCCTGCAGGAACCTGTTACAAGGTTCTGGAGTAAGTTCTAGAAGGAAAATTTTTTAGTGTTGATGGCTAACAGGCATATGGTGTCTATTCTATGAACAGATCTAATGAGTTGTGTATAAACCTGCATACCTGGCTGTGTCTGCCCCTACAGCAGTCGAACTACATACAGACCACCAGGTTGCGGAGACCGCAGTCTGTGTTTGTGGCGTGGTTCTGGGATTGATGGGAGCAGCCACAGGAGTCTGGCTAATAAGCAAAGCCAACAGGTCCTACAAAGCCTTGATGTAGGCTACAACAACAGCCTGGCTCTGTCCAACTGTTGCTCTATTATAATCTGGAAACCCGTGTTCGTATTAGCGTTCACACAGCCATCCTGCTGGCGGACCAATCAGCATTGGTTAGTGAGATGACGTTTAAGTGAAGCGTTTCTAAATGGTGGTAGGGCTAGACCAGGCGATCAATACAGTTGTAGCAATGCCGATTGGTTCAGAGCTATAGTTCCATCCATCCATCCATCCATCTTCATCCGCTTATCCGGAGTCGGGTCGCGGGGGCAGCAGCTTCAGCAAGGGACC
>JAODTR010000008.1:3651918-3669409 GCA_025399935.1 Amblyopsis rosae | reverse complement strand
TGTATATATATATATATATGTATATGTATATGTATATATATATATATGTATATATGTATATGTATATGTATATGTATATATATATATATGTATATATGTGTGTGTGTATGTATATATATGTGTGTGTGTATGTATGTATGTGTGTGTGTATGTATGTATATAATGAATGAATGAATGATCACAGCTTACTTGTGCTCGATTTAGCATTTTCTTTGTGTTGCTAATGGCGGAATAAGGCATCTTTGTATCCCACAAACAAGTTGTGCTCTTCAGGGCCAAGTCTAGATGAGATTTGATAACTGCTTTTGCATGTTTCATTGTGGCATTTCACCATTTCAACCTGAGGGTGGATGAGGGGATCGGTTAAAAGGACTGGACTGCCCTGCCTTCCTGCTAGCGGGGATGGATCATGTTTCAAGGGATGGGATAGTGAGGGCACTCAGCCTTGCCCTACTGTGGTCTCTGACACACCCAAGGCAGCTTGTTTTACTGTACATGAAATCCTCTGCAGCTCACGGTGGGCCCACCTACTCGCCTGCTTCTCTCTCGGTACACAGTCTCAACTGGAGGAGGATTTCTTTAGGAGTGCCCCCAACGGCAACATGTCATTTTTCTGTCTGTTGGTGTAGGCTAAATGTATCTCGATCCTCTAGCTTCTGGGTAGAGGTAGTACTGTTCTGGCGGGGCTTGCATTATTAAAAGGACCTGCGCATAAAAATGATTGTTCTGCATAGGCTTTCCTACACATCAAACCTGAGGTCTGTCAACTTCACATGTTCTCCACTGGGTGGTGTAGGTTACATCTTTTTAAAGCTTACTTTTGATCTGTATATTTGGACTGCATATGTAAAATAATAAATATTAGTTTGGGTACCATTTATTTATCTTGCTTTTTATAAACATTTTAACATATCAAATCATTAAATGATGCCCAAGTACAAAATGTGGGCTAATACAATGTCCTATAAATACTTTGTATTTAATAATCAAAACAGATGGCACACCTTGTATTACATTTGAGATGATTTTTTTTTTTGTTTTATTATAAACATTTACAATACATCTTGAATCTTGGAAAAATAAGAACCAAAAACTAATATGGCGCAGATACAATAATAAAAATGTTCCAGAAAATGTAATTCACAAAAGAACATGTGCTATAAGAAATAAACCTGCAATATCACATGCCTTGTGAGGGCACGACACACTGTAACAGAGTTCAAAGACATTTTTTTTTCTTTCTTTTTTTCTTTTTTTCCATCCATCAAAATTGAATCTCAGCCACAGAGAGCCACATGAGGAACCCTCGCTTACTGTTCACAGATAAACCAGAAACTACTGCCAGCTGAAGCTAGCCCAAAGACTAATGCACTAAGACCACTATTAGACCGGCATGAAACACCTCTACTGTGCTGGAAGAATCGGAAACGCTACCAAAGACATACTGTCAGACTGTAATGGCCTCTTTGGAAGAGGTTGGGAGTTTTCCCAGCAGGCACCGCTTCAGTCCCTGTGCTTAACAGGTGGCAGAAAGTTGGCCAATGTTGTGTAATTCATTAAGTGTCTTATTAAAAGTCAGTTTGAGATGGGTTTGTCAATCCATGTCATTGGGTGCTTATGCTTTATTTCCTCACAAAAACTTAGTACGGAAATAAAGACAAAGGGACTGAGATGGTCTCTGCCTGACCTGAAACTCCACAACTTACTTGGGTTTTCCAAAGAGACCCCAACTATGAAAATCTACAGAGGAGATATGGCCAAAGAAGGCTTATATTGAAGTGGCCCCAAAGCCATGTCTCCCATCTAAGTGACCATACAACATACATGCAAACTATTACAGATATGAATTTGTTGTGTGTGTGTGTTTATGTGTGTAGCTAGTTACATAGTTCTACTACGCGGTGCACTGTTCAGATATTAGATGTCTGCTCAGTTAGCGCACCCTGTCTCATTAACACATTATGGGAAACTTGCGCATTCATTTATTTTTCTCCTCTTGAAGCTAATTATGCTCTCGCCGTCGATCTCAAACTGGCCCGAGTAGTAGACATACGAAATGCATGAATGAAAGTGTGTTTCATTCATACATGAAAGTTATGTGTGGCCCTCTGGAAAGGGCCACGGCTGCCTCATTCGTTCAAGCGTTGCAGTCCTATTATGTTTTATATACTGTACGTTTGCTAGGTAAAAGCCAGATTACAGAGGAAAATGAGTAATGGGATCAGTCAGTAATGTGGGGTTAGTTGAAGGGGGGAAAGGGTTACAGCAAGCAGCACTGCACAAAGAATGCTGATGCAAGAAAAATATATAATCGAGGCACAAAATTGTTTCTCTGTGACTAAAATATCTCCAAATCCTAAAAAATATTATATTATTTTCTGTCATTATTCCATCATGAAAGCACTGATGTTTGAAATAGTGCATGTGAAGTTAAGATTTAAGATATAGGGAACTCGCATTCCGTTAACTTCAGCTACTGGTAAATAGCTGAAAAGGTGAGTTTCCATAACTTTCATAAATAAAACTTCTAAACTTTCATATGTATTAGTAGAAACTGACTTCCCTGTGTTTAGAAATATATTAACTTCTTGTAATTTTAATTAAAAAACAAAATGTCTTGAGGTTACTCATAAATATGTTGCTTTTTTATTTTTCATAAATAACATCCAGATACTGACTTTTCCTCCGCTTTCTAAGAAATAATAGCCCATGTTAGCAAAATAGATTTGAGAAACTGTACTATGTTTTTTTATTATTTTTAAGTTTCTATAAATGTACGTACTGGAAGAACTCAAATATATGGTGAAAACTTCTCACAGATTCTTTTCAGAAACAAAAATTAAAGCTCACTTTTAAACTAACAAAACGATAAGCGTAAGGAGTGCATTAAGTTGAGTGGTCGTATCTTTACATTCAATTGCAGTACTTTCTCAGCGTGTGATTTAGACAGGTTGGTAAAATTGCTTAAGTGCATCGATTTGAAATAGGGAGTTCCTATCACTCCTTAAAAGGGATTCTAAAAAAGAACATTTCATATAAAGAGAAGAAAACACCAACAATTTCTACTATTACTATTATAGTAAGCTTAATACAATATTTTAAATAATACTAACAAGAAATGAATAAATGAAATGTCGCTATTATCCACCCCTTTCATCCCACATTGAATCAAAGAGTATTTCATATTGGGTGAGTTGTATAAATGAACCTTATATCTTAGCATATTCATAACATTTTTATTAAACGTTTTATTTCGATTAGTCAAACTACAAGGTAAATATACGGGTTTAAGCTGACTTCCATTTTAAGGACTTTAAAGCTTTTTATACACTTCAGATTGATGAATTTATAATGGGATCTTACAGTTTCTATGAAATCTTATTTACTCAACTATATTTTACTAACATGCAATTCAACTTAAAAAAGCAGGTCATTGCTTTCTAAACAATAATGACGAAAACTGTGTCCTGATATCCAAACAGCGTTTTTTTACTAGAAATTCTGATACATAATGGATCGCTGCTTAGTCCAAGGGTCTTTAAAACACATTTTCAATCTTATGTCCACCCTGTTGAAACTTGTAACTTCAGTCTTTTCATTATTGATAGAGCCCTGTGTTTTTTACTTCAATTAATAGAAAGGTCAAGGGTTTCAAATGAGCAGATACCTTCAAAAGCTATTTTACGTAATTGAAAACTACTCAAAGGCTACCCATTTACACCTTAGTTGCAGTGATGTACTACTAGTTGACCTCTTTGGGGAGTAGCAAGTCATTTATTGATGCCTCTGTAGAAATATACTTATCTTACAATACTGAAACATTATATGCCCTTATAGAGATTGATTGACTGCACTCTGTAAGACTATTTTTGGGTAAACAGTAACGGATTATAGCTTTTCAAGATGACTAATCATTACTTTAACCCTTAGCATCCCTAATTCAATAAACCCTAATGTGTTGATTTTCCAACAAACACTAAACTAAACTGCTTGTGATCTTGAACATTTCCTTTTTTGTTCTTTGGCTACATTTGACCTTATTGGTAAACACAGATGAAAAGCAGTTACAAGTATCAAATAGTGCCATCGGAAACATTTATACTATGTAAACATAGTCTTGAGATATGCTTAATCTAACAGCTTCTCCTTATATATAATGTATGTAAATACAAAGTAATTAACATTAAATAATTGCTACTTGCATTAAAAAGAAAACATTTGGCTCAATGCATTTCACATGGACAGCATAGTAACTGCAGTAAGGGAATCAGAGGTATAGCTCAACATAGTCCCACCTCTCTCATCTTACTGCCTTATCTAGTTCCTCAAGCTGTCAAACACAACCAATCTTTCACCACTGTAGTCACCAAACCATTCTTTATGATAAATAGGAAAGGCACCAGTCCTCGTGGTGTGTTCTTGAAGAGCTATTTTCTTGAGTGTTCACATTTACAGCACGATGAGGTTTTGTCTAAACCCTGTCTGGGTATTCTCACAAAGTCACTGCTACTAAGAAGGAAGGAAACACAATGTTTGTGCTGGCATACTGTGTTTGAGTCTGATTTATAATCAACATAAAAAAAGATGGGGAATTAAGCTATCACTATTTACTAACAACTTGATTGACACAACAGTAATATTTACTGTGTCTCAAAGTGTTGCTAATTAGTCATACAGTATGTGACTCCACATTGTCATCAACCTATAATGCCTTTAAAGCAGAAACAGAAACAATGGTGTTTTCCTCATATATCAAGGACAGATTCTAAAATGGCATATGATTTTTATGATCTGACTTAATGTTTGTCCCAGTATAGTCCTATTATTGCTTTTCATCCTAATATATATATATATAAAACGTAATATTCCAAACTGTTTAGGGGATAGGTTATTCCACATAATGGTATTATTTTCTTCTATTATATTTTTGGATTTATACATTACTGGTTTCATAAAGGATATTTATCATTACAGTATAAAGTAGTGTCTGCTTAATTTATTATCTATATATTTGGATGAAATACTCAATAATCCATTTACATAATATTTCTCACATGTATGGATCTATGTAATATATTTTTTTTATAATTCACAGGATCAGGGGACTATATAAAAGTCAGAAATATTTGTGAATTTCTTCCACTTAAACATTGCAAATGACATTTTTCAGTTTGTAAAAATAAAGACCCTATTTCACATAGGCCTTTGTGTAGATGTTCTAAAACGATATATATACATAGATGCTCAGAATCCTTTCCTATAAAGTACAATACTCATTAACTTATACAGCGTCTAAATAGGGAGTATCTTCAATAAGCCCTCTTTCTCAAACCAGTGCAAAACTCAACCAAGTCATCGACAACGACAACGGACAAGAGGTCTCCCAAATTACTACGACTAGAAATAACAAGAACTGTAATACAAAAGATGATAAGGAATCCTTGTGTGCATACCATACCTTACAAAAACTATGGAGAAACCTTCGCCATCAGTGGTCAGTTTGGTTTTAATGAAATGCTTATTTGTGTAATAAGGTGCTTATTTAAGTTTTTTAAGAGCCTTATTTCCTGAAGGCTGCTAATCCTCAGCCACACAGGTTGATTCACATTCTTTCTTTTCCCCCCCAAAAAATCTGGTACTTCTACGGTTGTTTTAGGAGGCAGTACTTTCATACAGCCCAGGTTGCTACTAGCTGTGTGCCAACGTGAAAGCAAATATTAATCTTAAATGCAAAAAGAAAAAGAAAATACTGAAAACTCAATAATAAAAGACAGAAAGCTATATATATATAATAAAATAAAAACCAGTGTCCACACTGCTTTGATATTGACGCAAACCACAATTTTACAACCTGTAACACAAATGCTCACTAGTTGTCTATTCTACAACTGAAAGTATTATCTCCTACTCTGAAAGATAGTGCTTTATTCACAGTCATCAGACTGTATAAGACAGTATATGAAAGAAGGAGGTCTATTGTAATGATTTGTTCTATTTCTAAGACAGAGGTTGAGCTGAATTGTTCTCCACCACAACACAATAGGGCCACGCTGAATCGCCACCCTTGTACAGCCATCACTACTGGCCCACTTGTGGAGGTACCTCAAGACAAGAATGACCCATAACATTACTTTGGATCTGCAAGATCTGTTCTCTCTCTTTTTTTTTGGGGGGGGGGGGCTTTTCAACAGCTTTTAATCCCTTCCCCCACTCCCTCTGAAATCCCCACGCTGGGACTGAGGCAGGCGCAGAGGGTGTGTAATTTGATTCAGCATGAGTGGTGGCTAAATGGGGCGTTTCCTCCGCTTTTCTGTCAATTACAATTCTCTGATTTCATTCTGGAAGCTCAAAGCTGGCCCGTCATTGGCTGAGGCCTGGGTGTCCCTTGTGAGCAGACAGCTGCAGGACGTCCCATACAGTAGGGAGATGTCAGGGAGCGCAACAACACAAAGGTCTTCACAACATGTAGCCTTCATTTCTACTTATGTGTCATGAAATCTTAAATAATTGACGCTGTATTGACAGCCATGCGTACTGATCGTGTGTTTTAAGCTCCCAAGCCTTCTCATTTCACAGTGGCTGCCACGTCCAGCCAGTCTCTTTTATTCTAATGTTTTTTTCCTAAGTGGTGGGACAAAAGAGGCCCCTCTCCCAGTATGGACAGCTCTGAGTAGCAGAGGGAGAGAAGGGGGAGGGCGAAATGGAAGGAGTGGGTCCTATTCGCCCAGCAGCAGCCTGTCTATTCTGTTGAGCCCCCCTGTATGCTTGTAATGGCGGGGTGGAGCCCCGCTGTACGGTTTCCCCCCTCCCAATACAGCACCAGTGTCCCCACATGGTCCGCACCTGGACCGTTCCATTTGCCTAATTATCAATGAACAGCTCTAGGCCGTGTCCGAACCCACGCCACTACCAGGCTTAGACAATGCGCCCCACTCAGGAGGTAAGCAATTGTGAGACGGCTGCAGTCATTATTTCCAAAGCCAACGATCAAACTGTACGCATAGGAGGGACTTCTGCTCCTCCCGAAGAAAAGCGACGGAGAGGGGGGCTAAAAGAGAACCCCGACTTGAGGTCACAGCCACAGTGTACCATGAAGCACCTGCTCCTGGGCAGCTCGGCTAATTACATGGGAGACAACAGGCCCAGTCGTGCTTGCATACAAAGCAGTTTGGATTGCACACATGGAGTGAATGGTCATGGGTTTGGTCCTCTGTATTTTACTGTGTTGGCTAATTTTAATCATACTCCTTGCTGATTCTGGGAAATGCTCAAGGTTTTACTCAGCCCGTCTACACACTGATTCCCTCTCTTATTTGCACCGTGTACGCCTCAGAGAAATGCTTGTCTACTGGCGCTCTAGTTTTTTTCCCTGTCTATCGGTTGGCGTTCGCCGGCCGAATGACCATACGACACAATAAAAAGCAGGTAAGGTGGCTTTGAAACGAGTCTGTCGGGGAGACAGGCCTCGAGGACTAGCCAACTGGACAAATTCCAGCAAATTAAATCAGTGCTTAACACCAGCGAAGGACCACATGCTTTTCAATGCCACGAGGAGAAAGCGTTGCTGAGTCTTTTTTTTTTACAAGCTGCAGTAACTGACGTGTAACCAATGACTATTAGAAAGACTATTTTACGTACGTATTTTGTATACCTTTCATCCCGTCCTGTGAATAATGACAATAAAATATGACTCAACGCTATATAAATAACAAAGTGATGAATGTCTTATCTCAAGTGAATTAAATGTAAACCTGATTTACTACCAGGTGTGATGATGAACATGGATATTTATTTCATGTATTTTGTATTATTCCCTTCAATCTATTAAAATACCACCCATTTATGTGGATTATACTGAACGAAAGTGAGTATTAAAAGAAATGTGTGAATTGTCCCTCCCATCAGCTCCCTAAATTGCAATGCATGATTGACAATTCAATATCAGAACAAGATGATTGTAAGGTGCAATGGAATTTTGATCTTTTTGTTCCTTCTAGGTATAACATATTGGCTTTCCAGGTCAGTCAGGGTATCCCAACAATTATCCTCCATATAAAAACCACTTGGTAAAATAAAATTCCAATAATAAAAATGTTCACATTGCTATCTACTCCTGCCTACGCTGTGATTCATGAATGAAAAACAGCGGCAGTCAAAAAACTGAAAATGCAAGGAACTATACCTCTCTTATAAACAAAACTTTTATAAAATATATATGCATATATATATACTGTATATATATAAAAGAAAAAATTAAAAATATTTCTTATACTTTTTAGTAAAGCAAGCAGTGCCTTCTAAAATATCTGCTTGGTTGTTTTAAAATTTTCTGAAAAACAAAAGAAGTACGTATTATAATAATAATAACCATAACAATAAAGAAAATCAATATTGAAGAAACACTGATGAAACCAATGACAACAACAGATGTGTGTTTTCCCCCTCCCCCCTTCCCCTAAGAGAATATCCGGATGGCTTGTGTGACCAGGGTGTGGCACACCGGGCACTCCGGGTGGTTGAGCTCACAGATGCGGATTGCACACTCCATGCAGAAGAGGTTGTGGCCGCAGGGCACCAGGGCGGCCGTGACCTTGCTCTCGAAGCACGTCATGCAGTCACGCACAATGGCCGGCGGCGAGTCCGGCAAGGGCAGCCGCCCGGGGAACCCCCCGCCGGATGAGGTGGGCTCGCTGTGTGCGCGGCGGGCCTGGGCGTGGGGCGAGCCTGCCACCGCCGCCACCATGCTGGTGACCGAGGTGCCGTTGCCTCCGCCGCACGGCTCCTTCAGGCCCGGGGACAGCCTGGTGAGCGGGAGGGGCAGGCCCCCGAAGCTCTTGGAGCGCTGCTGGGCGTAGAAGGACACCTGCTTGGGGTAGTCGGGGTCGCCCCAGCTCTGGGTGCCCTCGGAGCCAAAGTAGGAGCACGGCTTCTCCCCACCGCTGGAGAAGCTCCCTTTGGAGTAGATGCCCTCCCCGGGCCCCACGCCCCCCACCATGCTCTCGGAGAAGTTCTGGCGGTAGCTGCTGGTGAGGGGCTTGCGCTGGCCCCCCTGCAGCCCCCACACCTGCTGCAGCCGGCTCTCAAGGCCCCCACTGCTGCTGCCCGCCGGGCTGCTGCCGCCGCCGTCCGGCCCCAGGCAGTCGTTCTCGTTGTTGTGGTCGTGCAGGCCGCCCGTCCGGAACGCGATGTGCGCCTCGATCTCCTCGCGCGCCCGCTCGGCGTTGCTGGGCGACCCCGTGATCTCGAAGACGGGGTCGCGGTCTCGGCTGGGGGTGACAATGTAGGTGCAGGTCTGCTGCTGGATGCGCTTGATGGTGGAGCCCTTGGGGCCCACCACCAGCCCCACCACGCGGTACGGCACCCTCACCTGGATGGTGGTCTGGCCGGGCAGCGGCGTGGGCGGGGAGCCGCTGAAGGACACGCCCAGCTTGTTGCGCGACGCCCGCAGCATGGAGAAGTGCTCGGCGGCCGAGATGATCTCGCGGCGGGCCAGCGCCACGTCCTCCTTGCGGCCCGTGATCAGGAACACGGGCTCCTCGCCTCGTACCGGGGTCTTGATGTAGGTGTTGGTCTTGGCCCGAAGGGCTTTGATCTTACAGCCTGTGAAACACCAGCACAATTATATTAAAGCCACACAAGGAGGCATGGACACAAAGACGTTGTTTTAGAGGGCGACAGAATAGCCAAACCCCAGTTGACCGCTTTTGAATGAAACGTAGTCATTCTGGAGAAAGCTTGTTGATATTTGAACTCAAGCAAAACAAAAACACCTCAGAAGCCCCGCACCCCTCTTCCCACCACATTGGAAATGCATTGCCATTGCTAGGTTAGTGTTGCATGGTGCGGTCTGCACCATTTTGTTTGTGCTCCCATATACAGAGCCAGGGCTGTGTAGAAACACCAGATAATTTTTTTCAGCACGCACCCAGAACGGGCAGCTAGTGGACTGTGATTAAATATTTGCTGAATTTGACAAAAAGTAAGTAAGGTAAAGTCAGTGATTGTAAGCTAATACACAGCTTACAATCACTGACTTTACCTTTAAATTTGCACTATTATCGCTGGTGGTGTATTTACAGAATGTTCACTAAAGCAGACACACCTCTTAATGATATAGATTGTGCAATGCTTTAACAAAGAGGTGTAATGCCAAACAATATTAAACAACTGTTTAGAATCCCAAGAGGGCAATTAGTTCCTTTCGTTCCCTAATATACCACACTAAAACCACATTGTATCTGTGTGCTATTGGTCTGTTTTGCATCAGCATATAATATCTTACAGTAGCAAGTGCTTTTAGGCTACAGTCTTCATGTGAGAGAGTGCAGGTTAATGTTATTTTATGTCAGACCACCCCGAGGCGGCGACAGAATAGGATAAAGCAGATAATAAATGAGTAATTGTTGAGGAGGAGTACCCTCGAGGTCAAAAGTAGCATTCTAAGCATACGGTGCTTCTGTTGATAACGCTGTACATGCTGTGAGCAAAACATTACATCACCGAGGGCATTTCCATTCAGAATTCCGGGGTAAGGACCACTGCAGTCGTTATTGATGCGTTGTCTTTCTAGCCCTAGTGGTGTCTGAAAGAAACCAATGTGTCTCTTTGGGCATGTAACAATCGCCTGACATTCACTCAAACTAGATCACAGCGAACCTCAGCTCTATCTAGACTCCAGGTGATTTGGATCGCACAGCGTGTCGTTACATTAGCCATAAGAAATAGCACTTGATAAACACAGATCAAGCGGCCTGAAAGACACCTCTGCTTGAGAACGAGGTGTCGTCCTAATGCTGTTAAATAGACCTCTCTATTCTGCCAGAACACCACCGGCATAGACAAGGAATGTGACACTATGGGGGTTTAACCGCACACACTCAAAATGTGTTTAATGCCCTTTGTGGCCAGTCCCAGATATTACAATAACAGACCTCTTATACAATATATTGGGGATGAAAGACCTGCAAATTCTGCCCTTATCTTTGAATGTTAATTTGTACAATTTGCTCAGTAATGATTAGGAAGTACCACATATAAAAAAAAAATTATATAAAAAGTTTAAATATTTAAAGAAAAATTGCCACCAAAGTAGAGCTAAAAGGCTGTGTGACAGATATGTTACTGTTCTTCGTCACTGTCTTCTAAGGAGTGCAAACATTGAATAAAAATATATAGAAATAAATCAAAGCCCACCCTCGAGCTAATGTGATAATGAAAGTGTCTCAGATGAAGACGCCAAAAGCCTCCTCAGGAATCAATGCCTGTGACTTTGACAGAGGAGAGAACAATCATATCTGCCCCTTTCTCCTGGACGGGACGCGCCACTTGCCATATTACCAGACAGATGATGATGATGATGATGATGATAATGATGATGATGATGATGCACTGCCTTAGAGGGATGGGCATGGGTCACAAACTAACGGAGGCCCTGAAATCAAAAGCAGCTAATCTCTATTCCCTCCAAATCAGCACTTTCCGGTCAAGGAAAAAGCCCTCTTGCTTGCACTTGTGCTCACTGGATCCACCCTCAGGCTGTCTTCAGTTACCCCATTAAAATTCAAAACTTACACTTCACAGTAACGAATGAGAGCTGCAATGGGAGATGAGGGGCACTTAACAATACAAACATCGCCACAATAGTGGAGGGAAAAAATAAATAAATAACTAAAATACAATATATAAAATACATAATAAAATGTTGTACTTCAATTGGCCACTTGACATTGTGGGGACCCGTTAGTTTTGCAAAACAGAAAAGTACAATTCACAGTTACTGTCTGCCATGATGTCTTGTCCTGTATACCTATGATACCCCCCTACACACACACACACACGTCGTACACACACAACGCCCACACTTCTCTGGCAGCCATGTGCTATTGAGTGTGTGCAGTGTGGCTCAGGAGGAGCCCTTGTGCTGCTTCCTGGGTGTGACTCCCAATCAGCTTTGTCATTTCAGCATCCACCAGTCCATCCTGGTTTTGCTACACGTCTCTCATCACAACAGATAAAACCCCACACACAAACGGGGTACATTAAGGCTAAAAACTATCTCTCTCTTAGCTGCTGGTTCTATAATAAATAGTATGCTTTTTCCCACTAATATGTCAAATGATTTAGCTGTGTTTTGTCCCTATTCGTTCAGAAAAAAATATTTATAGAAAACAAAAATAGACTTAAAGCCAAAAACGTAAATAACCGCACTTTTGAGATAGGCCTATTACGCTGACTCACGCTTCAAGACCAGTATCTTCTGATGCTGTTTAATAGGCTGCCCCTCCCCTTATCCCACCACTTTGACACCTTTGTTTGACAGCTACCGTCGTTGAAGTTCAAATTCAAATTTACGGGATACAAATCTAAGAAATAAATTCAGTCTGAAAGTAGTAGCCGATTTGACTTCCCAACGCACTCAATAAAAAAGGGGTGGGGGGAATGCTCGCTCTATTGTCCAATTGTGTCACTAGAGCAGTGCGCAACATAAACAATGAACTGAAATTATCTTAGAAGGAAACAAATTCAGACATGTAAATAATAGGTTGTCTCCAGGTGAAAAAAACATAAAACCTATATTTTTGAACTAGTTAATTTTAGTAGTAACAAGATATGTATGGCTTTGTAGGCTACTTTCAGTAAAGGCACGTTGCGTTTTTTGTACAGTCTCGCGCGTTTCAGACGACAAAGGAAGCAAGTGCTCTCCCGTGTGCGTCTGTGTGCGCTGACATTGATGGCGTGCATGTGGAATAATGCGCCCATGAGGTGAGGCTCCTACTCGCGCTTTGCGATGCCCGTCTAATAAATTGAATTTATTTATATTAATAACCACAAAGGAGAGAGTTACACCAACGTAATGATACATAGGTGTGCACGTGAACTTGAAACAGCACTAGGCTACAGAAAGAGTGGGAGCCCAACGTCTCGAGTAGCCTCAAAGAAAAAAAAAAAAAAAAAAAAAAAACACCACTCCCTTTTCTTTGTCAATAACGCCAGGTAACACGTACTGAACAAAAGCAAACCCCTACCAGACAACACTGTGTGTGCATATAATATTTACAGCCCTATAACACAACTTTAGAGCGTTAATTTGGTTTACCTTGTCTCCCCACTATTTCGGCCACATGTTCCGAGCTGGGCACTGGGACGCATTCTGTTATGTTGCAGCCTCGTCCTTTCGTCTCACTTGAGCTCTCATACAGAGCGCATAACTTGCTCTTCCCTTGCAAAATACACGTGTCGCCACCACCTCCAACGTTGTTGGTGTGGTTGTGGTGGTTATTGTTATTGTTACTCCGGTCCTGTACTCCTGTTGTTGGGGCTCCGCCGCCGTCCTCGCCTTCCCCGAGCCCCAACAGAGACAACTGGCCCAAAGCTACCCTGAGGGCACGGGAGTCGTCTTCTTCCTCGTCGGGCGGCACCAGGAGACCATCGGTTCCGAAGCCGGAGCCGGCCAGATCTCCGCCGAAGCCCCCATTTTTCTCCATGATCCCTGCTAGAACCAGCAGGCTAGGCATGGCTAACAAAAGAGTGTGAGACAAAGACAGGGGAAAGAGACTGGAGAAACAGCACCCGTGCCGCCTCCTCGCCCCCTCCTCCTTCCAATTCCCCCTCTGCGCTAGTCCCTCCCATAGACCGGCCCCCTCTCTCCGTCCGCCAGACTTTCTATACAGTATTCTCCCAGCTCTAGGCAAACGGGACACAAGGCCGTCTGCATGAGATGGGCTAGGCGATGTATTGCTCCACCCAGTCTGGTTTACACAGTCCCCCTCCTCGCCTAGACAAAACTAGTCACCCTCCCGTCGTACCATTCCGTCTCAGGTTCACAAGCCGGTGGTAGGCAATCAGTAGCACGCTCCAGCACATGCTCTACCTTCCTTAACCTATAGACACAAAAAACACAAACCACTGTTTATCTTTGCTTTCCAGTCATGCGAGCCCGTGACCTCTTAAATTCTATATGAAGACCGCATTTCAGCGAATTATGTAATGGTAGAGGGACGAAAACAATCCGCATCAAAAAAATTCGGACTGCAACCATGAGCACGCGGTCTGCTGAAAGCATAGAAAGTGCTGTTGAAAAGAAAATAGTGTCAGACTCCGTGTAGGCTTTATTTCCAACAAAATCATTATCTCGATTTATTAATCAGTGTTAGTTCTTTTTCGTGAAAAAATACAAAAAATAATATTTTGGTTAATGTGTTTGCGGTGATCTTATTAGTCGATAGCGAAATTGTTAAAGTGACATTTTTGGGGTTCCGCCCACCTCTCTCGCCGCGGTTTGCGGCAGGTCACAGCGTTGTTGTCTCGGGTGCCGCTGCGCATGGGGATGTTATGTATGGGGGGTGGGGGTGGCTCTATATGAGGAGGAGATGAGAAAGGGAGTTATCAGACAGACGATGCAGACCCTATGCAGCGGGGATCTTCAGAAAGGCACCCTCACATTTCCCGCAAGCAAGGCTTTTGCAGCAGCCTGCATGAACAAAGAACCGAGCCGCACGTTTCTTGCAGACTCCCCATGATGTCCTCCAGAGAAGCCACGCCTGACGGCATTGCTGTGCTATAACACAAATAGGCTAATTAACTCCAAATAATAATATTATTAATAATAATAATAATAATAATAAAATATACATATTATTTACTTGATGTTACATGTAATTATTATTTTAATAGTCACAATTTCACCATAAACTCTCCCATTACACTTAGCCTACTTCTTGTGTCTCTTGCCTTTAGAGTGGACCTTGTGTGTGGACCTCCTGAGTAGTAACATGGGGCGGTTGTAAGGTTGTAATAAATAAGATGCGTCATACAGAATATAACTTAAACAATACCTCCTCTGCAACGACATGGTACACTCGTTCTGTTATTAAAGGTGACTTCAATTTGTTTGAAAAATGCTACATATGGTGAATTACTGCAATGAATTCTTGAAGCCATGTGTGTTTGGGTGGGTGGTGATACATTTACTATGTGGTCTTAATATTTTAACCCCACTGATATAATTAAATGTAATATTTGCCATTATATGGCCTCTTACTGGGTTACACCTCATTAGAAAAACAAGACACAGTTTAGATCCAGTCTGAGTGTGACATGTGACACAACAGAGAGACTCAGCATCAATATTTCAGTATCCCTATTGAGAATGACTAGTGCCTTTTAATAATAACACACAGTACAGACAAACAATAAAGCCACTTCAAACATGAATACATTGTGAGGCAGTCTGAACACTGGGATTTTTGTTTTCCGAAAAGAGAACAGGTGTATTTACATGCATAATCAGAGTCTATACCTCCTCCCTTAGTGACAATCAGGACTGGACCCACTCCCCAAGGGCATCAGCGAGGGAGAGCACAGGGGCAGACACCCTGGTATGAGGCCAGTATCCCCCCCCCCACCCCTCCCTTTCTCAACCACCACAAACCGGTCTGCACAATAACACAGCTGAAAAACACCAGCAGGAGGTGGAGAGTTGGAAGCGAAGGCTTGGACGCATGAAGGACCCCACTGTGGACCCATGGGGCCCCCCAACACACCCCATCTCAGTAGAGGCAGAGCGGGGTACGGCTGCTGCCGAGGGGATGGGGACCAGGGCCTCACGGAGAGCCAGAATGTCAGCGCCAGCGTGTCCAAGTGGTCGTCTGTCTCCCTTAAATGGGGTCTGCCGGGTGCCCGAGGCCCCAATCAATGAAATGGATGGATAGGGGATAATGTTTCCCCCTCCCCCTCTCACCCCCTTACCCCTCCACACAACCCAACTCTGTCTGTATGTGTGTGTGTGTGTGTGTGAGACCATGTGTGTGCTTTGTAGGAAGCCTGGCTCGTGACTGTGGCGCTCGCCGTCTTTAGACACGCCCCGCTGTAACACACACACACACACACACACACACACACAACCTGTGGGACCCTGGCGTGAACCCATCTCAATAGCCGGCACACTCCGCCTGCCTCTGAAACCCAGGAGTCCAGTTCACATTCAAATCTATGAAGGCTGCTGTTGTCTCTTGTACTGTGTGTGTGTGTGTGTGTGTGTCTGTGTGTTTGAAAATGCTTGTAAAGCTCAGTGAGCTGAGGTCATGTTACGTGAACAAAAACCCCTCAATGATCTTGACCATCTGGTTGTCAGACTAGTTTCTCCTCCGCCCCCCACCCCCCCAATGAAAGGGAAACTGCCCCTCTAGGGAGAAGCTTTGGTTTACTGTGCCGCAGAGGCAGAGACCAATCTCTTTGTCTAACAGCCCATGCAAACACAGCATAACCTATATGGACAGTATCCCTCTTTCAAAGAGGGACTTAATAGGTTGTAAAGACATCTGGGAGAAAAGCAAATGGGTGTCTTTCTGACTTTCATTGCCAGATGGCGTTTTGCATGACATTTCTGGTGTCCCATCGCCACTTGAATGAGGCTTGTGCGAGCACAAAGAAACATGTTTGGCTAGCCACCGCATGCTGATGTCACAGTGAGCCAGCACGCTCAGATGATGTAAGACCAGGAGAGAATGATATCACATCTCGCCCGCCCAGGCTAACAAAGAGGCCGTCTTGATGAAGACATGGCAGACTGAGTGATATATATAAGATATATATGTATGATAAGTATAGGTGACTTTGGATAGTTGCTCCTTGTACTGCTGTGTCAAAGTGTGTGTGTGTGTGTGTGTGTGGGGGGGGGGTATTATGACAAAGCTTGATTAGTCTAGTTTCTTTTATTAGTTATGTGAAAACCGAAAACTGATATTCCTCACCGTTTTCTGTTTTGCAATGTCTTTTTTGTGAAGCAGTGTCGCCTGGGAAACAGTGTAACCAAAACTAGTGAATGAATCAGAATCAGTGGTGGTTTCTACCTGGCACTAATCATCTTCATTTACATCAGCCTGCCCTTATGTGCAGTTTTATTTACACAGTCGCCCCCAGCTCCCACCCCTTTCAGGTCAGTGGCTCATTAATATGAACAAAACAGGTTTAGTCATTGATAATAAGAGCCATGGAAAGGAAATTACTTTATAATAAATTTATTTTATGTCAAATAAATGTCACATATGCATATTTGTTTCTTAGACAATAAGTAACAGGTTACCTTGATTCAAAAAAGGTTCTCTACTAAGAAATAAAAAAAACAGCCACAGATTAAAAGGATATTGTTTCACAGCTTATTCTAGATAAAGTGTTGTCCGTGACTTTGTTCCATTGACAAGTCATTCTTCTCACCTGTAGGCTGCAGCACGTTGAGTTTTATCAATGGAGTACTGGGGATTTCCTCAATGAGAAGCGTGACCCATAAATATAGCCACAATATAAACGCTGCAGTGTATGACTGCTTGCACATTTATTTTCCCAGGAATATTACATCCATGTGTTTGGGATGGTATGGTAAACATGTGTATACCCTTTTAAATGTGCATATATTGCTACAACATTTTCACATACAATCTTAAAAAAAAAAAAAAAAAAAAAAAAAAAAAAAAAAAAAAAAAAAATATAAAAA
>JAODTR010000008.1:3637674-3650289 GCA_025399935.1 Amblyopsis rosae | reverse complement strand
AATATATATATATATATATATATATATATACACACACCGAGACCTGCACAAACACAATCTTGGCTTACGCTTTCACAAACCCAATGCAACAGGCTCAACTAAATCTGCTAAACACAGAGGGATATGATGATTGGAGAGATGTTGTCTGCTGGGAATATGAGTCAGGTGCTTATGACTTCATCGCTTTTTTTGGCTATTAGGTCATCTCCCTCTTTCTCTCACCCACTCTCTCACTCTCTAATCAGGCTGATGCCCTTCCAACACACCTTGTGATGACTAAGGTTCACCTCACCTATTCCCCATACACTGGTGATCTCACACATGCTTAGCAATAAGCCTTGACCGGGGAATCAGAGTTTCTCTTAGACCTGCATCGTTGGCGGTGTCTCCTCCTCTGTTGACTGCAGTTCAAGTGATATATTGATACACAATGTTAAACCTCAATTACATCACATTTCTATCTGCTAAACATTGTTTTCACCTTTTATTTAAATAATTGGGTTAATTCATTTATTCAAAAGAAAGAAACAATAAATTAGAATGTTGTATTCATGTTAGAAGCATATATTTCAATTTTATTATATTCAATCCTCAAATAAAACTGTTATAGCTAATTAACTAATGGCTGAAGCTTCCTATTACATTCATGGTGATTTTCATTAATAGCTGCAAAAAACCCAGTGTCTTTTCTTTTTTTTGTGTGACTAAATTAACAGCCAATATATAGATATATTTTAATTAAATTGTATGATACCCACCATAGTTTGATATCAATGGATAGATTAGTACTTGTTTAAATAGCTTTATCATTCGTCAGCAACATTGTAACAGTGGAGAGAATTAATTACGGTCGCCAGGTGGCGTGTTAGGCTGCAATGTGGGTTAATTAACAGATTGGCAGCATAATCAAGTATGGCTGATATGCAGGTGGCGTGTGCTGTGTATTAGTTTGTGTTTACTGGTCTGTCAAAGTCATTGCAGTGAATGCAACATTTAATGGAATGCTGACATTTTCGTTTTCGACCACTAGAATGACTGGGGTAAGATTGAAAGCATTTCATATGGTCGGTTAACACTTCTCAAAAAAGGAAAAACATACGTTATTTTACTTACTCGTATCAACCAAGCACATTCGTCTAATATAGCCTATATGGTGAGGTGCGAGTATTTTTAAGCAAAATACGCTCAAATTGGATTGTAGACACTACAGTGTAAACTGTGTTTATGATGAGTGATTACCATGGAAGCTATCTACATCACATGGCAGTGATGTGGATAGTATTCTGTTTGTTGCCGGTGGATGGCGCTTATCATCAATTCTGTGTTTGGGAATGACTTGTAGCTGTCACTGGCTGTCTTAGGCGAAAAGACAGGGGTCGCCATAGCTGTCACATCCTGGTCACATCTACGAGGTAAAAGGCAATGGCCGAAAAACGTTAAAGGGGATCATAATGAACATAATATTGGGAGAGAAAAAAAAGATAAACCTTACTGGTGTTTTTGATTAGTCATTGTCAGAGATGTTGCTTTAAGTGTGCATTTCAAGTTATCTTCACAGCCATCAATACATTTATGTTTGAGAGCAGTTGTTTCTTTTTCATCATGGACACCAGAGATGAGATATTAGGTCTCAGACTGTCCCACTCAACCATTACAAATGCCATGCCAGACACACATGCAGTCGAATGTGGAATATTTAGACAGGACTTCCCCTGTGTTCCTCTTGGGAAACATATCTTCCCTTGTTTAAATTTGCTAAATGGGAACATAACCATTTCATCCTCTTGTCATTTTATATCTGTACATGTACATGTATCCCATTAACATAGCAAACTGTGTTTTTCTAGATATTTATATATTATTATATTTTAAATATATTATATTATAAATGTAGGTTACTATCTAGAACCTCAGTTGTAGACTCTCATAACAAAACCCTTTAAATTCATATTAATCTAATCTTTATTACTGATGACAAAATAAAAAACACACTAAAATGAACTTATAAATCAACCTATCATTTGTTATTGTTAAATTTGCACTTAATTCTGCCTGTGACCCCCATTATGCCTTGCTTTACTCGAGCCACGGCTGTCTGTGTGCAACAAAATAAGTCTGTATAGTTTTTTTAGGAAAGTATGTTATTTCAGTTAGACTCTTATTTAACCATGGAGTTATAAATAGATATAAAAGATATAAATCTGCAGAGAAAGGTAGTTATGGAGATGATGGCTGGAGTGGAAATGCATATTTCGTTTGGTGATGTTTTCAAACAAGAATGTTGGGCTCACTGCAGTGGGCCTGGTTCAGAAAGAATACTCTTTCACCAAATGAGGAACACTTTAATAACATTTGTCTTTCTCTCCTGCTATCAGCAGCAATCAGAAGTATCTCTCGCTAAAGAAACAAAGCGTTTTGATTACTCAATGGGCACATGTGATCTAGCTTGGCTTTCTGCTCAACCGGTCGCTGTACACTCTTAATAGCTAACTGGAGCTAATATAGCAAATGTTCCCTGCAGTTTTAATAAAATTGATTTGTGAGATTTGAGATTGTAAAGCATATTAACAAAAACTTTAGTGTTGTTACAAAATACATCGCCACACCAATGCAATAGGGTCATGGAATATACTGTATAGGGCAAGAGAATATGGGGGGCTGAAACATAGACGGACTGCTAGCATGCGGTTCATTGCCTGTCATGTCTGGCTGGTTGCATCACAGATCGTCATGCCTGCTCCTGTCTTTTCTGACACGACGAGGGTTTTAGGGATTTAGACTTACTGTGGCTCAGGCACGAAAAGCTGTATGGGCATTGTTGCTTAGGCAAGTGTGCACTGAAAAAAGTGTTTACTTAAAATAATTGACCTTTCGGAATATGTTATTTGTATGTATTATTAGTTAAAAACTTGCTTATGTTCTTCCATTGTCCGATTGTGTTATAATAACACCCCAGAATTTCATGGCTGTTGGTATGTGACTCTCAAGAGTGGGTAGCTATGGGGGAGGGGTAGAGACCATTGTGACGAATGTGTCCTGGGTACAGGAACGTGGTGATACCAAAGCAAATTCTGATACTAACTGAGTGTACCTTTGAGCCAACGAGCTTTGTCTCCAAGCCTTCTCAGCTCGTTGAAATAGCATTTTAGTAATCTCAAGGCAGAACGTTGTTCAGGTATGGTGGAGGGAGTGCTTGAAGGCGATGGTCGAGTGCAAGCCCCTTACTTAACAAGAGATATTTAGTCTGAAAGTAAGTTGGTGTGCTAGTGTCAGTAGGAATGCCATGGAAACAGCTGAGGACGGAGGGGGGGAGAGGGGAACAAGTGAACTGTTTGTTTAGTGCTGCGTGACTCAGAAAGGAAAGCCGTCTACTGCGCTGCAAGGCCGTAAGCCAGGCTATTCCCTTCACCACTAGTCCTGCCCCATGGCCAAAGACAGGCGACATGTGGCTCCTTTTACAACCACACACACAAATAGATGTAACATTCATCTCCATGGTGAGGAGACACATCCTTGTGTATACATACACACACTCCGTCAAACTGTCTCTTCCCTGCATCAGAACTTGATTGGACCTGTGGTCCCATTAACTCCACCCCAGAGGCAATAAATATGAGCCCAGAACAGCCTTGGTGTTGAGAGTCTGAGACCTTGAGATGAAAAGATGACATGTGGGAGTAACTCCTCGTCCTTCAATGGGAAAATGATCGCAACGGCTTATGGAATATCTCTTTGCTGGATTCAGTGGGCTAACTTTCAGAAATTGAATATTTCCTCCTATGGATAAGAGCAAAGGCCCCGTCTGACTGATGTGATGACGGGCATGACTTTTCTTATGTTGTAAGTGTTTGTCTGACAGGACAAAGGCATTTGTTGTTGCGCTCCCCCCTCTCCTGAAATTCCTCTGCTCCTGCTAAAATAAGCTTTTTATTACTCTTTTAAAAATTTTTATTTTATTTTTTTTACTTTTCAATCAGGCAAGTAGGCAAGCATACGCAAACAGCCTATGTAGCTGAAAGGGCACCACATGTGGCCGTTTAGTGCTACTGCAGCTATTTCCAACAGACCACATGGAAGAGCAGGGAAGGTCTGTGTGCCTGTGTGTGGCACAGCTGGACGTGGAGCGCATAGATTATGAGACGGACAGGGTTGAGGCAGCGATATAACACAGCCGGCTGGCTTGTGTGTGTATTGGGGAAGCATGTATGCGCACTCTGACAATCCCTGACTGCTCCTTACTGCCCCACCCCTCTCTCTCTCTCTCTCTCTCTCTCCCCCTTTCCCAGACACTCCCCTCTGTTCTTGTGCACACGCCCCACTGTTTCTCCCCCAATGCAGCGGTAGGTGCATGTGTAGCCAGTAACTGCTAGCCAGCCAGTTCAGGGCGCGAGCCAAAAGCGCACACACACACTTAGAGACAGACCGACCCCCGCTCACAGACGGCCAGGCTGCATATCTGAACAGATCCTATTCCATACACTCCTCGGGGGTAAGTCGCTCTCACTCTGAAACAAACTAACACCACCCATGCAGCTAAACTACAGAGCTCTTGCTGTGCACTCACTGTCTTACTCTCTTCACCGAGCTGCGCTGTTTGAGCTCCCAGGTCCAAGGTAAGGTAAAGTTCATTGAGGTTTCTCTAGTGGGGAGTTTCAGAGTAATGATGACTATAAGTCATGTTGTATTGACACAAAGGTAATAATGTTGTGCTGCCGCTGTTTTGCGTTAGCACTCTTATGTTTATTGAGCTCCTTTCCCTGGCTTAGGCTAGACTCCAGGGAACCAGGCAGATTATGACTCATCTAATGTGCAATTTTGGAGTGGAATGTGAGATGGGGCAGATATGGGTGATAGAGTGTAATGTGTGGTCTGGTAAGTTAAGGGAGTACATTTGTGGCCCACCTACTTTGGCATGCATGTCACTTCACGTTCTTCTTAGTGAGACTTTATGGAAATCGATCCAGTGGTGGGCAACTGGGGTATTCATCTTGGAGTAGCATACCTGATTGCAAATTAAATCCTTTTTCTATTTAAGGTCATATTTTGTATGCTTCCTGCCTATACTACTTTATAGGCACAATTTCTGGCCCACTGCTTATTTGACTGTGTAGTCTTTATCGTATGATCTGAGCTGTGCTAATTATGCTAAAGGTACACTCCTCAATTGCATTACACTGCCCCCAAAACTCCCTCAGATTTCTACTTCAGCTAAGTTTTTCTTTCTTTCTAATATCTTTAGAAATGCAACTGTGGGCAGCTGTAGATGGGAGTGGTAGAGAACAGTGTGAGCCTATAGTGCTATAGGGGGAGGGGTAGAGAGTGATGCCAACCACTGTGGAATTGTGTTGGGGGAGGGGCATATTCTCAAGGGTGTTTAATTCTTAAATTTTTTTTAAAGCCTGGACTAATAGTTAAAGTTCTTAAAAGCGTGTTCGTATTCTCAGTGTCAAAAGCCACCCTACTAGCTCCCATTCATTTTACGGCAAACACCCGTCACACCAGTTACGATGTGGACTCATGCCCGTTTCAGGGTGTCCTGTCGTATGTTTATATTATGACTCAACGCTGTGGCATTCTGCATGGGGCTGTTGCAAGTGAATATGGGTGGAGATCACCATCAAAGCACTGGGATATGTATGTTAAAGCCTTGGTTGCAGTTAGTAGCTTTTCACTGCCACACTCTATTTTGCTAAGTGCATTCTGAGCAACAGTTCCCAGGGTTTTGAGTTCCAGGGATTTACAGAGTGGTTAGACTTGTGTGTAATTACCGTTTGAGCCTGCAGAAGATGGGGGGTGATGGGTGAAAATCTGTTTATTCGGGAGAGAATAGTTGTTTAACCATTCCGGCAACAATGAAGCCAGAGGACGGATGCAACTCTGACTCGAGTGCAACATCAGCTTTGCTTACTCTCTGTAACCATGCACTGTGTTGTACTGTAAATACACATTTGAATGTCCAACTCCAAAGCAGGACAGAAGCAGTAGTTTAACATTAAAAGTATTTAATACAATTTATTACGTAATGTAAATTATGTAATTAAAGAATGCTCTTTATTAAAGTCTCCCTTGTAAATTAACTGAACACTAAAGATTTTTTTTGTTATCCTAAACAACGCAATAATAGCGTTGAGGGTACTGAAATAAAGTTTTACTAGTGCTGTGGTGACTCACAGTGGAAAAATTCCTCCAAAGTAAATTATCATGCATAACTCTAAACAGATTCAGCCCAGTGGGCATGCTGCCCAGACAAGATTCCTGAAGGGTTTTTCTCCATACAATGTCTATCATAAATGGGATTAAACCTATCTTTGTAGGAGGGCGTTTTCTTTTAATATTGGTTATGATTGCCTGATGTCTAAGAAACACATCTTGTGGGCATCTTTCACCGAAGGTAGTTAAACTAATATGACTCCTTGTTTGAGGGGGAGGAGTGACTCGATGTGTCTGAGGGTGTGGTCAATAGACAAACGTTTTGGTACATTTAGTGAACCATTTAAACTGAAGGACTTGTTTCCTCAAAAGTGTTTGCTGTGTTTAAAAATCCAATTTGATTTCTTCTTTTTCTGCATTTTGTTGACGTGGCAGGCTACTGTATAAACAATTGCTTTGTTCCTATCAGCCACTTTGACATTATCTGATATTTAATCTAATGTTCAGTTCAAGTTTGTTGACTGTAGCAAAATGCATATCGTAAGTTTCTAGAGTATGGTCAAATAAAGTGTTCGGTTGAAAACTGATTGGTTGAACATAGCCTTGTGATAGAAACTGGCACACACTCTTCCTAGTGGTTTTGGTGGCATCATATAACATGGGGAGCAGGCAGAACCAAATGGTCCCACATACTCCCAATCACGCCAGTTAAATTCCCATTGCCCTTTTGTTTTAATGTGTTTCCAGGGAAGGTAGCCGTCTAACGTGTGTTTCTCCTTGTCCTTCTCCAGCCAGTGACTCATCCCTCTGCTTCTTAACGCCTCTATCCGAGCCACCACCTCCCACCACCGCCGCCATGGAAACCCCCGTCCAGAAGCACTCGGGCAGCACCCCGCTGTCGCCGGCGCGCATCACGCGGCTGCAGGAGAAGGAGGACCTGTGCAACCTCAACGACCGGCTGGCCGTCTACATCGACAAGGTGCGTTCGCTGGAGGTGGAGAACGCCGGCCTGCGGCTCCGCATCACAGAGTCGGACACGGAGGTGAGCCGCGAGGTGACGGGCATGAAGTCGGCCTACGAGACGGAGCTGGCCGACGCCCGCAAGACCCTGGACCAGGTGGCCAAGGAGCGCGCCCGCCTGCAGCTGGAGCTGGGGAAGATCAGGGAGGAGTACAAGGAGCTCAAGGCCAGGTAGGAGCAGCTTGAGATGACCACGTTGTCTCTCCAAGCAACCACTGTGAACAACCTGAGTTCACTCCTTAGGCCTCTAATGCTCCACATAGGCCTAGCAATTCACTTTCATCACAATGTCTTTGTCCAGCCATGTTCAGGGCATTAGTATGTGAGAACGACATCCTGGGTGCAAGAACACAGTACCACATTTGGTTGTAAGAATGAGCAGTTACCCATGTATGGCTTTCTCCAGCAGACGTTCCCAGTTAATGGTGACAGGTCACAGTGCAGGCTGTCGACCTGTGTGGGGCAAGCAGAGGTCAGAAGAGCTGCTGGCTGAACTAGCTATTAACGATTTTGAACAAAGACATCTGCCAGGAATTCTAGAGCCCTGTGGCTAGCATGCTAACTAACCTACAGTATACATAGGGCACCTGATTATTGAGAAATACATTTGAACAATGTGTGTTTGTGTGCATAGTATAGTATGTATGCCATTGGTAACGCCTAGACACCTAAGCGTGTAGGTGTGACTGTAATGCAATGGTAGTCACTTCCCAGGAAAAACACCTCTACAGAACTATGTGGCCATGTGACATACAGTCATAATTGTCAGACACGTTATCTTGTGATCTTTGGAATGACCTGACATCAAGTGTAAGTGCCTTGTACATATGAGTAGAGAAGGAAGTACTTCAATGGTAGGCTATCTTTATGAAGTTGTTGAGATTATGGTATGAGCAAATATGGGGGGGTGGGGGGGAGGAAAAAAATCCCTCAGTGACACATACTGGTAACATAATCATCAAACTACACATTTTTACAAAGTGAATTTCAACAGTAGTAACATGCTCCACAAATTGACTTTATATTTATGTATTTATGAATGCATTGGCACTATGTAATTCAGTATTTTATGTTGCCTAATGAAGTTGGAAACTATACAGAAGTTGTAATGTTCAGTGGTTGTAACTCGGGGGTGGTTCAGGTAAGGGTGTGGTCTAAAGCTGGTTCAGTCTGGGCGTTGGCTAAGCAGAACAAAGCAAGCAGGTCGGGGCATGTTGAGACAAAGACAACGTTGGTGCAGAGGCAACAGAATTTTTTACAATTACACTGAATATTTACCATGTCAACACTAACTCTTAACGCTAGCCTTGGCCAAAGGAAGCAGCCCCTATGAAACACGTGCTGTGCAAGTGCATCACTCAATCCAATTCTGTCTTTACACTCCAGCCAATGTGTGTTGTCCATGTTTGTTTTGTTACCATGGTGCCTTTGATGTCCTAGCAGGGGTGGTGACTCAGGTTTTCGCCAGCCCTCTCTAGGCTAGACCTACCACAGTCTACTAAAATAAAGGCACTGTGTGTCATATTTATTAATATTGGCCGGCAGGAAGTGCAACAAATTAGTACTGTAACTGTTACAGTAGACTGTATGTATGCATACAGTACTATTATGATCTGTTTATGTATTCTGTGCAGTACAAGTCTGCCAAGCAGGACAGCAACATGTGCTGCTGTTGCTAGTACACTGACACCTGCTTTGTCCTGAGCCATGACACAGCTCCTTCAAATACAGTCGTCTTTGTATGCATCGCGACAACTGGAAGCACATGCCCCCCCCCCCCCCCCCCCCCGAGGCTCTGAACCCACAGCTAATAGCCTAGATGCTGCCAAGTCAACTTACAACCCTGTCTGACTCGTAAATAATTTACATATTTTGCGAGGGGAATGTTGGTGGAGCGCAGAACACGGTGCTCCAGGCTGAAGGTGAAGTTACAAGATGAGTTCAGAATAACTTGAAATGCAAGGCATCAAATTAGAGCTAGAGGCACAGGATTTGGGCCAATGTTTGGGCCAATTTGTCGAAGCTTTGTGTGTGTGTGTGTGTGATGTGTCACGCCCAGCCTACCTGCCTTCAGATGTGCTTAATGCTGTGAAATGTAACCCTGCTGGTTGTAGGACTCCCTTTCTAAATATCTCCAGTATATCCAAGTTTTTTTGTGATACCCTACACAGCTGCATTGTACACTGTGCCAACGGGTGTTCCACTCCAAGCCGGGTTAAACCCCTTATTTTCATATATTCAAAAGAAGACCTTTAAACCCAGACATGGGTGTGGCATTTTTATTTACTCTTTCAATCTAAGGCCGCCTCTGTGCAAATCAGTATTGTAACTGAAAATTAAAGGGTATTGTAAGGTTATCAAGAATTATGAATTTTGAGACTATTTAATATGAATCTACATGGAGTTACAACAATTGGGTCAAATATTGGTGTTCCTATCTACCACAATGTGTATTTAGTTAATTTATTAATGTCTTCACATAATATACTATGTAGGATAATTAATACACACACACACATGGATTCATAGACCAACAGAGAAAGTATTTCTTAAACCCTTGAATGTACAATGAATAATTTGAGTAAAGAATGCACAATTCACTTAAATGTGAACAAAATAATGTTTATAAACAAAAAGTGTACAGATACTAAGATAATGAGCAAAACACTCAGAAAAAAAGTTCAGTGGGTCCAGCAGATACCTTAAAATAGGCCATAGTCTTCCTATTGTATATTCTGCCTATACCTTTTACGTTGGTTGATCTGAAATGTATTATGGCTCGTAATGTAGGTTGTGGCAACCATATCACCGAAGACAGAAGGAAGCTCACTTATCATAGTGATGCAAAGCCATTTGCTTATACTGTGGTCTGCTACAATATATGAGAGGCGCTATTGAATCCATCTGTTCATGGAAAGCAAATGATAAACAGGCTTAACAATGTATGTTTAGTAGTGGTGTGTATGTGTATTGTTTTCCCATAAACCGGATGTATACGTTTATTTACATGGCCACAGGTTGAACTGCTTGAACACATTCATCCAGATGTATAGCAATAATATTGTTTTTCTTGAGAAAACAGGAAGTGGATATGATTATGGTGAAAACACAAAAGAAGCCATGTGGTTTATTAGTTACAAGTGTTTGTGGTGATAACCATAGCATCAATAAGTAAGCCCCTATTTTTACCTGATTTAACTGGATATATTATGGTACCTTGGAGATGTACTTGAAATGTGTGAGTCTTCCTGGTATAGGAGGGTTTCTAGCTGTGTTGATATTTCTTTCCTTTTTTTAAAGATGAAATGTTTTGGTTCAGTCTCCCTAAAATGGAAATGTGCACTTCACTTTAATGGTTGTTTAGATAGACTTCCAAATGCTTCTTGACTTAAGTGAATCTTCCTTTCACTGGTGCCCTGTTGTAGTGTAACAGCCAGTGAAGATACTTTGTTTCCCCTCCAGTTTGTAGTATAGGTGCATTGTTAACACAGCTGTACTCTTTAATGGTTAATTCTAGCACATTCTGATTGCTTGGGATAAAGCTAATTACAATTTGGCGCAGTACACAAACTAAATTGATAAAATGTTTTACAATGTTGTAATGCCATAGAAGGGAAAAACCGGTTCAACTGTAGTGTACTTTCCCTCAGGCAAGAAATGTGCACCCAACATGGTGTTCCATCTTCCCATGCAGTTTGATCTCCAACTTCTCTATTCTTTTTGCCTGCCTCTGGTTAAATCCTGTTACTATTACCTCGGCAAATCTTCCATATGACAATAGACGGCACTCTTCACTGCTTCGGTGGTGCCGAGGTCGTGTAGGGCTCACAATACTTCTGTTTTTTGGATGTCATCCAACCATGATGTTAACTTGTATTGCATTGCCTTTTAATGACTACTGCAGGGCATTGAAGGTACTGATATTAAGTAGCATCCTATGCTTAAACCTGCACTATACAGTTGATGAATCTAAAGGCATGACATAAATGGTTATTCCTGCAATTACACTTTTGAATTTTATGGTTTGGTAGCAACTGTTACCTGCGGCGCTAAAGCTGTGGTAGAATTTGAAATCCTTCTAATAAACCCTTTTTGTCTGGCCAGTTATGCTGCTAGCATTGTCCATAGATGTAGTCAGGTCAGTGTACAGTAACTAGTCTATTCTTGAGGTAGCTTGTTTCTCAATCGCACACAGAAGGGTTCCCTGCAATGGGAAACAGATGGGGCAAGCCTGTGAATCTGTTAGGAGGACAGTATAGAGCAGTCTGTGTTGGGTTGAGTGCTGTGTGGGTAATTAGCATTGGGTTTAAATAAAGTGGTACAGAACGTGTGTGTGTTGGTGTGCATCTCAAAGTGGAGTTGATAGATCATATTTTCCAGTGTTGCTGGGTTCTCATAAGGAACCAGCCAAGTTGCATGAGTCACTTTCATATAGAACGGGGAAAATCACCACAATGGGACTGCACGCACACACACATGCATTCATATTGTTCCAATTGAGAAGTTGGTGAAGTGGGTGTAACCTCATTTGCCGAGTAATGTGATCCATCCTCATGTACCCCCCATATACTTGAGATGGATCGCATGTCAGCAACGTTTCCATATAATACAAACTGGCCTCAGACATTTACACAGTTCAAGATGTTTTCCATTGGCAGTTTTTCTTGATGTGGCCGGCTTTGAGTTAATTTTTTTTTTTTTTTTTTTTTTACAAACTGTACAGTTTCTTGCATTAGATGGTAAGTAACTGTATTGTGCTGAAATCCTGCTCTGTCATGTTCCAAAATGATATCTTATTCCACATTTGTTTTTAAGAGCACCAGTTTGTCACACCTCGGTCTCAACCTATTTTTCAATACATGCCCTGCCCATTGTATTTCCTATCCCAACGCTGTTCCAAGATAGGTTGGGTTTACCACCTACAGTAGGACAGTACAATATGTGCCAGAAGGTAGACAATGACAGGAAACTGTTAATATGTGTGTAAAAATACCTTCAATATTTTACCATCCAGACCTGATCTGAACTGTCCTGAGGGTAAATCCAACCTTTCTATTATTCAGTCTGCGAGGTTTGGACAAACACTACTTGCCAGTTGTATCTACTTCATGGTCTTTGCATTCTTTATTTCTTTTTTCTCTTTTTTTGCTGTGGTACAATAGATCAACCAACAGGCCCATTTTGGTTTCCAGCACAGTAAATGCAAATCTGTTGTGAGCTATTACCAAGTTCATCTTGTAAACGCAGCTTGGTCTTAGTCCAGAGCGAGATCTTATCTTTTCCTACGTACCTACATGCTACGGAATGTTGGCCATAACGCATTCCAATCTCATAAACATGGAATGCGTTGTTTCTCCTTTGCCAACGGTAATTGCGTTTGGCGTGGGGGGGGGGGGGGGGGGGGGGGGGGGGGGGGGGGGGGGGGGGGGGGGGGGGGGGGGGGGG
>JAODTR010000008.1:3613408-3637664 GCA_025399935.1 Amblyopsis rosae | reverse complement strand
TTTGGTTTGGGGGGCCCCCCCCCCCCCCCCCCCCCCGTGTCTTTATCTACCAACATGATGTTTATAAGGTAATGTGGTGTAGCTGGATAGAGCGATAATCCCATTGGACAACACTCTGGCTTTCAGCTAATGAGACCATTGTTGAATGCATTTGGGCTTCAGCCACCTATAGGGAATTTGAACTGTAATGTACCGTACCAGTGCGCTCCTGTTTAAATGCATGGGGTTACGGAGACCTACCAGACATGTCAAGTTTCACAAAAAAGTCTATACTTTGGCAACTTGTGATTTGTATCTATGCTGCAAACAGGAAGTTATTAACAGGAAGGAACCTTATGTAGCTAATGCAATTTGTCTTTGTCAAATGAAGCACACACACTGTGAGTTTGCCATTTTTGAAAGGACATGAACATGGTTTTACACCATTGAGCTGCAGTATAGTCCCAGTGAGAAGCATCAGCGGAGTGGTAAGTTTCTCAGCACTAAAGCTATCAGTGAGGTTGTGCTACGTGCCATTATGAAATTAATAAGGCCTGAAGGCCTTGTAACATGAATGTCCTTTAACAGGACACTAAATATGGCTTGAGGTCAAAAATCATTCACCTCCTATTAATCTAGGTTTCTGTTACCTTTATTTGAACTCTGTCTCTTGGTGAAGTAAAAGCTGCCATGGTCCCAAATGTGGCTCTTCAGATGGCCCACCAGGTAGGAATATGTTCACTGTTGGGTGGATAACTGAATATGCTTTATTAACCAAAGGCTACTTTTAAAAATTATAACCTACTTGAATGTTGCGAGGCTCAGGACCCCAGAACTTAAAAATAATTGTATGCTGCGACCTCTAAATGCTGCGCCTCGTCACCATTACTACAGCGACATTGTGAATGTGGAACATGAAAGGGCATGCTAGCTGTCTCAGTAGCTATCACCTTTTATCAATGCTGATAATCTAATCAAGCCATGGTGAAAGCTAGCCCGTATGCTAACACGCAGAGACAAAGGCCAGGCACAAGGCTCCTGGCCTCATACAACGATGAATCATCAACTAATCGTTAGCAGCGGGAAGGACGACTGAATACGCCTCTGTAGACTCTCATGCAGAATAAAAGGATTTATCAGTTGGTGGGGAGGAGGGGAAGCAAACATTTTCCTTTTCCTCATTGGCTGGTAATGTTTGGCTTGTACTGTTTGACAAAGATTAACGGCTTCACTTTAGGAAGAATAAAATTGTAGGAAGTGCATTTTTCTTGATGCGTTGCATGGAATCAGTGGGTGTGTGTCTTCGACTTGTAAGAGAACTCAACAGTTGAGATGCATTACAAGAACAAACAAGCTCTGTTCCCATCTGCCACATGTTTCTTTGTAAGGATATCTGCTTGCAAAGACCGCCTTGTTGGTGATTTAGCTCACACACACGCACTTGGATCAGCACCATATGTATTTTCTTTTAAATTATGTATTTTGCACAAATATATTGATTCATTTGTGCCATTCATCGTTTTGAGTTTGATTTGACTGTTTCTCTATTGTTGCATATTGGAGGTAGTTTACTCACTAAATACTTAGTGTAACTGCACCATGAAATGTTTTATTTATATATATATTCATACATTGTTTAAAAGATTTTTTTTGTGTGAATGAATAGAGTGATCTCTGATAAGACACATTAATGCTGTTGTTAATATTGACAAAATGGCCATTTTTTTTATTCTATAGATATAAATCTGCATTTTATCTGCTGAAAACAGAACTACACATCATATCTGTGTAAAAATCACCCCAGGACCTGACTGGTTTTCAGCGGTCCATACTCATGTCATCAAATTCAAATGTTAATAGGGGTTTCCCTCTCAGTCCCTCCCCTCCCCTCACACCTTGTTGTATTTTTAAAAGTTGTGTAGTGGGTGGAGTCAGACTCAGCTGGGGTATAAACGTTAACTATACTTTGCAATGCATACATTTCTAAAGTGTCAGAGGCAAGGTTCACTGAATTTGCTCAGTTATATTTGGAATGGAGCAATTATGCTATTGCTTTTACTAAGACCCCATTCTGCAATTGTGTTCCTTAGTCACATTTTCCTCCTTGCACTCATTTAAATACAAATTTTTGTGGCCTAACAAAATGAGGTACAGTTGGGCATAGGGAATCTAGGCTATAATTGGATATAATTTTGGTGTGTTTGTGTGAAATAAATAATGAATCAAAAAACACTTTTTTTAAAATTTATATAATCCATACATAGCAGTCTGTGGAAACCCCTTTTTGGTCTATGTGTGAATGGTGGTGAGTCATTGTGAACCCACACCTATGTTCCAAAAGGACTGTGTGCTGAATGCTTGTGTGGTCTGTAACATTCCTCTTTGAAATCCCACCTGCGCAAATGAAATACATTAAAAAAAAATTTTTTTTATATATATATATATATATATGAATGACCCATATGTCTACAAGCTAGAACTGTCTTGTGTGTATTATATATTTATTAAGAGCATATTATTACTAAAGTTTTATTTATATATATATATATATATATATATACACACACACACACACACACACACACACACACACAGAAACATAACATACTGTACATTAATTTCCCCTTTTCACCATATATCGACCACAGCATTTTCATATTGCATAGCAATGTTTGCCTGAATAAAAATAAATAAGACGCCTCAGTGCATCGTTTCAGTAAACTACTAAAGCTTTTAGCAAGCAAATGGAGGGGACAGCACTCTAAATAAGCAATGTAGTATAGCAGGGAGCAAGATTAAGAGGGATAATAAGTGTAATGAGACAGAGAGTACGAAAGGTGGAATACTAGCGGATGAAAAAAAGGAGGAGGAGGAGGAATGTGTCGGCTCAGCTCCCAGACACAAGCATGAGTCACAGTTATCTTTGTCTGCCCCTGTGACGAGAAAGAGACCACAATCCTCCCTGTTTTGCTGTGGCGTTGCCATGACAACTGAGGCCGGCTCTGTACTGAGGCCTGTCAGTATGCCGTACAGTATACATCCACTATGGGTAAAATAAAGTACACATTCTGCTGTCAACATGTCTTGGAGGCTGAGGGCATGGGCATTTTCTAAAGTCTAAACATAGATATGCTTTAAGGCTGGTCGAACGGCAGCATTCATGTTGAAAACTATTTTCCCTCAAATTTTAGTTGTAAGAAACACGCAATCCACTACACAATGATTGACTTGGGACACACACACACACACACACACCTACCTACCTTGATGGAGTGAGTCCATTTGGAAGCCTTTCAGCTTTTCTTGACATGCAGCAGATTGTCTAGATAATGTGTTTATCAGCTTGTTGCTCTTGTATGCCTATATTTTCTAGCTGTCTGTAACACACATGACTCTCAACTGCTCCAGTACTGTGGAGGTTGGTTTAGGCTTGAAATACCAAGCTATCATTTTTGACTTGGACATCTGTTTTGGGTTTTGAGCGTTCTTTGATTCAGCAAGTGAAACCTATGCTGAGGCTGTAGCTACTTATCCTCCAAAATGATGTCCCAATCAAATGGTCTTCCACACACCACTCCATATTGGGTAGTACAAGGCTCGTGTGGTTGTGTGGTCACACATGCAAGAATGTAAGCTAACGCTATGCACATGTATTTGTGCTGCACAGTTGCACACACATTCACACACCGTCACACACCTGCCCCCCCGTGTCCTTCCATTGTTTTTAGTGTTGTTACATCCTGCAACAAGTTCCTGGAGCTCAGAAACAAACAAACATATGAAAGCTTACTTGGTAAGCCAATACAAACCTGTGCCGGTTTTGTGTCCCGTATTCCCCTTGAGGCTATAACTGGCATTACAAGCAGCATTTCCTTTGAGTTGAGTTATGATGAGGCATGTCCTTCCAGCAGAGTGGCGTTCACAACCCCTTTCCCTACAGCCCTCTGCTGCTGCAGTCACGTGAGTCTCCACTGAGTCTCCGTTGGACCGCTGGGTACCGGTACACAAGCGGCAAGATGGGGCACAAATGTGGCCGTGCATTTCCAAACCTTTATCACGTTATTTTGGAAGTGTAATAACACTGGGAATGTCTCCCACCACAGGCCACTTAACATGGTTTAAGATGGTGGTCTCCCCACTTTGCTTTCATTCTGATGTGTATGTACCCCTTGCAGTCAGCAGATTATATTAACAGTACACTAGCTTAATGGATAGTGCGTAGCATCAGCACTCACTGGTCTCATTCCAAAAAGGGGCCACTTGTAGCCTATTGACTTCATGGTGTTGGTCTACATACGTGAAATAAACCAAATTGGAAACATCTGCAGGCTTTCCGTGTTTGTACTTAGAACACGGTCAGAAGTGTTTTCTTTTTCAAATCCAAACTGTAGCATGTAACTTCTAGTATTGCCCTGTTGGAGATCATTCCCCCTGACCCATTATCCTGAATGGACATCATATCTCGGTTGCCTTATTCATTCATCTAAACTTCAATTACAATAACAATGTTGATGTTTAGAAGAAGGGCTGAATAATGTACAACTAAATTCACCTCACTGTCCATCACATGAAAGCACACCATCAGTACAACCCACCTTTCTATGCTCAGGCACCACAACCTGTGTTTTTTCCTTGTAAAATGTTCCACAATAACACAATAACAACATCCTTCACACACTTATCCATAGCATTTAGTCACAGTCAGTGAATGACATAACCAGAGCTATTTAAACTGTGCTCAGCAGGCACTATTAACCTTACCCCAGTTCCTAATATACCCGTCTTGACATCTGTAGTGTGTGTGGATTGATAGTTAACACATGGGGCCTTGCCACGGCCCACTAATCTTTTTTGGCAAATAATTCATACAATGTCTGTCTGAATGCTACATATGTATGCATGCATCTGCTTGTCTGCAGGTCTGCAATTGTCTATGATTTATGCACTATTTCTGTGCAGCTGAATGAGAGCCATCATTCCTATAGTGTAGGTGTTAGCCCACAATACATGTAGAGGCTTAAAAAGCACAACATGATTATAAAGCTTTTGGCTTAGCTTCTGCAGAGGTCGGAGCTAGATTTTGGATGATCCTAGCATCTGGTAATTGAATGGATTGAAGCATTTAAGTCTTAACGATGCCGAGTTTCACTTCACTTGGTTTGAATCTATGTATCTCCTAAACTTGTAACAGTTATTTACATTGTTGTTTTTTTTTATTTAATCATATACCACAGGTGTGTGCATGTGGTTAATAGGGTTAGATTCCAGTTTCATAATAAATCTCAATGTCTAGGCTGGTTTGCCTCCTCTAATACCACACAAAATTAACCTAAGATAAGTATTTTCTTTGTGTGTGTGTGTATAAGATGTTATTAGTTATTCCTATGAATGAGTCTAAGCGTTTGCTGGTGTGTAAATTGTAATTCGTCTTTCACCAAGTTAGACTTTGCCCCAGTCTTTGTTTCACTGGGTCAACGCTAGTATCGGTTCAACGCTAGTATCGGTTCAATGCTAGTATCGGTTCAACGCTAGTATCGCGAGACTTGATGTCTAGGCCAGGCTAGCCTTCCCTACACTGACCGGGTGAGCTGTGGTCTCTGTGTGAGCAGCCTGGAAAGCCATTGCTACTAGCAGATGGCTGTCATTAGTGACAGTGAAGAACGAAACTTAGAGGCCAAACGCAAAAACAGGCAGTCTGTTTCCTTTTTGGCACAGCCTGCACCACCTATTCTGCTGCCTTGTTTTCCTATCTCTCTTTTCCTTTTTTTATATATATATATATATATATATACACACACACACATTTTTTATTAAAATTTTTCCTTCTCTGCTGTTGCGTGTTTTCCATGGGCCAATCCCAGTTTTAACCAGAAGTCCAGGCTAGTGTGTGCGTGCAGCTTACAGGAATAGGCATACACATCAAGACTCGTAATTGAAGACAGACTCCCTGAAGAGAGAGAGAGAGAGACTGTACCAGACTCTCTTACTACTGTAGCTCATTAACGGTGTAGATGGATGTGTTCCTCAGCTGGGATCGCAGCAGCAAGAGTCTACAGCGTCGTACAGCTGCTGTACTGAACGATACCACTTTGTGTTCTGCCTTATATCTGCCAGCATGTCATTGTTGGAACACTCATACATATACTAAACTTAGCGTAATGTAATCCATCAGTCCGCTGCTGTAGAAGGGGAATGGGTTGGACTGTTTATGGCTTGTATGCACCACCGTGTACAACTTATAAATGGGGTTATAAATTCTTCATCTGTTGTTGTTGTTATTATAATTGTATTTTCAAAATACATAGTTACCCCTCCATTACATAGAAAATCTAAATATAGACTAAATATATCTTATGACCCCCACTTGAGGGTGTGTGTCGGGGGAGTGGGGGGGAGTGGGGGTCTATCCTTTGTCCTGTGACTAGGCTAAAGCCCCCATGTCCCCTGTGTGTGGTCAGGAACTCCAAGAAGGAGTCGGACCTTGAGGCGGCCCTGGCCCGGCTGAAGGACCTGGAGGCGATGCTCAACTCAAAGGACGCCTCCCTCACCACCGCCCTGGGAGAGAAGCGTACCCTAGAGGCAGAGGTCAGGGAGCTGAAGGCCCAGCTGGCCAAGGTACGCTTGTCATTCACCCAGTGTGTCTTCCTGTTTCTTTTGTTCAGTGTAACGTGTAGTTTATATCGTAGCCCATTAGCGTTGTAGAAGGAGTCTGTTTCCCAGAGCGATTTGCATACGTTTTAATGTTGTCTTCAGCCCAGTAGAATGCCTGTACAGTAAGGCTAAAGCATCACATTATGTTTAGACTCCTTATCCGTCTGCTGTCAGTGCAGGTGCCTGTCTGGAGTCTTCAAAGAAGTTAGTTGTTCTCTCCCAAACCAAACGGGATTATGAATGGGGCAACAGGCTGCACGGGCTTTCAGGCAGCTTTTGCCGCTTTCTCAATGAATTCTGCCGTATAACGATAACACGTGTCCTTGCCCCACCTACTGGCCAAACCAGGAAACTTCAGCATCATATTTCTTGGCCAGTCAAACTAAAGAAAATAAAAGGCTCTACAAAGCGTATGTTTATCAGGCCCTGCGATGCACACGTGATTTAGTGTGCCATGGCTGTGCTTGAGTGCCATTAATAGTGATCCTCTCTCTCTCCCTCTCACTCTCACTCTCTCAGTTGGAGGGCAACCTGGCTGATGCCAAGAAGCAGCTCCAGGACGAGATGCTGCGGAGGGTGGATGCTGAGAACCGCCTGCAGACCCTGAAAGAGGAGCTGGAATTCCAGAAGAACATCTACAATGAGGTCCCACTCTCCACCTCAACCTTCTATATTTACTAGTCAGCTTTGTTTCGCCGCAGTGCTCTCCACGCGATATCGATCGGTTCCCAGGCACCTACTTGCTTTGCTCTTTTCTTCTGACATCTACATTTTAGTAATACTCCCATTGTTAATTTAATTTGGTTGCATTTGCACACATGACACAAGCATTGCACACTGAAAATGTCTATCAGCTCGGTATTGTCTTTAGGCTGATGCTTGCCATGAATTGACCTCTCATTCCCATGTCCCCATGTCTGTTTCTTAAAAACAGACTCACCTTTACACATACCTTTGTCTCTTCTGCTGTTATAAGTTACTCTAGTTAGTAGTTACTGTATTTTTAACATTTTGAACAAAAGCATAGATGTACACACACTACAAAAATGTATTTAAAATATGTAATAAAAGGTCATTAACATACCACCATTAGAGGTAGGGATTTTGCGATGTATACATGTTAGACGTATTTTTATTTTAAACAATTATGCTGTATTCAAATGCGTTTGTGTTTACCTTGTCCACTAGAAGAGCCCGTATGACCGCCCCCATCTTGTGGTATTAACGATATCAAGTGAAACTTTTCCGAAAGCTTTGAGTTCACGAGTTGTGTACACGACTTTCCATGTCGTAATCACAAGTTCCATTTGAACGCAGCATTAGTCAATTCGGTATTTTAAAAAATATATATAAGCAGGCAGACCTAATATTGAGGTTTGGAAGATACAGTCGAGGGCTTAACAAAAAGTGAACTTATATAGAATTCACATATTATCCTGATTTCCATACTTTTCCTCTTAATTTCTTTCTTCAACAGTGTTTTAATGTGCTCTCGCTATCTCTCACGCTCTCTCTGTTTCGGTGTGTGTGTGTGTGTGTGTGTGTGTGTGTGTGTGTGTGTGTGTGTGTGTGTGTGTTTAACCTCAAGCCGTAGACCACTGAACACCGCTGCATGCGCACTGTGTGTTCTTGTAGGAGCTGCGTGAGTCCAGGCGCAGGCACGAGACTCGTGTGGTGGAGATCGACGGCGGGCGGCAGATGGACTTTGAGAGCAAGCTGGCCGAGGCCCTGATGGAGCTGAGAGGCCAGCACGAGGAGCAGGTCCGCATCTACAAGGAGGAGATCGAGAAGACCTACAACTCCAAGGTACAACGCAGCTGTGGCGCCACCTAGTGCCAAAATGGGGTCGTGGAGCCGTAGTAGAATATCTGACAGACTGTTTCCATAATGCTGATAATGTCCCAATATGGCATATGTTCCTAGCCCAATGATGGAATGATTTAATAAACGCCTGCGTTTCATGATAGTTGGACTAGTATGACTACTAATGAGAGTTCTGCAGCAAGTTAAGCCCATGCGTGTGTTTCCACGTGTCAGCTGGAGAACGCACGGCAGTCAGCAGACAGGAACAGCCACATGGTGGGAGCTGCTCACGAGGAGCTCCAGCAGACCCGCATCCGCCTGGAGAGCATGTCTGGCCAGCTCAGCCACCTGCAGAAGCAGGTACACACACACACACACACACAGCACGTGCACACGCATGTGTTAGTACACACACCACATAGACACAATGTACCACATAGACATTTGAACAACTAATTAATCGATTAATAACATAACAGAACATTTTTGGGGTTACATTTTAGTAATTGTATAATTGATTAATACAAATAAAAAAAAAACCTAGATAAAATGAATGCCATCTTTCTTCCATATTAATAAATAAACACACAATAAGCACTTCCCGGAGAAGTTGTGTTGAGATGAATGGAGCATTTACCATCAGTGTACCGGGCTGTCCCTTTATGGGCTAGATGAACCACAATGGGTTAAAGGTATAGTCAGTTATTGTAAGCCCATTCAACAAATATCTGCTTGCATTTTGGAAGAAGATATTCTGGTACTTCCACACGCTCCGTAAATAGGAACATTAACAAAGTGACCAACACCCCTCCAACAACAAAGCCCTTTGCGTCACAATGCATTTCAATGTGTGGGGCCTCTGAGGGAGTTTGATTTGAGCTGGACGTTAGCCAACGTTCTAGAGAATGACTGACAGACCCCGCCTTTTTTAAATGCAACGACGCAGTGTACAGGCCTATTGACGTGTGTGTGTGTCTCCACCACCGTGTGGCGCGGCAGCTGTCGGCGCGGGAGGCCAAGGTGAGGGAGCTGGAGGAGTCTCTGTCGCGGGAGCGCGACATGATGCGCCGTCGCCTGGAAGACAAGGACCGCGAGATGTCCGAGATCAGGGCCCGCATGCAGAGGCAGCTGGACGAGTACCAGGAGCTGCTGGACGTCAAGCTGGCCCTGGACATGGAGATCAGCGCCTACAGGAAGCTCCTGGAGGGCGAGGAGGAGAGGTGAGGCCTGGAACACCTGCCCTGGCGTGGACGTTCCACGTTCCTCACGCCGTCAGACATGCCGTTGACGTGCTGCGAGTGTGGCCGCATAGTATCTCAGAGCAAGCCTTTACTTAGCGTAACGTCCGGGACACAGCCTGGCTGCTTGCAGGTCTTTGCAGTAGGCTGTGGTTGTTGCTTGAGACGCTGCACCGGTGTCGCACCGGAATTACGGTTACAGACTTGTGAGCTGGCCGCCATTGCTAACAGACGATGAAAATCGACAGTATTGCTTTCCTAAAGTGCTGTGGAGCTTACCATGTATCAGAAGTTAGGGTTCTCTACTTTATGACAAGTCTACTAGATACATTTATTTTAAATATAGAAACTGAAACGACCCTGCTTTGTGACCCACCAATCAGCTGTCTCTGTAAGTCTCTCTCCTCCTCCCTAGGCTGCGTCTGTCTCCCAGCCCTCCCCCCAGCCGGGTGACGGTCTCCAGGACGGCCGGCTCCGGCCACAGCCACACCAGCCGGGTGCTCCTCTCCTCCTCCTCCTCCTCAGCCTCAGCTGCCGCCGTTGCCGCTGGCGCCGCCGTTGCCGCGGGCGCCGCCTCCAGCAGCCGCAGCTCCTCTGGCACGGCCAAGAAGCGGCGCTTCAACGACATCGAGGCCTCCAGCGGATTAGGGGGCGCTGTCACCAGGATGCGCATCGCCCAGCAGGCCTCAGCCAGTGGCCGCGTCACCGTGGACGAGGTTGACCTGGAGGGCAAGTACGTCCGCCTCAGCAACAAGGCCGACGAGGTAATGTGTGTGTGTGTGCGTGTGTGGGTTGGTGCTGCGTGAATGTCTGTTGTCATCAAGTTAAAGGTGGACTTCACCATTTTGAAAGAACCCTGAATTGAATTCACCCAGCTCACTGTTTACGTTTGAAACACAATAGAGGCGCTGGTAGAGAACAATAAGCTTTGTGTAGGGCCGTGTGTGCAGGGGATTTCTCTACTATGCTGCGTTTATGTGGCGCTAGGTTCAGCCACAGGGAAGAGACCCTGCCGTAACTGTGTCTCACTGTGGTGTTCATGCTTGTCTCCATGCAGGACCAGCAGCTGGGACACTGGCAGGTGAAGAGGCAGGTGGGGAGCGACAACGCCATCATCTACAAGTTTCCTCCCAAGTTCAACCTGAAGGCCGGAGGAGCGGTTACCGTGAGTTACTCTTTGGTTCTTGGTGTGTAGGCTTATTGGATGCATAGGCACAATCTCAATGCCCCCCCCCCTCCCCCCCCTCCCTAAGGACTCGAGCCCTGAACGCTCACATACAGTACGGTGATGTAACCTGTGAAGTGATCAAGTGTGAGAGGCTCTCACTTCATTTATACCTAACAGTCTAGATGGGGCAGCACTTTGCAACATATGCTACCTTGATGATGCCCAAACATGTTGTGGGTTTGGAACTTTTTATTTGTCTTATTGTAATTTTCATATTATTTATAATTATATTGATTTTATTATCTTCTATAACAAACTTATGTACCAGTTGCTTAATTCATAGGCTATGTCTTCCAGGCTCTTGCTTTATAGTTTTGCTGGTTTTGTGAAATGATTAGCCTACTCTTTTTTTTTTTTTTTTTTTTTTTTGTCGTTAAGCTAATATTGTAAGACATGGTTATTGAATAAAATAAGTGTGTTATATAGCTTTATAGTTTTATGCTTCCAAGCGTCCCTGGATAACCCGCTGATTCACATCACAAAGTTAGGATTTGTGGATAATTCTCTCAAGCACAATCTGCAGAAATGCGAACTTACAGAAAGTGGGCATATAGGGCTCAAAATGTATGTCGGAGAGTCATCATGCACTTAACGTTTTGACATACCTATAAGCCGTCACAGACTTTGCCTTTATTAGTCTGAGTGTGGACATTCAGATTGGGCCATAGCTTTAACGCTGCAGAGTTTCCCTATCTATTTCCACTATTTTTTCCATGTGTCTCATGGGAAATGTAGTCTTAACTGCAGGAAAGTCATTGCAGATTTTGTTAGTACATTTACTGTGGCACAAATGTCTTGTCACCACCTTGCCTGTGGTACACTGAAAGGCAAAGCCAACAGCCCAGTGCCATTTGTGCCCTACAGATCTGGGCTTCAGCTGGTGGTGGAAGCCACAACCCCCCCACTGACCTGGTGTGGAAGACTCAGAGCTCTTGGGGGATAGGAGACCTAGTGGTCACCACCCTCATCTCTGCCAGTGGAGAGGTATGCCTGCACTCAAATAGCACTATGGTAGCCTGTATCACATCATATTTCTTTGCTAGCCGTGGTGTAAATGCATCATTTGATTTATTATGGTGCATTATCACTAGCAAAGCATGTATACAAATGAACATATAAACGGACAATTACAGAAGCAGTTGCATTAATAGATATTTGGAAAAACAATGTGTCTTTTCTACTGTTGTCTAGGAAATGGCCATGAGGAAAGTCACGCGAACGCATATCCATGACGATGAAGACGACGAAATGGTAATCCACTTTGACGTAGTACTCAAAGTAGAACCAACGCTAACTAAATGCAACCTGTGTTAACATGGAGTGAACACTCCAGTGTTCTGCAGGGAGCACTAACATGTGCTGCCCTCTCTGTCGCCCCCTGCAGGGAGCCCACAGCACCAGCGGCGAGTATAACCTGCGGAGCCGCACGGTGATCTGTGACTCCTGCGGCCAGACGTCTGACCGCTCCTCTGGGATGTGCAGCAGTGGGGGGGGGCTTCCAGAGGGCCTGGTGCGGCACTCCTTCATTATGGGCTTCAACCAACCCAGACAGGTGCGCGCGCACGTACGCACACACACACACACACACACACACACACACACACACACACACACACACTGTACGTGGAGCTGGTGGAACACACCCACATCATTTGACAGCTCTAAATGACACACACTGTCTGTGTACTACTCCTCTTCCTTTAATAACACTGCACTTTGTCCCTTTATCCATCAGGGGGGGCGCAAACCGGAGAACTGCTCCGTCATGTAAACCCCACCCACCCACTTGAAATCCACACCCGGGAACGGGAGACTTATTTTCTACACATGGGATATTATAATTTTTCTGAATTTATTTTTTAATATGATTTCAGTTTTTGTATTCAGAATATTATTCTGCAGGTTAGATTTGGCTTTGAACTTTGGTAAATGCCATAGTACCTTTTCTTCTTTAGCTTTGAGTATTCAAGTCAAGCTTATTGCATGTGGGCTGGGCTTCTGCTTGCATGTAGGCATCATTTGTTATACCGTACTGCTAGCTTTGCACACACACAGTGACGCCTACATTGTCCAGTGCTGCGATCCAAGGCAGTTCCTCTGGCCATTTGCTGGCCAAGCTGTCAACACTCTGAGTGAGGCTGGGGGAGAGTGAGTGGCGTGTGTGTGTGTGTGTGTGTGTGTGTGTAAGTCAGTGTGGAGGGGGGGGGGGGGGGGTATACAGCCACACACATTAGCCACCCATATACTGAAGGTCAACTTCACTGACTGGGGCTTAACTCTACTAAACTACAGTGATTAGCAAGCTTTTATGTGTAGAGTGGTGTCCATGGACATGGTGGGGTTTGCCAATAATGTGTCAATTAAATATATTGGTTTGTATGCTCTCAAGTAATGATTAGCTTCATAGCTTGTGTGTTATTGAAATTGCAACTTTGTTTAGTGAACCTTTTGGCTAAGTATTGGTTATATTTTTCCACATTCTTCATGAAAAGGTGAATGTTATTTACATTTTTATGGACAAATCTGACAGAAATTCAGTCCCAATGAGGGCAGAGGTTTTACACTTTTGTTTGTTAGAAAGAATCCTCACATCTATAATTTGACCTTTTTTTTCCTTCAATTTTTGGGGATTTAAATGTAATCATAGTGGAGTCCTCCATAGGCACAGAAACAGGAATCTGAAAATAGGTAAACTGTAGAAATGAATAGAGCGGCATAGAAATGGATATAGTAATATAGAAGTTAATGCAAAACCAAGAAATGTTCCTCAAAACCCTAAACTTAGAGCTGCTTGGTGTACAGTATATGACGGATGTAAATGTTTTGGTCATAGCTCATCATGAAAATAGACTACGTGTTAGTACAACTGTTGCCTTATTGCTTTGAATTATTCTTGGTATTTTAAATTACAAGTAGTTAAAATCACAGGAAAAGTCACAATTGCCAGCGAAGAACAGTGACATATTTTTGTACGACTTAAGATAGTATTTAATATCAATATTGTATGTAAGGAGTTTGGTTTAGCAGAAAACAATTATAGCGTACCTCACAGCTTTCAACACTTTCTATAGCTGTTAAAGATTAATATAACAATTACACAAATGTGCCTTTATAAGTGCCAAGAACATACTTATTTTTACATACTTTTTTTTATTTTTTTTATATATATATAGCATTCTTATGACCAGTGCCTTATGTTTGGCCACTCCCAGTGTGTTTTTTATTTGTCATGCATTTAAACAAGGGTTCTGGGGTGTCTTTGACAATTTGCCACTTTTGCTTTAAGCGCTGTGTTTGATGTTTTACTAATTATGCACATCAGATGTTTACTGCAGTTTGCAATCTTGAAATATAGTTACTCCAAAGAAAGGCATATCAAAGATTTGTTTGGAAGAATACTTGATAGAATTTGTCAATATTACTGCCAAATGGAATGCTTATCAGATTTTGTCTTTTGCAGCTAAATGGATTAAGTAGTATTCTATGTTGATGTTGTATTGCTCAGAGTGCCTTAACTAATGTACTTGAATGCAGTAGTTGATATAGTCATGAAAATAGATAACTCCAAAGATAACAGGAGAAGTGCAGACTAGATGCCCTTTTGGGCTTATCTTCATCTAACAGTGCTCATTAGAGGGGTTAATTCAGTATGCGCACCAATGACTCTCTTTAGCATCATGGTCATGACTATACTTAAAACAACATTCAGTTGGGAGGTGGGGAGCTGTTAAGATATTGTACATTTGTTTTTGTAAACTGTGGTATAGAAATAATGCAAAAACATTAAATGTTTTTGAAGAAAAAAGTATATTTCAGTTGTCCTTTTAACTGAGGTCCAGTGATTAAGACTGGAAATTAATGATTTCTGAAATCATACCTGTTAATAGGATAAAATCCACAAGTAGGCTACATCATTCCTGCTGATTTGAAGATCTTGCAGAATACGATATGAAGTTGTGGACTAATTATGGTATTGTTAGAATTTGTTTAAAGTGGGATTTGTCTAATGTAACCAAGTCATTACCAAATGGAAAAAGCCATGCATTTTGAGTTGATAGTTCTGTTTTTTTTTTCTTAAAATAACTCAAAGTAAAATATTTTCCCCAGTGGTTGTGGTCTTGGTATCGTTTTTACAGTATGTTTTTTGTAATACAAAAGACAAATGCTGATCTGACTGATCCGGTTTGAAAAGTGCTTGCATTCTTTTATTTACATTATGTACACTTTTACATTGTTAAACATAAGCAGGGGCTCTGTACAAATAACTGTACAAATTATGTAATCTTAATTGCACATTCACACCAAAAAGTAGGTATAGAAGAGGGATGATGCACCATTTGATAAATTGATAGAATGTTTGACTTATTCAGATGTCATATTTATAACAGTCATGCAGTTACCGGGAGTTTTATGTGATGTGTGCAAAAATATTTCTACATGCTTCCCAAGTAGAAAAATTTAACTACTTTTTTTTTTTCTTCATGGCAACACATTTTCAGATATAAGAGAAACCATTTCACCAGCATTTAAAATAATTGGGAAAAAAATAATTGGGAAAATAAGACAAAATGTTTCTATTTTTCATGTATATATTTTTTGGAAAGTCTTTCTGATATAGAAAAAGCCACACTTGAGTATACACGCTTCCTTGAGTCCACAAAGCCATACTGGCATTGCCACAGTTGCACATCTGGTCCACAATCCTTTGGCTTCCTGATCTGGATCACAAGTCTGACACGGTGAGGCAAGTACCAGTGTGCTCCACAGGGGGGCAGTGCTGTTCACAACACAGTAGGTTGAATGAGGCTCTATAAATGAACAGTCCATCCTCTCTGTTCATGGGTGGTCTGTGAAGGGTGGAGTTCTACTGTCACACGAGAGCTTTGTTGTGGCTCTTCCCTCTGGGTACAATGATTTCTTCATTGGTATTTCAACTGGAATGCTCACTAAGGAGTTCTCCTTCGTGATGGGGAGGGTGGTCTGCGGACCGGGGGCAGGTCGTAGTGTCCGGGGATGTGGCTGTTCACAGGAAGGTCATAGTGGTTCTGGGGCTCTGGGCTGTGTCTGAGGGAACCGTGCCGCTCTGAGACATTAGAACAAAGAAATGACAAGATGTTAAGCCTGTACATACTGTAGCACTCCAAACAATACAAAAGTGTGCACATTATTACATCTGCTTTTCTACTGAATGAATATGAGTCAGCCTATGAGAAACATTCACTGGTTTTCACATATCTATGGGTAAATCAAAGCAACGTCATACGGCTACACACATAGCTACACAAAAACAACTTAAGACTATATTGCCAAAAGTATTGGGACACCCCTCTGAATAATTGAATGAAGGTGTACCAATCACTTCCATGGCCACAGGTGTATAAAATAAACCACCTAGGCATACAGACTGCTTCTACAAACATTTGTGAAAGAATGGGTCGCTCTCAGGAGCTCACAGAAATCAAGCGTGGTACCTGTGCAATAAATTAATTCGTGAAATTTCCTCACTGCTAAATATTCCATGGTCAACTGTTGTTGGTATAACAAAGCTATTGGAAACAATATAAACTCAGCCACAAAGTGGTAGGCCACATAAAATCACAGAGCAGGGTCAGCGCATGCTGAGGTGCAGTGCGCAGATGTCGCCAACTTTCTGCAGAGTCAATAGTTACAGACCACCAAACTCGTGTGGCCTTCGGATTAGCTCAACAACAGTGTGTAGAGAGCTTCATGGAATGGGTTTCCATGGCCGAGCAGCTGCATCCAAGCGTTACATCACCAAGTGAATTGCAAAGCATTGGCTGCAATGGTGGAAAGCACTGGACACTAGAGCGGAGGAGACTGGTTTCTGGAGTGACGAATCATGCTTCTGTCTGGCAATCCAATGGACTAGTGTGGGTTTGGTGGTTGCCAGGAGAACGGTACTTGCCTGGCTGCATTGTGTCAAGTGTAAAGTTTGGTGGAGTGGGGATTATGGTGTGGGGTTGTTATTCAGAGGTTGAGCTTGGCCCCTTAGTTCCAGTCAATGGAACTGTTAATGCTTCAGCATACCAAGACATTTTGGACCATTTAATGCTCCTAACTTTGTGGAAACAGTTTGGGGATGGCCCCTTCCTGTTCCAACATGACTGTGCACCAGCGCACAAAACAAGGTCCATATAGACATGGATGAGTGAGTTTGGTGTGGAGGAACTTGACTGGCCTGCACAGAGTCCTGACCTCAACCTGATAGGACACCTTTGGGATGAATTAGAGTGGAGAATGCAAGCCAGGCTTTCTCGACCAACAACTGTGCCTGACCTCACAAATGTGCTTCTAGAAGAATGGTCAAAAATTCCCACGAACATACTCCTAAACCTTGTGGATAGCCTTCCCAGATGAGTTTAACCTGTTATAGCTGCAAAGGGTGGGCCAACACCATATTAAACCCTTTGGATTAAGAATGGATGTCATTAACCTTCATGTGCATGTAAAGGCAAGCGTCCCAAAACTTTTGGCAGTATAGTGTATATGAAACAATATTTTTTAAACTGTGCTAATATTAAAAACATTACAACACAGCGCTGCCAGAGCCACGTGGTATCCTTTGCTGACAACGTGCCCTTTGACCTCTAAGTAGTGTAGCCAAATATGTTGGTTCATTCAGCTCTGTTGTCCTTTACAGTCAAATGTCCTCTCTTATTGCTTGGTCGGTCACACTATGTGATGACTCATGATCATCAGAATGACCGATATACGGCTGGTATAATAGTCACAACAATGAGGACTCCACACCCCTATTTTCCTGTTATAACCACGTGCATGCTACAGCAATGAGACTATGTTATTACATAATGGACGATGCTTTGTGGCTTTGCCTGCACATCTAAACAAACTAGTGCTAGACCATAAGGCAAAGTAACAGAGCCGGTCACTAATGGACCTGCAGTGGACATGAGTAGGCCGCACCTCTGCGTAAAGTGGCAGTGTGGAATGGTGGAGGGCTGATCTCAGTGTAGGCCCTGTCTCTGGGCACAGCTGACTGCATCTCCATGTAGCTGCTCTCTGGTGTGCAGAATGGAAGGCCTGGCAGGTCTTTGATGGTGGCGTATGGGTTCTCACTGTTCAGCGAGCTGCTGCTCACAGCTGCAATGTCCTTCAGCTCTGTTATTCACATAGACGACAGGCTCAACAATGAGGCCACAGACTAGCTGCTGGAATGGCGTTGTTAGAACTTTAAACAACTGGATGTTTGTATTAAAATTACATTAACTTCCCATTATTAATTGTCTGTATTTGGCAGTCTAAAATAAAACAGAACCTACTTTTATAACATTGAATTGAAGTGTGTTTTGTGTTTTACACAGTCATAAATCAACACTTTGTAACTCTTTGAAAGCAACAGTTTGTGTTAATTTAAACAATACTCTAGTAATACAAAAGCCGTGACTAGAGTTTATAAATTATTATTGTATTAGGTTTATAATGCCCTTAGAGAGTTACTACATATTTAGTACTAAACTGTCCATTTTACTGTTAGAAAGTCCCACACAATGGTATATTATTTTTTGGAGTCATAAATCATAATGTCAGATGCCTATGATGACAGTAACATAACTCATATTTCTTACTTTGTGTAAAATTATTACACAAAGTAGGGACACATTTTTATGTGCAGATATATTTTGATGTTGACTGTAAAAGACATATGGAAAACCAAGAAGGTTTTAAACCATTGTTGACTCCCAGATCATAAAACTGCACATTAAGTATACAATTAGTATGTATCTGGGTATTGCCATCCCATGGTCTAATAGTGAATAGTGATAGACATGTTTTTTAATGATTTGGAAAAAGGTGAAAAGAAAATAACGCAGCAAGCTACCTTTGTTGTAATATTTCCCAAGGCTGGCACTGTAGCTGTAACTGCGATCGATTCCAAAAGCTCCTGTAAACATTTAAAGAACAATTTAGCACCTTCATTTCCCTAATAACAACCAGAAAGCCTTTTCTTGGAGAGGTGTAAAATCACTTCCAGGTGATAATATGGCAAAGAGTGAATGCTGGGCACGCTCCTATGTTGTTAAAATAATGTCTGTATTTGGTTTTATTGATTTCCATTAACTGAAATCTGTGTCCAGTTTAGTCCATGTCTGAAAATATTTCCTAATTTATCATGTGATGGCAGAATATATAACATTATTTATCATAGTTAATCATTAGTTCACCATGTTGATGTTGTATTTATATTGTCAGGTTTAAGACCTCTAGATATATGTTGGTACGATTCAGTAGCTTGGACATCTAACAGCTTATTGTTGTGTTTGTTAATACTGTTATCAGTTATTCAAAATGTATAGTAACCAATTGTAAGCTCATTTACGTTTTTTCAAATTCATCAAATATCTCCCCGCAGTCCGCTACCACCGCTAGGTTATCGTTTTCTGTGTGCTGAAAAAAATATTAGGTACTTCTAAACAGCCCTGGTTACATAAACAGGAACACAAACAAAGTGGTGTAGACTGAACACAACAACAATATCCTAGCGTTCTCAATGCATTTCCAATGTGGGGCGGAGCTTCTGAGGGACCACCTTATGGCATTGAAAGGATTGGTGTTTTGTTTTCATTTGAGATAGAAATGTTGCGAGCGTTCTTGAGAATGACTTACTACATCTTTAAGTTGATTTGTTGCATTCTACAGTAGTAGCTAAATGTAATGCAACCTGAACGTGAGCTAAACTATGGGTATAGATAGACCAACCTGGGTCTTTACGAGGCTCATGGTGTTTCCAGTCTGCAGGCAGGGTAGCGTTGCTCTCAACCCCAAACAGACCCCGCCTTTCTCTCTCCGTATTCTTAACGCTGGAGAACAGCTGGTTGTTGGTGTTCTGTTTGATGGCACAACAGCCAACCAGTGGGGAACAGAAGGAAGGAATGACTTTGCATTACATTAGAAAAGACCATTCTTTCAGTCTATAAGGTGTACTGAAGATGTCTACATGCAGTAAACTAAAGCTTGCCACTTGCCTTTATGGCCCGGTCATGGTTGTTGGGGAGGTGTGGCAGAGGAGGTCTGTTCTGAGTCAGTGTGTGGTAGCTGGGGTTGGAATAGTAATGATGGTAACTGTGGGGAACATCTGTAAACCAAAGCAGATACAGACACATCAACGTCACTGGCCAGTCCAGGCGTAGATACAATACGGCCAGGCGACATTGACAACATAACGTATGCAGAGCATACGCTGCAACACTACACTTCCATAATAATCAATGGAACTGGCTACAGTACACTGTGAGAGCAGTGCGTAAGTGGAGCGGCATACCCATGCTGTGGAGACCAGCTCTGCCAGAGTAAAACAGACCAGTCTATTCTATTTACTTGTGTTTATATTTAAACTGTAAGCTGGGGAAATATGTATTGGCTCAGCAGGACTGTAGCTTTAATGTGTGTTCCAGTAAAACACAATGGTGTTATCCATGTCAACGTACCTGGGACGACGTATTGGGACTGTAGCTTTAATGTGTGTTCCAGTAAAACACAATGGTGTTATCCATGTCAACATACCTGGGACGGCGTATTCAGAGTTGACGGTGCGCGTGGTGGAGAAGGAGACGTTGGGCGTGTTGTTCTGCTTCTCCTTCTGCCGGCGCCGGTACAGCAGCAGGAGCGCTAGCAGCAAGACCACCAGAATGATCAGGACCACGATGCCGCCGATGGCCCCCCAAGACTCCCTCTCGCTGGGGGGCAGTGGCACCATCACGCTCTCCGACACCTCTGTCCCGTCTGTGGTACATGGACATGGACAGGCCTCAGCACAATGTCTAGCACGCTCTGGCCTTCCCTCATCTAGCCAGCCTCAGTTCTGGTCAGTTGCATGGAAGCCTATGGATGCCTTCAGTGAACCAGAGCCACAGGGTGACCGTGCTTTGTAAGCACAGGAGCATTTTGGTGTGGCAGTGAAACTAGTGGTGCTTATAAGGTCATGGTGGTGAACTGTGCTATGTTTGTGTGTATGAGGCGACGACGCGCACACGCGCGCACGCACGCACGCACACAACACACACGCCACACACACACAAACGCACACGAAACACACATGCACGCACGCTACACACACACACTTACAAAAAACAGTGCCCACACTTAGCAGCAATAGCTAATTCACTGAGTGGAAAAATACTTATTAACATTAATTGGTTTCAATTTACACCATTAATCATTAGATAAAGCGCACACATGGGGAGCAAACTGATTGAAGTAGGTTTGTACCCGCAGGGAAGGTGTTATTAGACTTGCAAATGTGTTTTTTTTTTTTTTTATCCGATCTCTCTGATGTATATTTTGTCATCATCATGGCCATCATACCGTGTTTGCAGCCATCCCCTTCAGAGTCACACACACATTCTCCAGTGAAACGGTCACAGATGGAGTTGGACGAGCATGTGCAGGTCTGGGCACAGTATGGACCAAACGTGCCAGGACTACAGGCTGTAAGACAGAATGCACAGGCAGCCAATGAGAATCACGCATTCCAGAATGAGCATAGCACATAGGACAGTTTTGAGATGAGCGATCCCAGACCGATGTATAGCGAACGCGCTAACTTCCCTTAAGGAGGACTAGGAAACATGTCCACATGAAATACCAGTGCATTCCTACTGTTACTTATAACAACTTGTTACGCTGCGTTCACACAACCAAACAAAGGAGATACTTGTCGCTTATGGGCGTTCCCAGCATGTGGTTACTTATTGTCTCTGTGTACGCTCTCATTGGCAGTCACGGTGTTAGGGGTCACGGGGTCAGTAGTAAATAGACCTCAGCATAACACAGAGTTCTAGTGTATTTTCAACCCAGCCTAGTTGCTTGTGTCTCATGTCAATGTATACCGCCAACTCTCAATGAAAATGAATGGCGGCCGGTCGCCCTGTCTCGCCATGTGAATGAAGGATTAAAGCGACTCACGAATGGAGCAGTCGGTGGACGTCCAGCCAAGCTTACATTCACAGTGGCCGTCACGGGGGTCACACGTGGAGTTGTTGGCGCAGCCGATACACACCTCCGAACACTTAATGCCATAGTAGCCCACAGGACAAACTGGGAAAAACACACACACATCCAATCGTAAAATACTGTTCACCATACATACCAGCTCTGTACTCTGAGAGGGCAGAGAGAGAGAGAGAGAGAGAGAGGGGGGGGGGGGGGAGGGCAGAGAGAGAGAGAGAGAGTGAGAGAGGGAAGAGATAGAGTACACACAAAAAAACTATGCCAAAGAACCTTGTTTGATAGAGAACACCGTCCCATACCATACAGTACATCACAGCCACATTTAGGCAGCCTTTTACTTAACCTAGGAGCACTCACTGTTCTGACAGGTGACTCCCCAGTAACCTGGGCGACACACACACTCTCCAGTTTCGCTGTGGCAGGTGTCACTGTTAGGGCAGCGCTGCCAGCAGCTCTGGTTACAATGGCGCCCCCACCGGCCCTCTGGACAGGGCTCACTACAGCGGCTGCCTGCGGTCGACATGTAGGGAAAGAGATAAACGAGCTAATAAATCACAGCTGTGGCAGGGCGTCATTTGGCATGTCAAAAATGCAAGATGTTGGGAGTCTGTGTTGGCACTAGTTTCATTAACATACCTTTTGTGTTGGCATATATGGGCTCACGTTTTATAAAACACGAGTATAGAACTGATGTTTAAAAAGACAAGTTAAGAAATATTATGTTACTAAAGGCAGTCAGTGTCTGAATAAAAGATAAGGACAGCTAACCTGTGGCTCAGAAAACACTTTTCGTTCTCGGCCTACACACTGGTTTCAAAGCCAGGCTGGCATGGGCGTTAGGACGTTTCTACTTACCCAACCAACCTGGCAGACAGTGGCACTCCCCAGTGGTAGCTTGGCAACCATCGGAGTGGGCACAATCGCACCTCTTCATGCAGCCTGGGCCAAAATCGCCCATCTGTACATGGGAACGAATGCCAACGGGCAGAGCAAAGTCAGGGAAACGCTCAGTTAAAGCAGTCAAACGCAACACTACAGTGGCAGTGTGTCACCATAGACAGATACAACTGTCCAATCAGGGTGAAGCAAAGCTGCAGTACAGCTCCATTGAAGCCTGTAAACTCACTGGGCATGGCCGGTCACAGGAAGCTCCCTGCCAGCCTGCTTTACAGGTGCACGATCCATCTGCGGGGTTACACTTTGCCCCGTTGGCACAATGACAGGTGGCGTTGCAACCAGGACCCCAGGTTCCCTCTGAGCAGCGCAGCGAGCAGTCCCGACCTCGCCAGCCTGGAGACGCATTACCGGACAGGTGGACATGTTGGATGGATGGACGGCCAGACAGGCAGCTTGTATTTAGTGTGAACAGAGCGTTAGCACAACTACAGTAGCTGAGCCATACCCTCTTTGCAGAAGCAGGTGCCATCGATAGGGGAGCAGTCAACAGAGTTGACACAGGAACATTCCAGAGAGCAGTTCTTGCCATAAGTCCCACTCTTACACGGACTCTCACAGTGAACTCCCTGGACAAATCACAAAAATGTACTGTAGACAACATAACAAACCTTTATTTAAAGGCCCCGTATCAATCTCATTTTGACCCTTTGAGCTGAACTTTCGGCTGGCTCTGCACTTGCTTTTTAGCTGATGGGAGTTGGAGGATAGGTGGCTAAATGACTGCTTCTTTCTAAAAAGATAAATAACCATATATAAGCTAGGTAAAGGCCAGATGTAGGGTACATGCTGTAGGAGACACATTATACAAAATGTTATTTTTATATATAACAATATAAATCACACACATTGTTACCACTCACCGTAAACCCAGGGGAACACTGGCACCATCCAGTGGCACTATTGCACACCCCTCCATTCACACACAGGCAGGGCTCCAGGCAACCGTGGCCGTAGAAACCGCGAGCACAAGTCTCGTTGCAGTAAAGTCCCGCCCACCCTGGTTGGCACGTGCACTCTCCTTTCATTGGGTGGCAGCTGGCCAGGGAAAAAATAGGCTGCCATGGTGACATGAGCTAGCTCAGCCTGACAGAGTTGCCAGGGGAACAATAGGCTACGATGGTGAGGTGAGCTAGCTCAGCCTGACAGAGTTGCCACGGGAACAATAGGCTTCCATGGTGAGGTGAGCTAGCTCAGACTGACAGTGTTGCCAGGGGAACAATAGGCTGCAATGGTGAGGTGAGCTAGCTCAGGCTGACAGGGTTGCCACGGGAACAATAGGCTGCCATGGTGACAGATGCAGCTCTGTGTAAATGCTGCTCCGGTAGCCCACTACAGTGATGTCTGTAATTATAAGTGGCAAGATTGTGATTAATGAGTGGGGGGGGGGGGGGGGGGGGGGGTTAATGGTTTG
>JAODTR010000008.1:3594951-3610896 GCA_025399935.1 Amblyopsis rosae | reverse complement strand
ACAGTATCTAACGTTCTGTACTGTAGGTGAGTCGGCTACAGAGTACCGTATAGTACTGTAGCATCCAAAACTTTTCCTGCCTTGTGCTTCCATCATTTCTCTTCAGTGAATAAGGCAAGCCATCAACTTTGGTGAGTGCAAAGCATATGCCCCCCGTATTTCAGATGTTGGTAGCCTGCTTTTTTTCCCCTGCCTAGCCAGACTTATATCTCACAGCACGTCCCTGCTTCAACCATCCTCATCTCGAAGGTCCAGTTTGAGTTAACCGCAAGTATCTGGACAGGTGTTTCTGACCACTCTGCATCATGCTCGCAGCTACATGGCTGTATTTTAGGTATTACCATGTGATGTTAACCAATCACCTGCCAAGTTAATATAAGAGCCTGCCCTTTTCTAAACAGTTTCAATGGCTTCCCATATGGATCTGTGTAAACAAAACATGGTGTATCAGGTTACTTTGGAAAACACCTCCACACTAAGAAGATTGTGTGTGTGTATATATATATATATATATATATTACTCACAATTTATAATTTCTCTGTATATGAGTTATACAAGTTATGTGACAACTATACCCAGTCTGCCTTTATCCACCAGGTTGTACAGTCTGATTAATACATTTTCCATCATCTGTGTGAAGTAAACTCACTGTAGCTGGACAATATCTGAACCACTTGTAGCCCAGCAGGAGACATTGATAGGTTTCATTGTTATTTTCAAGGTTACTGTTGTGCGTTTAACTTCCTTAGCCATGTCCAGTACATGATAATCCTGTTCCTGGTGTTCGTTGTGCAGTTCTCCGTGTCTTGTGCATGCCTAACTCTGAATCAAGAACAGCAGGTATGTTTTCCGGCTCATTATGAATGATCTATTCTGGAGTTCATAGTTTGTTATATTTTCAGTGATGTAATAACTTTAGCTCTCTGAGTCACATAAAATAGGGACACTTAATAATGTCATTCTGTTTCTGGCAGTCGCACCAAGTCACTCATTAAAGTGTAACTGCACCCCAGCACTGAGCCTGACTTCACCCACTACAACTTTAAAAACCATCATGGAACTGGGGGAGGGGAGGGGCCGAGAGAGGGGGACCCAGGTTCACATTAACATTTGAATTTGATGACATATGAGCGTACTAAGTGTACCGTTGAAAACCAGACCGGGCCTGGGGTTATGTCTAACAGATATGACGTGTAGTTCTGTTTTCAGAACATAAAATGCAAATTTTTATAAAAACTGCAATTTTGTCAATATTAACACCAGCATGCCTCATTGTAGATCAATCCTATTACTTAATTTACAGCTGAAACACATTTTATGGTGCAGTTACACTTTAAATATCCAGTTGTTTTCCCCTACTTGGTGTAAATGTTGTCCAGCATATGAGGACATTCACCATCCTCCATTAAGTTATTTATTAATTTATCCTTTTTTTTTTTTTTCCTGTCTTCGGGTGTCCGTAGCAAAAACTTCTGGAGGTTGGGTGGAACAAATCAGAGGCCACTCAAAGGGACATTGAGAAGACACTGGACTGTTGTGGTTTCTCCTACGTGGATTACAACGGCACATGCGCTGCTGTAATTGCCCATTCTTTTCCTTTAGATTTTCTTTTACCATGTTCTCTGCAGCAGAAGCCTGACCTGACACGGTTTGACATTTTGTCTGCGTTAATTTTCTCCTAGAACTGTTTTCTCCAGAATAATCAACCTAGCTGTATCACCTGCTCAACAATTATACAGAACTACGCTGGGGAGGTCCTACGGTTTGTGGGTGGGATCGGTCTGTTCTTCAGCTTTACAGAGGTCAGTAAACTGACATGGATACAGATAATGTTACAATTTATTTAGTTAGGTGTTTAAACATGATATGAGTTGTTGTTTGTACTGAATGGAGCTTACTTGTTTCAGATCCTAGGTGCCTGGTTAACTCAGAGATACAGAAATATGAAGGACCCAGTTTCAAACCCTGGAGCCTTTCTCTAACAACTGTGATTTAAATAAACCTAACATTGCACTGCTAAATAACTTATCTAAATTGAATGTAGCCCATTGACGAATTTTGGCTTGGCAGTTAGCTGTAATGTGTCTATGAACTGTCACTTGAATTTCTAATGGTGATTATGACTATAGGCCTACTAGCTAGTTACACCTTAGGCAAATAGAGTAGAGAGGCCTGATAGTTATGCAGTGTCCTCTGCTTGCTGACCACACAGTAGTCTTTGTTTGAAAGAGCATCAGATATCCAAGTCACATTCCGCTTCCCTGAAGTGGACTATTCTCCATTACTCCTGCAGAATCAGTCAAGCGCAGCACACAAAAATAAACACTTTATTTATTATAGGTACAACTGTTTTGACCTCTTAAAACAGTAATGAAGGAATTTAACAGCTGTTCCTCTTGACAGGATGTCAACTAGGAACTTCACATTAGACTTTACTTAAAGTAGTGAATAAATTCTGTATGCTGTCTAACCTGTTTAACAAGCTGATGTAATAAGCTTAGAAGGTGGTTGATGAAACATAAGACGTAATCTTTGTTTTCATATGACAGCTAACTTGTAATAGGCATTCTGCAGTTTCAGATTTAGTACTTATTACAATTTAGATGTATATATTCTCTTTATACAAAATTGCTGTACTCTTAACAGGTGAATGTAAATTGTTGCAAGATGTAAAATAAATTGTACTACTACTGAAGGTTTTTTGGTGTCGAATGTCATTACATTTTGCAAAACTCCTTTTAGCAGAATTGCTAATGTTGTCTTATCTAGCTCTGCCTGAGGGTCAGCTGCTGGAAATTGTCACTATTTTGAATCTGTCATTTTCTGCTCAGGAAGCGATTACATCACTATAAACGCCATAAATAGTTGACTGCTATATAAATGTTTACAATAGTGTAGACACTTTAAATCTTTAGCTATTTCCAAGTTGTTTTTTGCCGCTACCACCCAACAGATGTCAGTATATTACAATAAACAGACTTGTTTTTCTAAGACTGAAGATCTGCATATGAATTTCATATAAAGATCAACATAATTAAGGCACAATATGTTATGAATCAAGGTTTTTATTACGCGTACTTTACATTCATGTACCAGTAGCATTTCCCTCGCATGAAAGTACTCTTAAACCTCAAGGTATCAAGAGAGGAAGGCATAATGCACTCTAAATAAGGATACACCTGGCTTAATATTACCATGGCAAAGGAAAAGCAAGAACATGATCGTACTGTATATGGACAGTGTACAGGTGCATCCACAAAGAAATGTGACTTATAAAAATTAAATTAGTAAGAGGCCAGGACAATGACACAGAAAGCAATAAATATGCACAAGGACAGCAGCCATACGATGGGAGGTGCTACTGGAGCTTTTCAAAGTGTGTAAGTAAAATCAGTATTGGATGGTGAAGCCGCAATGCGTGTTAGATCCAAACAAACTAAAAACAGCGTGTTGAATGCTAGAGGTGGGGAGGCAGCGGGTCTGCTATGTTTAGTGAACTCTTGGATCTGAACGTTTCCTCCAACTTTTCCTACATCCTAGAGTCCCAGTTTGAGCTCGGTTTCCCTGCGTCTTGTAGTTATCCGATCCAAAACCCAGTTTTAAACTAATTGCTCCTTTAGTGCCATTTCAAGTTCACTGAACATAGTAAAACATAAAACACACCAGAGATATATGAGCTGAGTTTGACCAGGCAATGTCAGGTTAGGAGTCTGAGGAAAAGGCTCTGTGCGTGTTAGGGAACTGTTGAGAGCTGAAATCGGGGTCCTCCCTCACTCGCTTCTTGATGTCTGCCTTCACCTGGGTGAGGGAAAATACCAGGAGTCACTCTCACGCACATGTAAACAACAATAGTCCCAGGGCAGCCGGTCCACCTAATCCATAAATCCTCCATTGGCTATACCTGCTCTGAATAGGCCTCTTGGAGCTCCTGGGTGTCCAGCTCTTCCTGCAACCTCTCTGGCTCGGTGACGGGCTTCACTCCTGCCGTCCTGGCTGCCTGACTCACCGCGTCGGAGAGGGACAGGAGAGAACCACTGCCCTGCCCCGTCTGAAAACATGCACACACGTTAGCTGGTGTATCAGATAAGGCTGCAATGCACAAAAGCTTCATACACCGCACGAAGCATAAGCAACAACAGTCAGTACAGGTGTACAATACTACAGAGGTACAAAAGCGAAGATCACACCAGCGAAAAGAACATATTAAGCAGAGCCTTTTTGAGTAGACTATCCCAGGTGGGTCGTTCTGTTACCTTTCTGCGCTTGGCAGGCATCCCGTGCAAATAGGCGTCAGACATCGGAGGTTGAGCCTTCATCTTCCTCTGGGTCATCATGTCGCACCGGATAATGGGCACCCATTCCTTCCACACAAACAGGCAAGATCGGGATTACAACAGGACTTATCGTCCTCACCTCTGGGGAATATTTGCAAGACGTAAATAAAACTAATGTAAACTGATAGGATACTTTATATAATACGATGACTACTGAAGGCAAAAAGACGTAAATAAAACTAATGTAAACTGATAGGATACTTTATATAATACGATGACTACTGAAGGCAAAAAGACGCAAATAAAACTAATGTAAACTGATAGGATACTTCATACAATACGTTGGCACACAACATTAGGAACACCCTCCTTAGCACACTCAAGTGATGCATCATGTAACTCAATAGCGCCCCATTGTAGCCGCTCGCTGGAAGAACTGTAGAACACTATTTGTAAACGCAGACATGAGCTGGGCCAACGTGAAGCAGAGGAACCATCAAAAGAACCCAAAAACGCAGGCCGGGACAACTGAGCAGGCGCTAGCACTAGCCGGGACATTAGCTTGTCGGTTCATACAGGGGGGACGGCCGCTGTCCAGGCCTCTGCGTCTCTGACAGACTCCTCCCTCCCTCCCTCCGCTCCCGTCGCTGCCATGGCGCCGCCCAGCGACACGGCTCCGCCCGACTCGTCCCGCTCCGGGGCTTCCTGCGACGCCGAGATGGCTTCCTCGGCTGTGGTGGCCGGAGCGGGCGAGTGCGTGTCCTCCATCTTGGAAGGGGTGGGGGGAGAAGGCAGCCAGGTCATTATCTGCATGTCTGACATCATAGGCTTTGTGTGTTCTATCCAGGTGGACCCGTGCGCTTACCTGTTCAGGCTCTTGTGCAGCGCTCCCGGCAGGCTGCTCTGCCTGTGGAGGGACGACATGCGTCATTTATGAGCTAATTCAGGCCAGCTGGCCCGTGTAACCTGGCCTGCGGTGGCCATCGCAGGTCGGGCCGGCAAACACGTCGCATGGGTTATGCGTGCAGTGGAACACCGGCAGAGCGGGGTGGATTCTGACAAGCTAAAGCGTGAGTGAGAAAGCCTTGGATTCCTTTTAACACCCAGTGTGTGACCTTTAAACAGCGTCCCTGAAACCCCACGTACCCTGTGTGCTCAGCGTAGGTTTGTGGTTAGAGTTTCAACTCCCAGACTTTAAAAAAGGTTCTGTGTTTTATTCCCTACGCACATCTGGCCTACCCGCAAGCACCCGTCTAACCCTTACCACCTCCTCAATACATCCACGGACTCAGCTGCACGCTGCCGTGGATAAAAGCGTGCTGGAGAAACGATGTGAGCATTCTGCATCCTTTAACTGGAACACCGATGCTCTTATGGGAGGCAAGTCCTGGCTTTCCTTTATTCAGAGAAGTACAGCACTACTCCCTCCCCTAATACTCAGCACTCACGTGGTGCGACCAAGCACTACTCCCTCCACTAATACTCAGCGCTCACGTGGTGCGACCAAGCACTACTCCCTCCCCTAATACTCAGCACTCACGTGGTGCGACCAAGCACTACTCCCTCCCCTAATACTCAGCACTCACGTGGTACGACAAAGCACTACTCCCTCCCCTAATACTCAGCACTCACGTGGTACGACAAAGCACTACTCCCTCCCCTATTACTCAGCGCGCACGTGGTGTGACCAAGCAAACAAGAGCTGGCTGCGCGCCGCGCGTTACCTGCTGCATGTGGACGATGTAGGCCTGGATCTGCTCCTGCGCGACAGGGATGTGCTCCAGAATGACCTGCAGCCTCATGGTCATCATGCTGGTCATCCAGTTGACCAGGCTGGGGCTCATGTCGCTCGACATCCTCCTCTGGAGCAACGGGGGAGGGTCGTGAACAGATAAGACTATACACCGCATGGTTTATATGCATCGCGACGTATTCTTATCCATTTGCAGACATGCTCATTCAATGAGCGTGGAAACCCTGAGAAGAACAACGTCACCCTGCACTAATGAGCTGATAAGAGCACATGCATGAAAATATATATATTCAGTATATTTGGGATGGGGGCGTGTGTACTAACTATGCGGTGGTTGATGACTGCAGTCAGGGCAGACTGGTCTCCTCTCAGACAGTAAAGGTTGAGGGCCAGACACTCGAACAGCGCCTGGTTGCACATCTGCAGCAGTCGGGGCCCGAACGTCTCATCTGTGTGAGATAAACATCAACCCACTTGGACCAATGTTTTCTCTGCATTCATGCATGACTGCAACGATGTGGCTTTTAACCTGGTAATGTAAATTACTTTTGCATGTGGATACCGAAACCAAAACTCAGTATGATTAGGTAATTTAGTGTACCGGTTTCACAGGTAGGCCAACTCCAGGCCTCCGCTGGCAGTAAAAACCCCAGACCATAGACTACCCCGCCCTTCCTTAAATGTCTAACCACATCTCGGTACAAATGTACAACCAATACCAAAAGTACAGAAAATATGGCGACCAAAATGTTTACAGACCAAACAAACGGAACACCTCCGCAGCGTAATAATTAGCAGTGAATTCATGTTCACCTGTGCATCGCAGAATGTGCGTGGCGATGCGCGTCAGTTGCTGTCTGAAGAAGGACATGTTCGTTTGGGTGACGTCAACTCCCTCCATCACAGTAACTGACGACTCTCTCTGAAGGACATGAGGGGAAGGAGTAGACGTCATTACTTATCCGATTGAATCTGTATTATGTCATTATGTAACGTGTGTTATCCAAGTATTATAATCCAAGTGTTGAAGCAGTAGTGGGTGAGTTTACAAAGCTCTCAGTGATGTACTCCTCCAGCTCGTTAACAAGGCTGTCAGCAGCACCCTGAGACACACAGAGACACTGGTTCATTTAGCCTGCTTGACAAATCATCTAAAAAGGTGCCCATTTCACACAGCACATTGTTGTAGTAACATAGGGTAATGTGTTAAACAACTATGGTACTGGCAGTAAAGTATTTATGGTCTAAATCAAACAATCAATATCAACAGGGTAATTGATAGCACAATCTGCTAACGGGGAAGCAATGTTTTACAGGTTATGAGCGGTACTGACAGGTGTTCTACAGGTTATGAGCAGTACTGACAGATGTTCTACAGGTTATGAGCGGTACTGACAGGTGTTCTACAGGTTATGAGCGGTACTGACAGGTGTTCCCCTACAGGTTATGAGCGGTACTGACAGAGATGTTCCCCTACAGGTTATGAGCGGTACTAACAGAGATGTTCTGGTCCGTGGGCTCCCGGCCGTTGAGATAGTTCCGGTTGAAGAACTGTGCCAGCTGGGGCTGGATGCGGCCCAGCGGCTGGTGCTGGCCGTGCAGGAGCAGAACCAGGTCGGACATGGTGAACGTCTGGCACACCAACGTCAGCAGCTCCCCAAAGAACCCTGGGAAGGGGAGCAGGGACAGTTGGTCAGCTCACACACACAGTAGGGGGGGGGGGGGGTTGAGACATTGACCCAAGTGAAGAACAGGAGCCGCATAATCCCAATAGGTGATTCTGCTTATGTAGGCAACTGGCATGGAGCAACGCTCACACAATGTTGATGCATAAATGCACACACTGCGCATGCAGATATAGATTACACGGGTTACATGGAGAGACACGTGCAGAAGTGAAACAGTTTAGATACTAGTAGCACAGGAAGCAAACCACAGCGAAAGAATGAAACAGAGCCTTAAAATATAAACTAATATATGAGTTGATATTTGACAGCGGCAGCGACTTAAAGGTGTTTGATTTGGGTGCTCCTCTTATTAGCTACAGGCAGCTGTGTGTACCATACTGTGACGCATCTATGAAAAAGGCTTATAAATAAACAGACACTCAAAAACAAATAGCATCTCGTCCTTTGCTTATTGGCACATGAATGAAGGTTAGTGGCTGTGCCATTTTGAAAATGAGTTCAACTGGCACATGTGCGGTATCACCAAACGTTTACATTATAACTTGCGATCTCAGGCCACACTCATGTGCATCACTCAGGACAGCATCAAATACAAATCTGATCCATCAGTTCAACAGGAGGACTACCGTTTTAGTTGTAGTTTCATATTTACCGCTGATCAGTGATTGTTCGCGGACAAGAGGCAGTACCCAACAGCAACAGGGGCAAGCACACAATATATATGCCATGCTAAAAATAATAGTCAGAATTGTTAGTAGGGCTGTGTATTGGCAAGAATCTGGCGATACAATACGTTACCAGGATACAGGGGCCACAGTTCGCTATATTGCGATACTGTAAGCAAGGAGATATATTGCGAATTTGTGGAAAACTGTCATAGCAATGTTAAGGTGTAGCGCCGCTGCAAAAAATAACAAACACTTATGTAAACTTGCTCAGGGACTGCTGATATAATTGAGCTTTAAGATAAATCTGGTAACAAGCAGACTCTCCAACTCTCCTTTCTATTGAGGTTCATGTATTTTGACATCCCTTTTACAAATAAATAGATACAGTATTGCGAACCGTAATATTACGATACTCCGGTGTATCGACATTTTCTTACACCCCTAATTGTTAGAGAACCTATACCAAGGCAATGTTGTGAAGCAAGCGACCCAGGTGTGGCACTTGGAACACTATTTACCATAGCAGTAAAACAGATTACAAATGTTTGAATGCGGTGCGCACTAAGAGCCAGTTCTCCTGGGTGCAGTACCAGCAATCAACACAGAACACGGCTGCCTCAAGCCTGGAGTTAGACCATGCAATCCTGGGTCCATACCCGCTAGCTGCTGTTTGTGAATGGCAATTACCAGTAGGGTCCTCAGGACTGATGAAGATGTTGGTTGTTTGGGAGAGCCTCTGCATGAACTGGGCAATGCTCTCGGTGTCATTCTGGGCCTGGCCCAGAGAGCCCATCATGGTGGACAGGACCCCACGGACGATGCCTGTGAACAGCTCTGGGTTGAGGGTCTCGGCTTCAGCTGCAGCGGTAGGAGGGGCGGTGCCTGTCGGCGGAGCAGGTGCTGTACCGCTGGCAGGGGGGGGCGGGGGGAAGACCGGCTGAGAGGCCTGGTAGAGAGAAGACTAGGCAGTTACTTTACATGTATTTAGCTCAATGAGGACTGGAGCAAGTAACTGTAAAAGGAACTGCTCTTAATGTTAGTTACAGTGTTTTAAATAGGCGCTACGTGTAATATGTTTAGTTTAAACAATTATACATAGAGCACCTATAACAAAAAGGTATAGTAATTCAAACTCTTGCTAAATTCAAGTTCAAACTTGCATTTCAAAGGCTAGAATATTGTTGTGTGCAGTCTGCAGTGCACCGCTTTGTTTGTGTTCTAAACTAGCGAACGGTGAGGAGATATTTGGTGAATATGACAAAAGGTGCATTAGCTTACAATCGCTTAATATAACTATGTCTGCCTTAAAACCATTTGATTTGCATGAGCTGTATGCAAACTGAAGTTGTTTTATGCAATGTGGACTTTGGCCACATGACAAGCGCTAACAACCAACGGCTGACCTGCTGCATGAAGTCAGACACTCCCTGGATGAAGGCTGGGATGCCGGAGGTTGTCACGGTGATGGAGGGGGCCCCCACTGGCCCCAAGCCGTTGAGCTCCCTATCCCCGATGCTTCCCAATAGAGAGCCCATGAGCTGGGAGAAGTCTGGAGCTCCCTGGGGCTGGGGTGGGACTTGGTGTTGGGCGGGGGCGGCCTCGGGCTGGTTTGGCGGAGCACCCGGGGCTGGTGTAGGTGCCGGGGCGGGTATTGGGCCTGAGGAGGAGGACGAGAAGGAGAAGGACGACGAGGAGGCTGTAGAGGAGGAGGAGGTGGTGGCTGTTTGACCAGCTGTGAACGGAAGAAAAGATGTTAAATAGCTGAGCGGAAAAAAGTTTGGTATAAAAACTAAAAAGTCCACTAAGTGATGTTTTAGAGGAGAGAAAAGACTAATATATAATGAATACAGTGAGGGAAAAAATGTTTTTATCCCCTGCTGATTTGTTTGCCCACTTACAAAGAAATTATCAGTCTATAGTTTTATTTGAATATTTATTTGAACAGTGAGACAGAACAACAACTAAATAAATCCAGAAAAGCACATGTCAAAAATGTCATAAATTGATTTGCATCTACACAAGTATTTGACAATGTGTAAATTATTATACATAGTATTAATGCTACATTTTGTTTGCCTACCATCACCTATTGCATCTTAACCGTCCTGGAAGAATGGATTCCTCCCTCTGTGGTCCCTTCTCCCCCCCCCCCCATGTGGTTTTAGTGTAAGATTTTCCTTGCCCGGGGGGAGGAGCAGGTTAAGGAGGTGTCGTTTGTTTCCATGTTAAATGTTGGTTGTACAGCCCTTTGAGACGTGATTAAGGGCTAAATAAATCAAATGTACTTGAATCCTCTCAATCAGAAATATTTATGCGTCTTATTCAGGTAACGAGCTGAGATTAGGAGCACACTCTTAAAGGGAGTGGTCCTAATCTCACTTCATAACTAATATAAAACCTGTCCACAGAGCAATCAATCAATTGATTCCAAACTCTCCACTATGGCCAAGACCAAAGAGCTGCCCAAGGATGTCAGGGACAAGATTGTATACCTACACAAGACTGGAATGTGCTACAAGACCATTGCCAAGCATCTTGGTGAGAAGGTGACAACAGTTGGTGTAGTTATTCACAAATGGAGGAAACAAAATAACTGTCAAACTCCCTCGTTCTGGGGCTCCATCTTACCTTGTGGAGTTGCAACGATCATGAGAACGGTGAGGAATCACCCCAGAACTACACGGGAGAATCCTGTCAATGATCTCAAGGCAGCTGGGACCATGGTCACCAAGAAAACACACTACGCCGTGATAGACTGAAATCCTGCAGCGCAAGTTTGAAGTTTGCCAACAAGTGTGGTCAAATGGGACCAAAATCGAGCTGTTTGGCATCAACTCAACTCACCGAGTTTGGAGGGGGAGGAATGCTGCCTATGACCCCAAGAACACCCCCCACCCCCCATTCAAACATGGGGGTGGAAACATTATGCTTTGGGGTGTTTTTCTGCTAAGGGGACTGAACAACTTCTCCGCATCAAAGGGCTGATGGCTGGGGCTATGTAACTTGGGCTTTCAGCCAGGGCATTGCAAATGGGTCGTGGTTGGGTCTTCCAGCATGACAATGGCACTAAACACACTGCCAAGGCAACAAAGGAGTGGCTCAGGAAGAAGCACATTAAGGTTCTGGAGTGGCCTAGCCAGTCTCCGGACCTTTAATCTCATAGAAAATCTGTGGAGGGATCTAAAGGTTCGAGTTTCCAAACATCAGCCTTGAAACCTTAATGACTTGGAGACGATCTGCAAAGAGGAGTGAGACTACATCTCTCCTAGGGTGTGTGCAGACCTGGTGGCCAACTACAAGAACTGTCTGACCTCTGATAGCCAACAAGGGTTTAGCCACCAAGTAGCAAATCATGTTTTGCAGCGAGGTTGAATACTTATTTCACTCATTCAGATGCAAATCAATTTATACATTTTTTTAACGTGTTTCTCTGGGTTTTGTTGTCGTTATTCTGTCTCACTGTTCAAATAAACCCGTCATTAAAATTATAGACTGAACGTGTCTTTGTGAGTGGGCAATCTAAAATATTTGTCCCTTACTGTATGTATGTATGTATGTATGTATGTATGTATGTATGTATGTATGTATGTATGTATGTATGTATGTATGTATATATATATACACCGTTAAGTGTTTTAAATTGTGTACACAGTGGAGAATCAACTTGTTTTGTAGGGAATTCATGGCATACAAAATATTATTATAGCCTAAATTTGACTTCACACTATATTATATATCTTTGAACAACAGCCATCATGGAGATGTTTTCATTGTCTTCCAGTCATGAACGAGACTCTTAAACCTGGTCTTACAGTTTCAAATGTTGAATCAACTTATTATAGTGTGACCGTTGATACAATTCACAGTCAGCACTAGAGAGATTGGCTGCCAAGACCATAGACCTTGACACTGCAACAAACGCACCATAAGCAGAGTGCTGACACTGCACAATGTTAAAGCAGCATTAGAACACAAGACTAGTTACCCATCTGTCCCGGCAGCAGTAACTGTCCAACCAGTCCACTAATCATCTGGTTCAGAGCAACAGGGTTGAAGGGCTGCTGGCAACAGAACAGACAAAGGAGATTAAGTCATCCATAACTCTCAAAATGCTAAAAAGGTGCGAGTGTGTGTGTACACACATACATACATTATTTGATACATATAGCAAACGACATTTTGTATGTAAAGATATAGTGGCACAGAATGACATCACACTCCCTTCCCTTTAATCAGAGCTCCTTTGTTTCATATCCGGGCCAGCCATGTCACATGTACATGAGTGTTTGTGTGTGGAACATTCATTCAGGTGTGAGATGTGGATGCTCTAGTGTGACACCTAGTGGTAGAAGGTCACGTAGAAACACTATAGGTTAACGACAACACCCCCCTTCCTCACCTGTCCTGGCTGCTGGCCTGGCATGGCGGCCCTCATGTTTATAGTGGCTCCTCGGGTGCCGAAGGCTTGAGGGGGCATGCCGGGGGCGAAGGCGGGGCGGGTGAACACCACCCTGGCTTGGGGCTGGGGTCCGCCGGCGTGGGGGGGCGGGGGCGGGGCAGTGGGGGTGGTGGTGGGGGTGTTGGGGCCCGTGGTTGCGTTGGAGGAGGTGGCGGTGGGTGTGGGGGTCGGCGTGGTGCCGGGGGGCGTGGCCTGCGTCGGGGCGGAGATGGGCTGGCCCGTCACGGCGGCTGTGGCGGCGCTGGTTGCCACGGCGGTGGCGTACTGGCTGATCTGCTGCATGAGGTTCCTCATAAAGTCTGGCGGGAGGGCGCCTCGGGTGGAGGAAGAACAATAGAGGAACTCCTTCAAATGACATCACCGTGGCAACAGGAAACCAAAAGCAGCGCATTCAAAACAGGTGGTATCCCTCTACATGTGCATGTCCGAGTGCAAGCTCTCCTCAAAAAAGGTACAATTTCTACTTTTACTTTCAATGTAATGTACATAAGGTTATTGTGAGCTAGCATAACACTAGTATGTGGCCTAGCATAATCTCCAATGGTTAATAAATCAGCTTTAACAATCACACTGACTTTGTTGATTAAATAACCACAAAGTCTTTATTTGTGCGGAATATGTTGCAGGATCCACGACGCGTTAAGTTACATTAGGACGCTCAACGTTTCAACTTTCCTGCACTTGCCTGCGCCAAGGTTGTAACATGTTCATTGTTTTGTTAAATTCTTAATCCATTAGTTATTGTGTATTTATTGCATGTGGTAAGAAATACCAAAACTTTCACAGCTTTTTTTTTTTAGCAAGTCTATCGTCTGTGGGAACCGAGTTGGAAAAGAAACCTGTCAAAAACTGTGATAATTCTCTGCTAGCGAACTAGCCACCCAAGTAATGGTGGTGAAGCACGATGGCGGCAAGCACAAATTGATCTCCGGACTAGTCTAGGCAAATAATGTTACTTACAACAAAAACATTTTATAGTATTATTATGTAAATGAGTGGTTGTTACAACAAATCAAGTCATAAATCACGCTTCAGGCCACCACATGCCCCATGCAGTTGCTCCTGCATTGCAGGAGACAGCAGTTAGTGGGATGTTCCACCCAGTCTGCCCTCACCTGGCTGTCCAGGACTCTGTTGTCCTGCAGTCTGGGGGTTGGCACCAGAACCTACAGGCAGGAGACAACGGCACAGTTCACGTTCATGAACCATTCTGGACGGCGTTACAGACACTCGTTATACAGTCATTGTCATTGGTTTGCTAATTGTGCCATGTTTTAACGTTAAAACGTCCACCGTGTGTGTGTGTGTGTGTGTGTGTGTGTGTGTGTTAAGAAGACAGTGTCACTAGGTCACAGCAAGTGCTTTCGTTAGCGATGCAGAAATGGATGCAGGGGTACAGGCAGTGAGACAATCAGTTCGTTCCAACGGGGCTGCCACCGGGAGATCTAGAGGACAAACACCGCTTGTGTAACAGTGGTGCAGCATTCAACCAGTGGCGGGGAAGGGAACAACACACCGTCCGCGTTCATCTGCATCATGACCACCGGTACTGCCTGGTGGCTGATCCTGATGACCCGGGGGCCAGCCTGTCCCTGTCCAGCCTGCTGATTGTACAGGGGAGTCTGTGGTGGGGGAAAGGTCTGTCCCTGACCTGCCTGCTCTGATTGGCCGCCCGGCTGAGCGGGCGGGGCCTGTCCCTCGCTGCCGTTTGCTGCCATTGTCACTGTGGTGCCCAGGTTCATCTGTGTGGGAGGGTGGGAGACACATTATGGCCAGCTACTCACAAATGTACAAATAGTGGGGTGGGTGGGGGGGTAGGGAATAAGCCTATGTAGGGGAGGGGTGGAGAGGAACGCAGGCTACATTTACAAACAAAGACAATGGAGACCCTAGAGACCCTAGCTGCAGTACGTACGTGCAGTGGGATGTGGTGGTGCACCGCTCCAGGCATGGTGACTGGGCTGGTGTAGTGGGAGATGGGCCGGGCCACGTGGAGGTGGCGGGGGGCCGGGTCCAGCAGGTTGCAACGCAGGTCACTGAGGGCCACCAGGGCGTTGCCCAGGAGACGAAGGGACTCCGCCACCAGGTTGAGAGTGCGCTGGTCAGCCTCAATGACCTGTGGTCGACATGACAACCGGTCCCCGTTAGTAGATCAGGTTTTTATTTATATATAAAAACTATATTATTTGGTAATTAGTAGTCAATAAATGCACCGATTTACATTTAAAATAGAATGTATAGGGTACTTTTAGTATTTAGGCTAAAAGTAGGCTAATTTAGGAACTATTTTGAGGCTCGATTGCTGTGAAAAAACGGTCCATTGGAGTGAACGATGGTGACGCAACTCTCTCTTTACATGGCTCTGGTTTGTCTATACTTTATACAGTATCCCCTGTATATTCTAAAAGCCATGTGGATGACCATGGCCTAGCACGCCAAGTGGACTGCGTACCTCAGCGTCGTGCTGGGCATCAGTGGCCCTCTCTAGAATGGTGTGAGCTCTCTGGATGAAGGGCTGGAGCCTCTCCTCCACCCGCCGCAGCTCAGACAGCATCTGCACCAGCTCAGCTGGACTGGGATGGCTGGGGCACCGCCGCGACAAGACACACACACACACAACAGCCATGAGGCGGGTGTCTCCAACAAACCCCTCCGTGGCGACGCACCGGCAACAAGCGGCGACTCACTTGGGCCCGGGCGGCGGTGGCTGCTGCGCTGGTCCCTCGGTGGGGGGCGGCGGGGGGGTGGTGGGAGGTGGGGAGGTGTCCATGGGCTGGGTGGAGGGCGAGGGCGTGGAGGTGTTGGAGGAGGAGGAGGGCGGAGCAGGAGGGGCGGTGCTGGGCTGGCGCTGTAGGGACCAGAGAGTACCGTAGGGTTGCACGATATTGATAATGAAAACTGAAATATCAATATCGTTTAGATATTGATAAGAAAAGGTTAAGGGAAAATGCATCAATGCAACAGGTTTTCAACAGTCATATCGGACTTATACAAGTCATTCCAAGATACCGAGGACTCCTCGGTAATACAGTATCTCACAAAAGTGAATACACCCCTCACATATTTGCAAATATGTGAGCATATCTTTTCATGTGACAACAA
>JAODTR010000008.1:3586856-3594851 GCA_025399935.1 Amblyopsis rosae | reverse complement strand
GGTCCCTTGCTGAAGCTGCTGCCCCCGCGACCCGACTCCGGATAAGCGGATGAAGATGGATGGATGGATGGATGGTAAGCCTGGCACCTCATTTTGGCAACAGCAGCTCATTATCATTATGTTATTCACATTTTCTTGATAGCTAGAATGCATTTTAAATAGCTTTGAAAATATCTACTTTCAAATGTAATATAGGCATGTAGTCTGTGCTATTTAGGAACAGACTTTAAAGCTTGTAAACATAATTACTATAATTACAGTAATTACAAATATGGTAATGGGAGTGGAAATTGTATTATCATAATAAGAAGTGTGTTATTTGTTTGTAATTTGTTATTCTTCCCACATTGGCCCAATATAACAGAACTTTTTTTCCCCGTTTACCCACACACACCGAGTAAAATTCACTGATTAGACCATTTCTGATGATTGTGGGTTTTCCACCCACTTCTCTCTGGCATTTCTACACCTGACATTTTCATGCAACTTTTGCAGTGACAACATAAATACGGTTTATTTATGCTTGCGTCCAAACATAACACAAATCCTCCTCTAAGCTTTTCTTTGCATCTAGACCTGACTTGACCTGACATGCACTGACTGTATTAAAGATCAAATGTGTCAGTGAGTTTGTTGTATCTATTAATGTGTCATCTGACACTAATTTGTTGTTTTGAACCAATGGCTCAAATGAGGTTTGCTGACCTCTGTAAATTTGCAGCATAGCTCAGCAAACTTCAATCGAGAAGAATTCTAACCTGCAACAATCACACAACATCAGTGTGGGTGTATTTTAAAACGTCCCCTGTGGTCCTTTTAGGAGTTCAGCCGTTTGTTGTTCAATCCCACTAACCTGCACTTGTGTTGCCCCAAAGCCACTAAGCTCACTTAAGTCACATCGAACACTCAGTCATCTTTGGATAAACACAGACATTAGCTGATGAACTGGTTGAACTTGATTTTGTTTGCGGTTTCTGTTCTGTTTTTATTTTTTCCATTTAATAAACTTACGTCAAATTAAAGGTAAGGAAACCGAAACGTGTTTGCAAAGGTAAATACATTACATCCTAGCGTTTTGGTTGCTGAACAAAGCCCTCTGTGGGTTGCTGTTTGAGAATTAATCAAAGCAGGACTGGGACTCGCCTGGCGCAGACAGATATTCCCAAAAGAACAAACCTTCCATAAACTCCAGATAAGCTTCTAGAATTAAAAGACTTGAAATCACTTTGACCCAGGTCAAACACAAAACTGCAGCATTAAAAACAGACATCAGAGCTACGGTGTGCCGTGTTCACAGACATGGATTAAGCCTGGAACTCCACATCAAAACTCTATTTCATTTACTTAATACTTTCCAGCAGACGGATTGCATTTGGCTGAGGTCCATGCCGAAACATTTACAATGAAACCACCCAGCATGGCAGCTGAAGCCACACTCAGTCTGCTAATGTCTTCAGCAATAGTTTGTTTTCACCCTTCTCATCAACCTTTAAAGGAAAGAACAGCAGCTGCAAGGCCCCACGACAGCTTCATAATGACAGAGCTACTCGTCAAGAACAGCTGGGGGTTAGGAAAGGCTATGCAAAGCACCTCAAATGTATAGGGTAAATCAGCAACCCATTATTTTCATCCCAGCTTAATGTTTGTGTGCGAGACACCCGTTTGCATTAAAATGCACACGGGTGTAAGGGGAGGGGCAGTGAGAACAGTGAGAGCCTATGAATGCTGCAGGGGGAGGAGTAAAGATCAGCACTATTCAGCCAATCAGAAACGGGATGTGTGCTGTGTTTCACACTAAAATGACTACGTTTTTGTAATGCCGGTGTCCAACACTAGGGAAATGTGCCAAACACAAAATAGAAGAGCATCCCTTCATTGTACTCCACACACCAGGTCAAGTGTATTGTCAAGTCCTTTATGGATGTATCCCATTGTTACAGCACCTACCGAACATTGCCGTTATAGATGTTGAAGGTGAGGCAGACGATGCCCAGTAGGATGCCCAGGCCAGCGAAGACAGACACAGCTGCAAACAGCTTCTGGGACAAGAACCGGTACTCCTCTATGACCACGGTGCGATCAGCCGGGGGCCCGGCGCCTGAGAAGGAACATATTTCATTACGTGTGGTTCATATACGCCTAGAACAAGACTAAAAGGAGGCACTTCGATGTCCGTCAAGAGAATTAAAAATGTTTTAATTAAGAATGCCTTGTGGGAAACTAACAAAAGGAACACCAGTATTATCCATTAGGCAAGTACTGCCTAATGGTTAATGACATGAAATATTTCAAACTCACAGCTCTCTTTGTTACATTTTCAAACAGAAAACATGCTACAGTGAAGAAAAAAGCAAAGCAAAAAATAGCTTACAGTATGACGTATTTATAAAATATTTGTTGCTGTATTAGTTTCTGGACCGACTACACTATCGTGGAAACATCTAACACCACAATAAAGAGCTGTTTTGAAATGAAAGGCTTTGATTGACATGCACAGTACATTTATCAGCATTACAATGATTTCATACTAACCATATTAAAACTAGAATGATAAGTTGCTTCATACTGTAGCCTCCTGTAGATGCTGGTGATAACGTAATGCATTGAATGAAAGTGCTAAATACAGTACCGTATATTATTAAGGCTATGACTCATTCATACACAAAAGCAAAAATCAATAGAGGCTTAAAACTCCATTTACACTCCCCTGACACTAAACATTGGCCTTTATTAGTGAATATGGCCTTCGAAACCAAAACACAGTGTGCATGGCTAAAACATCACCAGCAATAATAAGCTTTAGGGTTTTAAGTATGCAGGTGGACAGAGGCTCTCTTGCCTCACCTTGATATGTGTATGTAGAACTGTAAACTGTGTGTTTACGTGCAAGCATAAATCCATGTCAGGCAAAGCATCTGTGTGGGTTGGTGGGTGGGTCTGTCGGTTGTCAGTGGCGTGTGAAGGCAGGTTGTCATCCGTCAGACTGATGTGTTGGTGTGTCGCTTCCTGGAGGGTCTGTGGGTGTCAGGCCGCTCTTGACGCGCGTGCGTGGTGCCGGTGAGCCGATAGAACTGCAGCAACATCTGAGAGCTCGTAGTCAGGAGGGCTGGCGCACGTCTGTCTGTTTGTGTGTATGCATGAATGCTGTGCCCATTATGTATATGCATGTACAGTATATATATATATATACATATATATATATATATATATATATATATATATATATATATGTATATATGCACACACATACACTGTATATACAGTATATACTTTATACATATTTTATATGCGTGTACAGTAAATTTATTTAAACTCTCCTCTGTCCTTGATCAAGGAATCGGGACAGGCAGTTGCCATGGAGACACAGCTCTATAACAGTTGCCACAGCGATTAGAAGGCGAGCTGAGAGCTGAAGTGGTTGTTAGGGGTGACCGTGAGGAGAGCGAGAGAAAGTGAGGGAGGGAGGCACCAAATCAACACACGAGGCAAACAGGTGGAGGGGTTAAGCTGGAGACCAGTCCGACTGAAACACCCTGTTCGAGTGCAGTGAACCAAACACGGCCACGTCAACAAACGCCTCCCTAACCTTGATGTCAACTCCAGAACCCTGGAGAACATGCTCTTTGGTGTCACATCAGTCACAAAATCATATGAACTGTGGTTACATTAGATAAACAAAAAGCTAGGTTCTTGACAGCCGCGCTCGTGAAGCATATCTCGCCTACATTCATATATACAGGTCACACAGAATTTGGACTCATTCAGCCCTCTGAGTTCAGTTAAGCCCTGGCAGAAGATAATTTCCATAAAGCTCTATAAAAAAAGGGGGTGGCTCTCATTGGGCCCTGCCAGCCTGCGCGATTGATTAGCGCCGCAGTCGGTCCAAGCACAAGTGTGTCGTGTCTCCAGGGACGGGATGGGGCCAGTAAACAACCACAGCATTGGTCTTGGTGACTGAGGCAAATCAACGGTAATAGCCTTTCACAGCAGACATGGATGTGTGCATCACTGTGCCTCAAGTCTCAATACACCATCAACAGTAGAGAGAATAAGTTCTGCTTAGTGATGCACAGGCTAGTAGAGTGTCTCAATTTAGAGAGGAAATTAAAGTTGTGTTTGACTGGTAGGCTAGGCTAATCAAACCCAATGCTGGCTCATCAACTGCTGTGACCCAACATGCTAGCATATCTGTATGTTAGACAGAGTGCGGGCAGAGCAAACTAAATTTGGGTGGCATGACTAGAGTCATCCTAACAAGTGGTTAGACTTCATTCCAGATGATTATATGTAATTTAAGGAGTAATGAAGTCTAAATAAAGCAAGCCCGAGGAGTTTTTAGAGAGGGATGAAGGATGTAAGAATGCTGACTCACAGTATGACGAAAACAGACTTAGAAGATAATTTGGATGAACACAGGACGTCAAACAGCATCTTACCGATCCAAACATCATTTCCAAACCAGGAGAGGTTTTTCTGAGAGCTGTCGTAGTATCCAATCTTCTTATAGCTGCCACCTAGATTCGAAAAAAGAGAAAGAGATCCAATTAACGAGGAAACACAACAGAATTGCCAACAGCATCAAAATAAATGAACAAACAAATTTTTACAAATTTAATTAACTATTGCCACAACACATATTGTGCATGTTTTCTGATATAAAAATAATAGAGGGAACAGGATTTTAAGAAAGAGAGTAAACAAGCGGAAAAAAGGGGGGGAAAAGATATGTGGCATCCTTGACCAGTTATGCTGATTGGGTCTCTGACCGTTTCAGATTCAAGTCAGGTGGTGCCTTTGTAGATGTCAAATTACCTTGACACCACGACAGAAAATGGAAGCGCGACAGCACGGAAAAAGATGATTCATTTCTTATCCTGTAGGACACCAATAAAGAGCCGAGGTAGAGCATAATCCCCAACCTTATTCGGCGTGCGGAAACTCATTAAGGTCACTGGTGACAAATAGGGTGCCATTTCCAGATGCAGCTTAAGACCGGGGCTTGTGTCAAATTAGACTGAAGCTTTGAGTCAACGCGTTTCTCTGTCAAGCCTTTCACATGCGCAGTTACAGTACATTGAGACTGATTGCGGTGCAAATCCCGCTAGAACCTTAAAAAAAGAATATATATATAAACAAAGATTTGCTCTGAAATTAACTGCAATTCAATCAAGATCAATACACCAACACTCTAGTCAGCAATGACCGTAAATGAGCGGCAGGGCTTCTTCAATAAGATGACCATAAGCAAAGAACACTCTGCAGGAGTGTGACAAAGTACCTTGTAGTTGTTCAATAAGAGTCATGGCCATTCTTGAACCTTGAGCATCGAACACCACGTGGCCCTGGGACAGGGACAAACACATGTTGTTTTTGCCCAATGACTCATAATTAAAGCCCTTGTATTACTAGGCATGTCAGCATTTATTGTATCACGCTCTTAATTAAAGCTTTGCCCTGCTGAGACAGTTGAGAGAGAGGGGTTACAATTAATTACAAATACGTGTCCTTGGCTTCCACAATAACATTGGCATTCATGAGCCACGTTGGCCAAAACAATGCCAAATGGCTCGCTGTACACAGTGAAATGAACGTATAATACAGGCTTATTGTGTGGACTGCATGACCTCCTGCTGTATTATGCAAGGTGACTTAGTTCTGCATCAAAGGTTTGGTGAATATTACATTATATAATGAGCCTGAAAACATTTATAAAGGAAAGCTTTATCCTGGGTCACAAAGCAGATACATTACATTTTAACGGTAAAATAGGTTGTTTAAACAAAGTTGACCTTGGTTGGTATACTGTAGATTGATTGATTACCCTTTTCACCCAAAACTGTTAAAGGCATGTACACGTCAAGCCCCCGCACTGCGCACTGCTCTCTACTCCTCCCCACAACGTCACAGTCACACACAGTGAGCCACGGCTAAGGTTTGGGGATGGGGTTATAAAATAATATAACACAATCCCACTGCAGGCTAAACAGAACAGTAAGAGTTCACTCACCGATACGCCCTCAAAGGAGCTGGTGTTGAGGGCCCTGTAGATCTCAGAGGTGATGTCGTGGTTGTTGTAGTTGAAGTCTTCCAGGTGGCGGCCCTTGGCCTTCAGTGGGGCCACGGTCTTGTTGAGGGCAAGGGCCAGGGCCCAAACAGCATCGTAGGCCAGCGGGGCCTCCTGGAACCCCCCTGTCTCCTCAGGGTTCTTCCCCCCGAGTCGGGACATCAGCGCAGCCAGGAACTCCTGAGACGTCTGCGTGGACGACAAGCAGAAGAGGCTGCTGCGACTACAAACGCATTACATTCAGCAAATATTAGTGTATGTCAACTTATGTCTTGTTTCCTTCACCGACTGTATGTTTATTTATACCGGTTTATATTCCCTGCACTATCATTTGTTGACTCAAGTTGCCGCAACATCCACATTTTTCCCTCGGGGATTAAAAAGGTTTATCTTATCTTTTAGGTGGGAGTTATTATACAGATTGGCTTCCTCACTGATTGTGTTCGTTTTGGTTCATCTGCGACGCATAAGCACGTAAATACTTTTGCCTAAGTTTAATTGCATTCCCAACTTTTTCTTTGCTACAAACTTAATATTTATCCAGGATTTTAATTTCAGCAATGAACCTATTCTGCTATGTTCTGTTATTATTGAGCTATTTGAAGTAAACAAATATATTCGGCTAAAAGTAGGGTTTTACATGTTTTACTGGAGGAAATTGCCACCAATCTCAAAGTACCCTGAGGAGTCCCTGAGGTCAAGTACAAGTCTACATCAGGCACGTCACATTCACCTTATTGAAATTCGTGCTTGGCATTTGGCATTTAAAACTGCGACAATGCACCGGCAAACTAGCTGACAAGCTGCTGCGGAAACTACAATGCTGGCATGCTGGCTGTATGGGCGCTCGGAGCAGAAACATGCCAATTCCAAAATTGTAAAATTAATCTGAATTGACTCAGAAGGGGAAAAGTGGTTGTGAGAATTATCACTGCAGGGTGTTGAGTGGCTAAATCAGCAAGCCGGTACAGATACTGTATGAATATAAACAGCTCCCAAGGAGGTGCGAGGGCGGAGACAGGCAAGGAAAGGGGGAAGAGGAGCGGATAAAGGAAAAAGGGGAACACAAGGGGGTACATAGAGAAAGAAGTGATTGGTCAGGGTGAGTGTAGAGGAGAGGAGAGGTGTAGATTAAATGAAATAGAGGAAGTCTGACAATGGAAAATATAAAATAGCTACAATACTGTTATGATTAAGTACAGTTATGTGAGTAAAAAATGTTCGTCATAAGTCGTTTAATACGTCTACTATCTAAATATATTTGAAAGACTTTTTTTAGGTGTGGATGTACAATAAAGGAAAGCACAGCTAGTACTGGGCAAATACTTAAATAATGAAAAACTAATGAGAAAGACAAGAAAACTTCACATCCGCTTACGGGCGATAAATATGTTTCTAACAAAAAAGCTGTTTTAAAAACTTTTAATAGAGTTACTCGAAAGGGTGATGGACATTCTATAATGAAGCTCTATTGTCATTGGGTAATTATGAGAATGTAAAGGGGTACTTCACAGTGTAACTACAGGGAATGGGAGGTTAGAGCGAGAGAGAGAGCGAGAGAGAGAGAGAGAGAGAGAGAGAGAGAGAGAGAATGAAGTGCATACTAGATTGGAGGCCCCGCGGACAGTCTCGGGGTTGAGCATGACGATCTCGGTGGTGACATGTCCCTCCACAGCCTCCGTCATGTTCTCCACAGTGCAGTTGATGGCCGGGTCCTTGATCTTGAACCAGTTGTCTGCGTACCAGCCTATCAGGAACCACACGTACTTCTTCCCATACAACTTCTCCTTGAACACCTGGTGGTCAGTAGAGAGAGAGTGAAAGAGAGAGAGAGAGAGAGAGAGAGAGAGAAATACATTTTTATGAAGAAAATCGTGCCTAACAAGAACATTCATTTGAACGTTCAAACAGCTCATTAGAGTTCAATTACT
>JAODTR010000008.1:3563705-3583717 GCA_025399935.1 Amblyopsis rosae | reverse complement strand
TCAGGTGTGTTGGACCAGGGAGAGATCTAAAACATGCAGGGCAGGGGTCCTCCAGGACCAGGGTTGAATACCCCTGCAAAACCACAACCACAAGTCTTCAACAGCGGGTCGAAGGAGTCCTCCAAATTATTTGTGATATAAATATATAAATCTGGCAATTACTTTAATGAGTTAGTGGCCTATTTTTATACATGGCACTATAGGCTGTCCTACAGCTTTTTGTTTGCCCAGCAGCCAAATATGTTGATAGTCAAGAAGACAGACATATGTGACAATTGCATGGCACACCTGCCGCGGACTTTTCACAGCTCATATGCCCCATGGTGATGCATTTTGTCTGTGCTAACTGCCTGCATGAAAAACTCTGTATGGTTGATTTTTAGAAATGTTGATAATTTCTTTTTTATTATTTGGAAAAAATAATTAGGGCAATAGTCTGGAAAAACAAATATTTGTCGATACTGAAAATTACTCAAAACATGGTTCAAATACGGAGTTTGGAAATATTATGGAACTCCATAATTTTTCCAAACTCCGTATAGGAACCATGTAATCTATAATCTTTGGGTGGGCAAACAAAAACGTTGCATTTACTAATTAGCCTATATGGTGGAATTAAAGCACCTCTTTTTAATTGGATTGTTGTGCGCTGGGTGGGACACAATCGAATAGCCTGCTCGTAGACACGTCAATAGGCTAGGCGTAACATGATCTAGGCACGCGTGTGCCCAAAATATGTAGGTCTATGTCAAAAACCTTATACCTTTTGCGGGTGTAGGCTGACGGTTTCGTCTGACTGGAATCTGATTTTGCCCCCTCAGGGTTTTGCCAGACCAGTTGGACGCCTTCTTTTCTCACCACTTCAACTTGAAAAACAATATGTTGCTGTAATCTTCTTGTAGCATGACGCTCACTGGCTGGATCTCGCAAGCAGGGCGCGGCTGTGTGAAAAGATGACAGCGACATCGCTTGTTGCTTGTTTTTGCCCGACATCGGGGGGTTTGTGTTTCTGCATGCAAAGTGGTAAGGTGTTGTGCGCAAAAGTTATTCTCCGATAAAAATGATTTACCTCCTCGACTGCAGCTGCTTTCATCCTATAAAAATATGATTGGGTATACATTCCGATGTCTAGAAGCTGTGTGTTTGCTGTCAAATATCCTTGTTTATATTTGGAGACTGTAGTCTAATTAACATGATGGTTATAGGCCTAGATAAAAAAAATTACATATTTAGCAATAAAGCAATAAATTATACTTAGTTATAGAGTATTTCACCTGCTCTGTGTCCTAGAAAAAAATCCAGTTCAAAGTGTGGTAATATAACCATACAATCCACTTTTTCATAGGATAATCACTTTTGAGCAGGACACCGACTTGCTATAGTGTACATATAATGCAAACTGCAGGCCGGCCAGTTTGGCCAATGTATAGGCTACCATATTGCTGCAGCCTACAAGTTAATTATTTGCTGAACGTTCTGGCATTTTCTAAATAGACCTGTTCATTTAGCTGCTTTCCCATTTGTAGACTATGTTGAAACATTTATCAGATTTCCAGCACCTAACATTAAAATAAACATTAAGAACATTAATTGGTTTCTTCATCAGTCAATTGGATACGCTATAAAGAATGTATTATTATGGCTGTAATATTTTATCAGATATAGTCTATGGCCAGACCTACTGGGTAGCCTAGATCTGATAACCAGACGCATGACATTCAAAGGAAATATCTCGTTTTACATCAAAAGCTGCACACGTCGGTTACCGTATAGGACAACGACATGCAGCAGGCTACTGCCTAATGCAAACGAAACAAACACCCCAATGTCTTGTAATCCAATGTTGAACAGTACAATCTACTTCAATACACAATTATTCAAATACCATGAATAAATATGTTTGAGTAGAAACAATTTATTTAACTTTTACACAAAGGCTTGTTTGATAAGGTTATAAAAATAGAACATATTGGCTAAAGTGCCTTCAAAATAACAATAGTGCATTTGATTAAGTACACCTTTAAAGGCTAGGGGCTATAGGTGACATGTATGTTATTTAAAAAAATTGCAGCATTCCCATTAACCCATTCACAGTAAATGAAAACATTTCCTCTTATTATAATGGAATGTTTAGACAAGGAAAAATACAAAAACGTGTCCCTATTTCTCTTGTGCAAACATATGTTTGCCAGTCCTCAATGCCTGTGTTTGTCTGCATTTCTTCATGGTTGCGTCCCAGTGCTATGCCTGCATCCACACTGATTTGCAAAAGACTGTTGGCAAGACAGGCCTCATAAGGAGTAGCTGACAACCAAAATGTATTGATTCTCTCGCGCTTCAACCCAATCTCCACACCCATCCTGCTGTCCCTTTTAGGGGTTATTTTCGTCGTCACTGTGGCCGTTCACATTTACATGTGTTACTGGTGATGCATTGTTATTGGAAGGCTTTTGGGCACTAGCTACGTTAGGCATGACCACAAACGCCAGAATTCCCACCAGCATGAGAGCAACTGTGATGGTTATAATGGTGGCGACCGCCACATAGTAACACCGGTCGGAGCGGAACATCCTGCGCATATGACCCCTGACCCTGCTCGGAGGCCTGCCCACGTCCACCGTAGTAGCTGGACCTGCTTCCAAGGTGCCCAGGACCACGTCGGCCTGGTTCCCTTGCTTCTTAGGGGGCAGGACCAGTTTGCTGGTCTTAGTGGAGCTGTTGGGCGGGGGGTTCTTTAGGACCAGCTTGCCTTTGTTCCGCTTGAAGCGGACGGACAGAGCCTTCTGCATATCTGGGGGAAGCTTCTGGAAGATGTCTTTGTTATTCCCCAGCTGGGGCAAGTTCCTGCCGTGGGGCAGTTTGGTCAGCTCACGACACACTGGGCAGCAGAGGGTCTTGAGCTCCTGGGAGGACACATTGATACGAGCCAGGCACTCCAAACAGAAGGTGTGTCCGCAGGAGAGCAGCTTGGGAGTTTTGAAGACGTTGTCGTAGGAACAGAAGCACACCACGCACTCTGTGTCGTCCATCTCATCCTGAGGGGGGTTGGCCACCCTCCTGTCCCGTCTGGACTCCTCGCTCCTCCCACGCGCCCTCCTCCGTCCCGGGTCCGTGTCAAACTCTCTCCTCCTCCCTCTGCTGTCCCGCCCGCCCCTCTCGGAGTCAGTACTTCTTGACCTCTTGGGCTTTGAAGGCTTGCTCTTCTTCCATTGGCCCTGCTTGCTGTCAGAAGGCTGCGGTTTCATGTTGGGGACCTGGCGGGAGCTCGGGCTCCCTGCGCCTCCTTGACCAGAGCCGTCATCGCCCATGGCAACGTCAGAGATAAGAGACACGGGCAAGAGTGACGCTTCCCTCTTGGAGTCCACAGGACCGCTGTGAAAAAGAAATGCATTGTTAAGTGAGGTTCCGCCTAGGACAGAGACCAGCAGTTAGGAGATATTAATATTATTATGTAATGTCATATTGGCTATTAACATGCTCCATTATGTTCATCTGTGAGTGTCGGCCTATTAAAGAGGTATTTGTGCCTTGTTGGTCTGCATTGACCTTTCAATGCGTTATAAACACAAAGCCATCATGCTAGTCTATGTAGGCATACTTCACACAATGATTTACTAATAACCATTCGACATGTCACCTCAAACAGCCCTGTGAAGAGCTCCTTTGCTACTTTGCATGAGTTATATCCGACAACCAATTTAAATATATGAAGCAGAGGCACAGAAATAAAACAAAGTCATCATTTATAAATAAAATAACACAGTATATCAACGTTACTAAGTTTTAATTTCATTAATATTACATGTTTATGTTTAGAGTCTCTTGTCATAATGCGATGATTAGAAAAGTGAAACACACCTGTTGAGGCAGTTCACTGTTGGTTCGCTGTGAAGAGATAATCCAGCCGTCGGTGGATTCCCAGCGTCTTGAATCCCCGCAGCGTTTACATCCAACCCCTCTCCATATCCACATCCACACGTACACCCAGCATAACTTCACTGGAACATTTCTGCCTTACAGTGATCGCCTCTAACCTCCCTTCTTATATGTTCATCTCTCGCCTTTGACACAGCACTGCCTCTTTCTATAATGGTCCCTCCTCCAATCCCAAACTTCCCTCGTTCTCTCGTCCGACCAGTTAGACTGGCCTATGTGGCAGTTGAGCCTTTGCTTCAACATAGCAGTCTACTACTCTAGGACGGTGTTTCGCATGTTACCGCGCTTCCTGTGTGTATAGTAATAACTATCTGAGAGTATAGTTTACAATAAGCGGTGAATTACACACTTTTTTTTTACTTGTGACAGTGAAACTCGATATACATTTATCACAATCATATCTATCTTATTCAACAAAAAGAGTCTGATACTATTGGAAACACTTTCCTGGTTTTTATGCGTCTGTGTGTAATGGACAACACTGCACATTTCTACAGTGCAAATATAACAAAGCACACATCATTACCTTTAGAACTTGTCATATCTCTCCTTTGTTTAAAACATTTTCCACTTACCACCCTAACAAGAAATTCTACATATTTAACCATTCCCTTCAGGCCATGAATTACATTTGTTGTAGTGAATGTACACTTGGGATGTGTTATGGTCCAATGAATATGCTTCACGAATTACAGTACTACAGAAATTGTGTATTTTATGTGATGCTGCAGATGCATGTAATGCAAATGTCTATTGTTTTAAAGCTAGACAAAGATGTGCTGAACAGGTCACACCCCTTTTCCCTGCATTGGATGGTAAACAAGCCAATATGCCTTTACACAAAACAGTCCTCTTAATTTAATCAGGTGCTCCAGTTGGACATATAGTCTACCATCTAGACAATAATATGATATCAGGCCATTCAAACAAGCGGTCTAAATATCAGTGAATATAAAAAAAAAAGCACACAGCAAACTAGATCTAGGTAACATGCAACAAAGTTAATGAGTACTACCAGGAATTAATGATGGATGAGTCTGCGACAAACTATTTGACAGGACTGCATTCCACTTAACCAGTTTGCCTGCAAAACAAAGAATGGCTGTAAAATTTTATTGTACAAAAACAATGAGACAGACAACACATTATTGAATTATATTCGATTAAAACGGGAATTTGGCAGAAATGGTCCATTTATCAACCTCAATTGTGAGTTTTGACTGAGGAAAATGTCTCTCAAAGAACCTGAGAAACGGCGTTACTTAATGTTTTCTACCGAGCTGCAAAACCAACACAGAAAGACATGCTGCGGTTTTCAGGATCAGTGCCATTGATACGGGACACTTACTGGAGACCACTGTTGGGAAACTAAAACACAAGACCAAATAAATGCATCTTCAACTATTAGCACAACCACAAACAGCAGAATATGCACTCGTGGATCTCCCTAGCCTTTTTCTCAAAATCCAGGCCTAAAATCCATTGTCCCAGTAGTTTCCAGACGTGTTCCAGGAAAGGAACCAAGTGGTTCCTAAAGACACAAGAGGGGGCTAGCATTCCCCTCTCTTCTTCTGCCGCTAATCCCGCACCCAGGCAACAACTGGTCAGCCCAGCTCCTCTTTGGCCTTGCCCTGCGTGCGGGGCATCTTCTTGCTGCTGCTGTCCTCCAGCTCTTTGTTCTTGTAGTAATGGGGAGCCACCTCCAGCAGCCAGCCACTGTCTATCTCAATCACCTAGGAGCAGAGAGATCAAAGTCATGAAGGCTTCTGCAACACTAAATTATATATTGTAAAACATCTTGGAGTTTCCTGTAAGTGTGCACTTTCCACATGTAAACATATTTTAGAAAGTCAGTGTATAGACAGTGCCATACTACATGCAAAACAATTTATCATGGAACCCTCAAATATGGTTCTCAGAGAGAAGATGTGACAAAGATAGTTTGATTGCACTGGCAGGCACTTACAAAAAAAAAACGATTTTTCTATCTTTAAGATGCACCGTACAACTTTTCAAACCTTTCTGCACGTACACAATTGCAACATGCTAAAATGTGTCTGATATATCGGAAAGCCGATATTCTCAGACTCCTCCGACTCTATTCACAACGCTCTGAAACAAACAAAACAAATTCAGCCGAATAAATACTAAATAATAAAAGGCTATTTTTATTTCCGGAATGTGTAATTAAAGTTACTTATTTTACTGATTACTACTTGAGCGTATAGTATACATTCCTCCAAACTACTAATACTGCTGCTATTAAATGATTATGATTGACAGCTGTGTACTGTGGTCACACCTGTCTCATGAACTCCTTGGTGGTGAAGACCAGCTCGTGGTAGATGAGCCAGCGTGGCTGCTCTTCAAACAGGGAGCTGTTGGGGTGGACGTACACAGTCTGCTGGTGCTTCACGGTCTTGTAGCCCCCTTTGCTGAGACGTGCCGTGTGGTAGAAATACCCCGCTGTCACCGACTAGAAGACGGAGGGAGGGACAGGAAGAATACGCGACGTTGTGTCGCGTGGAAGAGAGAGTTTGTAACTTTATGGTGAATAATCATGTGCGTGAATCGCCAAAATGTTTTAACATTTAGACGGATTAGTAACATTTCCTTTAATTGTATTCATGCAGTATAACTCAACTGTGATACTCTGACCCGTTTTTACAGGTAACATTTGTTCACGAGTTAAGGCAACGGGCAAAGGCGTTTCCCACTCACTCAAATCTCAATCTTATCTCAGTTGGATAAGGGGTGCGTTCAAACGTCACAGAGACAAGCTTCTGATAGCAGAGATTAACAAGGGCTCACTACTGAGGCCCGAATGCTCTGCATGTTTTCTGGTGTTCGGGAAGTGTGACAAAGGCCGTCATTGTGTGTCAAGTGTCTTGTGCGGAACTGAGGGGCGGGGATTGGTTACTTCCAACGCCTTTATGTCAGGCCTCTACCCTATTGAGTGTCACTCAGCAACACTAAATACCTGCCATCTCCAAGAACAACATACCTGCTGCCGTCCCTAAGTGGGGAGGGGGCGGGGCCTGAAAGTAATGGGGCAATGTGGATCGCACACCAGGAAACATTTCCTGGTGCTTGACGGGACAATGTCTGAGTGAGCACAAGCACTGTGTGTGTAAAAATGAAGGGGACGGATTGGTTTCATGACCCCTTCCAGTAAGTTTCTTTTGCAGAACCCACAAGAAAGAGTTGGGAGGGGGGGTAATGGGATGCCGGGCATGGCATAACAATGCCAACTATCATTGCTGTGGGGGCGGCTGACCTTGCGGATGGGCACGCTGTCATCGCGGGAGCTCACCACCTCCACCTCAATACGATCCAACAGACCCTCCAGCTGCTCCCTGACGTCGCGCGCCCGCTTCATGGAGCGGAACTGGATGAAGTTCTCGTAACACCACTGGGTGGAGTAGCCGCTCTCCACCCACTGAAGGATAAGGGCACCACGAAAACAAGTCTGAACCATGTGTAAAGAAATTATTCAGCATGTTCTTTAATGGCTCACAGTACAATCGAGCCTACGCAAGATAACAATATCTGGATGCATTATGAATACTAGGAAATATGGCTAAAACTGGATTTGTACTAGGTCTTCTGCTGTAGGCTTTGGTAACTAGAAAAACAAGCTAAAACATGTTAATGTCTGCTGCTGACATTTCTGTCTGGAAGCTTAAAAAGGCAGAGTCAGCATTCCTGGAAAGAGATTGTTGTTATTTTAAACTCGACCAAAACAGAAACACCCCTCCCTTCAACACCATAGGGTGTGCCCTCAGAAGCTCTGCCCCTCAAATTAGATACACGCTGCCAATGCTGGGATAGCGTTGCGTGCACCACATTGTGTTCCCATTCACCAGAGCCAGGGCTGCGTAAGAACACCAATGTGTGTGACAGGGTCTGCTCTGCTCATACCTGGGTGTAGACATTCAGAAGCACCAGGTGGTCTCCACCGGGGACCACAAAGTTCATCCTGGCGTTGTCGGCATGCACCACCTTGTCTTTGGGCCGGTAGAAGATGGAGTTGTTCACTGACAGCATGGCCGCTATAGTCAGCACCTCTTCCGAACACTTGTATCTAAGGTTGAGACAGAATATGGGTGTGTCGCTAAATGTATTCTGTATACTTGCTTGGTAGTTGGCATGGGAACGTACTGTTCAGAGGCCAGGATCATCTTGCTCAGCATGGGGTCCACTGGCAACTCAGCCATCCTGCGGCCCAGCTACAACACAGCAGCGATTTCAAGCCAACTCATTTATAATTGTGTTCCACATTCAGTCCTAGGATTCATTTATCATCGTCACATTTCCTTCATAATTTATAGGTTTTTCTGGATTACCTCAGTGATAACAGCTGCCTTGAATGAATCAAATGTGAACTATAAAATATGTTAGGCATGCAACTAGCTAAAAATCAAAAAGGATGCATTGTGTGGAAGTGATTGAAATACTAAGAATACTAATTATATCATCTACCTTGGTGAGTTCTCCCATGTGGTTGAGGGCTCCCAGGGCATAGAGCTGCTCCAGGGCCAACACCAGGGTCTCGTGAGGGGGTGGGTCCATGAAGTCAAAGTGAATGAGGTCATTGATACCTGCACACAAAAGCACTGGTGTCAGTAAAAAGTGACTAGCCAAATTATATGTTTAATACATTTCTATTCATAATCATATATGGAATAAAATATATTATACGAACCAAATTATATATTTATATTTAATACATGTATTTTCATATATGTAATTAAGATACATATATTATATACACAGTACATATTTATTACAAACATTAAGAATGTATAAAAAGTTAAACAAAGCGATCGTCATTTCTCTCTAAAGCTGTACACTAAATGAAATACCAGGATAAGGTGACTAGGATGCCTGCAGGCTATGCTACTGTAAACACAGCTCATTTAAAGCAAGCATTCTCAACCCTTTCCATGTGAATAAGTGGCTGATTGAGGCAACACAATAATGCTGCATATTGCACATAAGAGCCTTCCCAGCTGCAATGTTTTTGTAAAGCTGCTCTCAACCTCGATGGCAACAGGACACCAATAGCGACGTGATACAAAAATAAGAAAATAAGGGTTTGGCTGGGTGTCCACGTTGCACCTCACCCAAACTCTTAAGCAGCAGGACAACATTCCCCAGGTTGGTTCTCTGAATCTCCGGCACGGTTGTTTCCTCCATCTCATGCTTAAAGGCCCAGGCTGTGTACAGCCTGAAGCACTTGCCAGCGGCCACCCTGCCCGCACGGCCTGCTCTCTGGTTGGCTGAGGCCTGATGAAGACACACACACACACACATACAATGACAAAGCAGATCGGACACATGCATGGTGACTTCCTCATAGTTTTGAATACTCACTGAAAATAACAGATAAGCTACAGTTGACTACACCATGTAAATGTCTACCCCCCCCCCACCACCTTGATTTTGAAAAGACTTTCCTCCAAAACACAGGAATGTGTTCTTTTTCAGTTTTTCTGTTATCTGTGCTAACATTATGGTGGATTGTCCAGCACTGTGTCCTAGTTTAGTTTAGCTTCTGCTACGAAAGAGTAACTGGAGAGCTACCCGTGAACAAGGTGTAACGATGAGTGACTCCATGCCAGTGCGTGCGTTGTAGCTCTTCTGCTTGCAAAAGCCCGGGTCGATGACGTAGATGATGCCGTCTATGGTCAGCGAGGTCTCCGCTATGTTGGTAGCCACAACCACCTGGCAGCCACAGGGAGGGTACGCACAGAGCCAAGGGATAAAGTGAACAGGCAGTGATTAGGTTAAAGCTAAGCAGCGGAAACAATAGGGCTGACAGACAGATACAAACATTGACGCAAATTCAATGAGCCACAATGGGCCTGCAAGCCAAACTCCCATTACTCAAACCATTCACACAGCACCCCCTAATGGTGAACACTTGATGTTTGCCTATTATTCAACACAACTAAATAGGATGGGCATACGCAGATGTTTAGATGGAGGCCTATACCTTACGAGCTCCAGGCGGGGTGGGGTTGAAGATCTTGGCCTGCATGTCAGAGGGCAGGTTGGCGTAGATGGGCAAGACCAGCAGCTCAGAGATCTTGGAGCCCAGTCGCCTGCACCTCTCCTGAAGTAGCTCACAGCAAGCCTCGATCTCTTCCTGAACCATGGAAGACGACACCGGAACAACCGTTTATGTTAGTATGTCGGTGTTGTGCGGAGGGCTTACATGCTGTGCTCATTGAGCTCTCGCCCTGTTAGCAGTGTGTTACAGCCGGTTCCTTTGTATGAATCCCCATAGACTGTTAAATGACACCGTCTTTGTCAAACGTTTACAAAGATCGTGATCAGATCAGTAGAACCGTTCAAAGGGAGATAACAATGTGAATCTAACCTCAGACTATCCTTCTGGGCTGGCTGATGCTGTCGTTTCATTTGTATTGCTTGTATAATGCTTATTGTGTTTACAACGTAAGCTGCTGCACCAGTTTGGAGCTGCAGCCTGTGATGTTGTTAATATAGAGTAAGCAACTTTTCCTTTCCCGTTGGACTAGTCAGTAGTGAGTGGCTAGGGTTCAGGTTGTTTAAAAACAACAGAACAGGGATGCAGGCATGACTACTTCACTTTTTCAATAAGGGCCAACGTCATATAAATACACATACATTACAGTAACTCAGCCATAAATAGACAGACGGTAAACACAGCAGACACTGTGGAAGGCACAACGTCAACAGAATGTTATATTTAGGACGGTGAGGTATGAGCAGCGCAGTGCGTTCATGCAAATTCATGGACAGGAGTGGCCAACAGAGGAAGAGGACCTGTCCGGTGAGGAAGACCAGGATGTCTCCAGTTGGCTGAGTGACATGGATCTGCAGCACTGACACCACACACGCTTCCAGGTAGTCTGCCTCTGGAGCCTGGGAACGCACGACACATTACGGCCTCAGCAACACAATCGGAGATGATTTCCTCATGGGACAGTATTACCGTAAAAAGCTTTAGATATCGTTGATAAAGGGATTCATAAACTTCCCTTTAGTGTAAACAAGAGGCGGTCTGGTTGGAAACTGGCACGGGTGCTACAGCAGCAGGTGAATGGACCTGAATCACATTGATCTAAAGGCCTACCTTGGTGTAGTAGATGTCGACGGGGAACCTCCGGCCAGGGATCCGGAAGACGGGCGCGTCGTCAAAGAAGCAGGAGAAGCGCTCCGTGTCCAGGGTGGCGCTGGCCACCAGCACCTTGAGGTCCGCTCTGAACCGGGCTATGTCCTTGATGAGGCCAAACAAGATGTCCGTGTGCAGCGTGCGCTCGTGGGCCTCGTCTATGATTACCACGCTACGGTTGAGTGGGAGAAGTGTTAGTAGTACACATGCACAGCGTACTTTGGCTTGGTGTGTCACAGTCACACACACAATCCCATGCCATGTCTATAATGCTCAACCTACAGCATAAAAGAGCATATGCATAATAATAAAAAAGTTCCTCCCGTGTTAGCCATCAACATCTACGATAGTTGGCATGAAAGTATTAAGCAATATTTGAAATGCAAAATTGGATGATGTTGTTGTTATAAAAGGAAAATGTGCAAATGCAAATGCAGTGTTCGGACACCAGAGTTTCAGTGAAAAATTGCATGGCGTGTTATGGTGGGCAGGCGGCGGAAGGGGGAAGTGGGGGTGAAATAGCTAACTGAGAGACAGTGTCTTATTTCCTTTGACAATAGCTTCGGCAGAACATCCTGGGAGACGCATGCTAAACCACACACCGAGGAGAGGCCATGCTGGTGTGTTGTGTGCTGTGTTACCTATAGCTGGCCAAGTCGGGCTCCGTGAGAAACTCTCGCAGTAGCATGCCGTCTGTCATGTACCTCAGCACGGTCCTTTCTGACGTACAGTCCTCAAAGCGGATGCTGTAGCCTACCTGGGAACAGCGGGAAAGGAATAGTAAGAGCTAGCTAAAGGGGGTGGGGGGGTATGTATTAACTGCTCCAGGTACGGCTGGAAACACTAAATCTGTAAGTGTAAAATCCTGATTGCCTATCTACATGCATGACCGCAACCAGTTTGTTGATGTGCGTCAATCAAATCATTCGCAGGTGACCGGGCCTCCTTCAACCAATCAGAACAACACATATCTTATGGTGATTCTCCAATGAAAGGCGCGAGCAGACGATTAGTCCACGTTTCACCAATCGGAACACGGCGGCCCACATTGGGACAAACTGCTGACGGCAGGCCACGCCTGGGGCAATCTCCCCTCGGTCGCCTCGTCAAACTCACCTCGTTGCCCAGTTTGACGCCCATCTCCTCGGCCACGCGGGCTGAGACAGACATGGCTGCCACTCTGCGAGGCTGCGTGCACCCGATCTTCATTCCCCCTTTGGTGTAACCCTGATAAAAACCTGGTCATGAATATACTTTATGGATTTATTTGTATTATTTATAAATATACTAATATAGGAATCATTGTTGTACCTTTAACACAAAAAAACAAACATAAAAACTAAAACATTTGCTGAAATGCATTTCGATATTTGTTTCGGCTATTAAACATGTTGCTCCATGTCACTTACATCCTCCATGAGATACTGGGGGATCTGGGTGGTCTTGCCAGAGCCCGTCTCCCCCTCGATGATCAGGATCTGGTGCTCACTGATGGCAGCTAGAAGATCTGCTCTGTAGGGAAACACGGGCAGGCTCCGCCTCACTTCGTGGATGGACTGTTTCCTCAGCTCTGCCTGAGACAGCGACGGGGTGTCTTGCTCCTGAACGCAAAGGGTGGTGGTCAATGCAGGCCTATCTTAAATTGCTGTAGGTAAAATAACTTTAGCATATTTGCTCAAACTGTCACCATGTACTGCTGAATGTTGTGCATTACACAGGTAGTCAGTGAAAACACGCCGGGCTCCCCGGGCTCAGCCACATCTCATATTTCCACTTTCAGGCATCCACCGCGCCCAGAAGCAATAACCAATCAGAGCCAGGAGTGTTTGACCGTGTCAATCACTCCTGCTCGTGCACAGTGTCTGGCAGCCCCCTACCCAGCGCGCGCGCACTCAGTGCAGTCTCTCGGTCTAGTAGTGCGATCACAGTTAGGAACCAATAATGAATAAACAACCACCTGCAATTAAGAACTGCATTTCCAAACAACAGCATACATGACTAAGGCAAGTCAACAGATTAAGACTAAGTAAAGATGGCTAAAAAGGTGAACTGGATAAAACAAGAGTAAACATCAGAGAGCCTACTGCACGGGACAAGAAAGAATTAAGTTGGTAATAATGGTTACACTGCCGTTAGCATTTATTGAACCTAAAGTAAACGTTCCACAGTCCTGAGTGCAGGGCAGGCACTGATGCTAATACACTGCAAAAAAAGAATTTCAAGAAAGTAAAAAAGTCTTGTATCTAGGATCTTGGTCTTATTTTTGGCCTAAAAAGAAAAATGCCAGCTAATATTGAGCTAGATTTAACTAGTAACAAGCTACATAGATGGCTTGCATAATATCCCAGCAGAGGATCTAGACAGTTTTCCTTATTTTAAGAGTAAGTCTTCTTACACAAGATCTCACTTTAAGAATCCTCAGACATTATGCTCATTTCTTAAATCATCTATTTATATAAATGTTCATATGCTGTCAGACTATCACATACAAACATAGGGTAGTCTAGTGGTCTGGTTGTTGGACTCTCTGAAGGTTGTGAGTTCTATCCCTGGAATTGACCTAACTGTAAATTTTCTTCTTCACCATTACCTAATTAATAATTGTATGCTATGGATTAAAGCCTCTGCTATATTAAGTAATATCTCATTCTTAAGAATGCATTAATTTAAGTATTATTTGTTTAATATTCAGTGTATTTCACTTACTTAGTATGCTGTAGCGTGTCTGATCTAAAGTAAATGTATCTAAAAAACTAAATGTTATACTTATTTAAAACCTTTGAACACTTATGAAAGCCTACTTGTATCCAGAGTGGAACAACTTATTTTAAGAATTCTAAGTTAAATTATCTTGTTGCATGGACAGTATAAAGTATTTTTTTCGACTCGAACTAAGTGTTTATTTCTTAAATATAAGCCAGTCGATTTTGCTAAAGAAGGAGTAACCTTTTAAAACAAAAACCCACAGAGAGAAAGAAGGAAAAAGCACTGCAAAAAAAACTGCTGTGAGAAATTTAAGTTTGGGGTTACGCGGCTGGTTACAGTAGGCTACCTAGGTTATAATAGAGGCTGGTGATAAGTTAAGTGTACTACTGATATCGCAACGAAACACTGAAACAAATGTAAATGTGCTTGGCCGATGCATGCAGACATAGGTTATGTCAGGCCTTTGTAGAAACAATCAGTTATGTAGGATACTAAGCTACTTGTTGTAGAGCTGTTGATAGTAGTTGTATTTTTGTTGTTCAGGATCAATTAATTAGTGTTTTGTTAAGTTAAATATAAAAAGGTGTATGCTTGCCAGGTTGTTCATTTTTAAGTGTGGTGGGTCTGTGCGTGATTAAGCCCAGACATTTGGCTCGGCATGCTAGATATTTTTGCCCTTAGGGAAGATGAATTAAGGATCAATCTGAGGCCACGAGGGTATTTGTGCAGCTAACTGACAAACAAATACATGTTGGGGGGGGGGGGGCAGCCACCCACCTGCTCTGACAGAGTGCCCTTCATGGTGACAGCACTGCTGACAAAGTTGATCATCTCCTCCTCCTCTAGGACCAGCTGGTACTTCTCCCGCTCCTCCTTCATGCCCCGCTCGCGCTCCCTCTTGGCGCCGAAGGTGAGGGAGGCCGTCTTGAGCCTCTCCTCCTCCCAGCGGCCCTGCTCTCCGCCCATCTCCATGGTTGGCTCCTCCAGCTCCAGATCTCTCTGGGGCACCTCCTGGGACACGGCAGAGAAACATCAGATATTCGTCTCGGTCCGCCCGTCTTGCCACGGGTGCCTGCGTCGTTATCTTATGTTCATTCAACTGACATAGCTAGCTCATGCACCTTTATTATGCCCGTCATTGCTTTAACGGCTGCCGTGTTGGGCTGTTTCTCTGCTAAAATGTGTATAGTGAAAGAACATGATGTAGAAAGTGCATTTTAACACAGCCGCCCTTTCATTCTCCTCGGTAAAGCTTACTCCTATCACTGATGGCGCACTCGTGCTAATGCTGGACTCAGAACATATCCCGACACTGAGGCCCCCGCCCCCCCCCCCACCCTTCCCATCCACCATCCGCACCTTGCTCCTCTTCTCCTCTGGCATGTAGTATCGGTTTTTCCTCTCGTCCTTCTCCTTGGCTCCGGCTGTCTTGTAGTCGCGGGCAAGGTCGCGCAGGGTGCGCTTGTACTCCAAGTCCTTCTTCTCCCGCTCCGTCAACTCATCCATGGCGAACAGGTACTCCTCGTCCACGATCTCGGCGTCCAGGTCCTCCAGCTTCTCCGCCTCTCTCTTCTGCAGGTAGTCCCAGCGGGAGCGCTTCCTCAGCTCCGGTAGCTAGGCCCCCGGGAGACGAAGTTTGGGGGAAGGTTAGTGCACGTTAGCGATACACACTACCGTTAGTGCAAACCTTCTGAATGATGACGCCAACCCCTCTACAATCCCCCCAAACATGTTGTTAATGAAGACGTTTTTTTTTGCTACACAAATGTAGCATGTCTAAGCTACTAATGAAAAATATGAGTACAGTATTAGCTAAAACAATAACCGCTGGTCCTTCATAGTCCAGTATCTTTTCTGAAATAAGTTTGACTCGATTTAAAGCTCTACGAATGCACATGAAGAACTTTTGAAGAAGTATTGTTGACATTTCACATCAAGACATCAAAACCAATGAAATGTCCCTTCAATGCCATAGTGCTCCCTCAGAAGCTCTGCCCCTCACATTAGGTATATTGCCAAAGCTGGGCTAGTGTTGTGTGGTGCGGTCTGCACCACTTTGTGCTCCATTCATAGAATCGGTGCTGTGTAGGAACAACGCATTGTTTTTCAGCACGCACACAGAGCGGGCCGCGTGGAGCTGTTAAATCTATTTAACAAAAAGTGCATTCGCTTAAAATCGCTTACAACACCTTTAAAAAAGTTCAGAAAAATGTTTTCTCGTTTAAATAGATTATTTGTCACAAATAGATCAGAAACACTAACCATTTTTTTCTGATCCTCTTCAGCCATCTTCAGCCTCTTCTGAGCCTCTTCATAGGCCTTTAAACAACACATGACAGTGAGCAAGAACGGCTCCTAATGGCATCATGTGAAATGCTGTACTTACCTTACCGGCATACCTTTTTGTCAGTGCGCTCGGCGATGTTGCGCGTCTTGTCTTTGTCTTTAAGTTTCATTCGCTCTGCAAACGCATCTCTTTCTTCTATGTCATGCAGTCGCTCCCTTTCCTCCTTCTCCCACTCGTCCTCTTCTTCCACTTCCTTCTTGGACGATGTCTGGCCATCTTGGCCTTTGTTGTCGCTGAAATAGACAGAAAGCAAAGCTATTTGCTGGTAACAGGGAGCAGGGAACACAGGGACATATGACATGAATTATTACACTAATTACACTAAACAACTGGAAATATGGAGTATCAATCCTTTTAATGTCTTCTTATGTCAACAAGTATCATATTTAATGTGCTGGTCAGTGGTTAACATGATATTACTTCTCATTATTATTACCCTATTAACCCTCGTAAGCCAACTATTGCTTTACATGTAGAAGTCAGGCCTGTATTTGCAGCAACAGCTAAGAAAAGAACACACAGCATCTCCATCAATTTACAGTAGAAATGCCTTTATTTATGTAAAAGAAAGCAATAAATCCAGGCACAAGGTGACAAAATAGAACGCAATAAGTCTCTCAGGCATTCTGTATTGGGTTCACATGCTCGTATAAAGCATATTTTATATTATTCCTTATGAGTCCAACAACATAGGCATGCTTTACTCTTCTGTCCTCTTTTGTTTGGGGGAAAATAACTTCTTTAAATGTGCATGTGGCACCTAGCATTAGTATGCGCATTAGCTCGTTTACAGTGGTTGGATTGGCCTCAGTTATGTCTCTTTGAATCTAAAGAATAACGCAAACCCAAAATGCTATTAGGTTTATTGAGAGATTAAGAATATGTATACAGTATGTGTGATGTGATATTGAAGGAGACCAAGCTTAGTTTCAGCAGGGTGCGATCTGGAGGAGAGGAGGTGGAGCTCAGCTCTGGCCTAATTGAACCCCTGATTCAGACCAATCATTCCTAGATTTGTTGAGACTTCTCAAAATGTAATACCACGTCAAAGATAATGCTGATGAAAGGCAACAATAATTTAAACATTCTGCAAATAAAATTCCCTGATATTACTTGATTCGACAAAAAAAAAAGTAAATAAATTATATTCCACATATGTAATAGAATAAAGAATTCCATGATATTCCATTAGTCCCATGATCAGTGAGAATACTGTAGAAATAAGCGCTGCTTATCAAAATGGTGCAGCTTGCATAAACTGTGCACCAAATACAGTCATTGCTAAACTGGTTTCACGGAAGTGTTCTGAAGCTAATTCAGCCTGAGTAAATTCAACTCAGGCTTCAGAAGTGGATTTACGTGAACTGTGGACATTTTAGACGATTGGTGCAGTTCTCCCAATGCTGCAGCATTCCAACATTTAGAGGAATATGCAGAGACATATTACTAAAAGGACATGCTTTTATTTTAAATTTGAAGAACAGACATGCCCATACAGTTTCTGTATTATCATTCCAAACATTGACATGTGCAGTATTGCGTTGTCTCCCTCAAGTGGACGTTTAATGTAGTTCATTATCATTCTTACAGGCCTAATATTTATTTAAACTATTTCACTGTTATTCAATTAAGATTGGTGAGCAAACTTCATTTAAAATCTAAAATGCTGAATTATGGTGCAACTTCATAAAACCTATAAATTATTAGTTATTATGTTAAATTATGGCAATCTAGCTACTTTTCATATTTATTTCATTATATGATATGCTCACAGTGAAAGAACAAATTGCAGTTTGTTGTCAGACTGCTGAATGGTTACACAATAAGCAATGCTTGGACCACACAGCCATTTGGAAAGCATTCACTGTCATGGCACGCATGCCGGCATCTTCTCAATCTCTGGTTAAATTAAACACTGCTTATAGACAGTCTAAGTGAGGTTCATGCAGTACCCCCTGGTCATTAACACCCATACAACTAAGTAAGCCTAATTAACTAAGAAGAGCAATACTCCATGCTGCTGTATTATGTAGTGAGTAAAACATTAAATCAATTAATGAATACCTTTTTGTCTGCTCCTCCTCACTTGAAGACTCGCTCTGCTTCTTTTGCCTGATGTGTTTCCTCTTGTTAGCTCTGTCTTTACCCTTGCTTTTCTTCTTTCCCTTGTCCTTGTCTGTCGACACGTCCCCGTCCCCGTCACTGTCCTCCAACAGGGTGTATGTCCTGTTCTTTCTCTCCATCTCAATGGCGTGTCGCTCAATGACGCGGGCAGGCTTCTCCACCACCTTCTTGCGAGGAATCTGGGAGATGAAAGTGAAAGATGTCATTGTTCTGTGAGTACTTGGTGCCAAACGAAGACGTGCAATGCTAAATAACAACATTAGCCAATTACAAAACAAATGTTACATGTTGCCAACCCTTCACAGGAGAAGTTACCTTGTCATAGAGCTCTTTTGCAAAAGCAATAACACTCTCATCAATGTCAATTGTACCCGTCTGCTGAAGGCGGGCCACAAAATCATCAGACCCCGATGATTTCCGTGCTGTGCCAATCATAAATTGAGCCACATATCTGTCACTCAACCCCAGGATGTCATGGAGACGGTCTTTCACCCACTGCTCTAGGCTGGCCATGCTGTTTATCAAAGAATCACATAAAACACACATTAATTTCAGTAAACTTTATGTGACATGGTGGTACCTATAACAACATGATCAATGTTGGGCAGTAACTAGTAAGTAGAGAGTAAATAGAGAGCATTAAATTCATTTTTTGAAAGGGGCAAGTAGTAGGTAGTAATTTTTAAAGTAATGTAGTGATTGTTAAAGTAATATAGTAATAACTTAACTAATGAATTGTAATACCCAGTAATAAGTAAAGTAATGTTATTACTTTTGAAGGAGTAGTATAGCAACGTATTACAATGCCAGAGTAACTTGCCCAACACTGGTCATTTATCAACGTAAAAAAGCTTATGTAAATCTAAAATGGGCTGTTACTCTTTACTGTAAGCAAATGTTTTGGTTATCTGGCTGAAAACATGCAATAGGCCTATATAACTAATGTTGAAATAGTTACTGTACCCGGTACGGTAGTTCTTATTCCTCTTTAAACGTTGTTTTGGTGGTCAGATGCTGACTGTTGTCGCTAATATGTATTAGCTCTTAATCCTACCAGAATAATATGCCCTGGTTACCTGTACCAAATACATATGAACGTAATCACATTTATTGTTTTACAAGTAAGCATTGGTGAATTTTGTATCTTAGCATGTTTTGCTAAGTAGCACACATTGAAGCTTGAAGCAGAAATACGTCACCGGTCCTGCTCAAGATTTACAGATTTATATGCTGCCATCTAATGTACGGAGTATGCGTTGCCGTTCCTGCGCTGGCAGTTATAATAGCGCATTTCAAGTTTATTTTCCAAATCTTTTGTCATAGGCCTAGTTGAAAGTGGACAATTAAGTTCTACACCTTGGACATTACAACCCGTAGGAGCTCCATTAACATTAGTCTAGATGAACGTTTACTAAGCTATTTTAATTATATATAATAATAATAATAATAATAATAATAATAATACATTAATAAATAATAGAAAAAGAAAGAAGAAATTGGTGCCCTTATTTCTATAAATTCCACACAATTGTCAACTCAATTAAACAGATAGCATCCTTATTGTCTACCTATAAAAAGTGTATGTCGTAGCTCTACTGGAATAAATGCAAGATGGGCTTACTGAAACTGTTTATTTAATATTTGTAGTCTATTTGCTATGATCACCTCTCCGGGAACCATCACCTTATCGTGGTGGAGAGGTTTGGGTGCCCCCATGAACCTGAGGGCTGTGTTGTC
>JAODTR010000008.1:3531133-3563605 GCA_025399935.1 Amblyopsis rosae | reverse complement strand
AAGTCTCTGCTCAGGAGCAATTACTCCAATATATTGTTACATAGAACACTGTTGTGCCTATTAGTATTGGTTGAAGGGGATCCAAACATCTGCTTGCCACTGTGTTATAAAAATGGTTAGTTGAAGATGCGTAATCACCGGCCCCTGAGAAATAATAAAACAACTGACAATGATAAGAGCAGAACACATTGTGGGGCTTGGAAAATGTCATTCGACCAGTAAATAACCCATCAATATTCTGTTATGTTCAGTTCCTTCATGGGAACCGCACTGCAAATGTGGCCCCATTCCCCGCTTCCAGCCTGCGAGAGAAATGTGCCGACGCGAGTGTTGCAATCACCAGGGAGTACATGCGCTGCGTGCGCGAGATAGAGGGCCAGCTCCGCAAACAGGCCAGCAGCGTGACCCGGGAGGGCACCAAGCTGGAGAAGGACCGGGTGCACCTGGAGAAGATGCTGAACAACATTGTGTGTGACCTCCAGGTCAACCAGAGGAGTGTGACTTGGAGGACCAAAAGACCTGTGAATTTAGGGACGGTAAGTGGGTGGGTGTGAATGTGCACACTTGTTGGCTAGCGTGAGTAAGAACCGTGAAACCCTGAGCCTGGCAGTATTGGTTTTAGCACAGCCCTGATGCTCTGTTGACCTGCTCTGCTGCAGGAGAGAGATGGCGCAGACTACTTGCTGGAGTGTGAGAGGCGAGAGCTGGCTGAGTTGAAACAAGAGCTGGAGGTCACCCTGCAGAGCACACTGAGCCAGCTACAGGTGACCCCACATGCTGCTGACGATGACCTACGGCAGGGTGTTGCTCTTTCATTGTGTCTAACTAACTAAATAATAGGACTGAACTGTGATGAGACACATGCATGCTGGTGTTAATATTGACAACATATCTGTTTTTATGCTCTGACAATGGCTCTACACGTCATATAAAACGTCCGATAAAAATCGCACATGGACGTGGCTGGTTTCCAACAATACGCCACTTGTGCATCAAGTAAAACGTTAACGTAATGTTAATGCCACCCCCCCTCAGCTCCTTGACTACGACTACTGAGAGCTGAGGTGCAGTTACACTTTAACTTTCAGTTGTGTTCTTTGGCATGCATGTGAAAATGCAGTGGATTGCAACAGTCCCACTCTCTCCATTAGACCATGGGCCACTGCAGTGTATTGCAATAACAATAGTCCCACTCTCTCCATTAGGCCTTGGGCCACTGCAGCAAGCAGCTGGCACAGTGTGCCAGTGAGAGGGGCCAGGTATTGGATCTGTTGCCACATTGTGGGTCAGTGTCTACTGGAAGCTCTCAGACCTTCACCAAGGCAGACCCCACCAGCCCTTTTACTCCAGGTAAGCTACATTGTATATTATGGACTAGTGCTTTTTGTTGGGCAATAGCAACCCTAGCATGTTTACAAATGAACGGGAGCAGCAGCTCAGAAACATTCACCACTGGTTGACCATCCACAATCTGCAACCAAACGACAGTTTGAACAAAATTCCCCAACAGCCTTCACCGGTTTGTGTGCCACCAGAATGTAAGCAGGTTTTGGAGGCCTCTACTTTGGCCCTGTCCCAGTCCCGGCAGCTGAGGGAGACCATCAGACAGAAGGTAGCTAGCGCCATCAGCAGGCAGAAAGGGATACACCACACAGTCAACAATGGCCTGGTGAAGAAAGTAGCTGAGACGATCAACTTTCAGGTACGGGAGATGCCAAGGCCACATCATTGTAATGTGTTGCTGTGTAATGTTGGTGCAACGTCCTTCACTTTTTTTTTTGGACTCGTATCAAAACATTTAAGACAAACACGTTTGACTTTCGGTTGCAGCAAAGCCTCACACTGTCAGCTGCAGCTAACAAACAAGCCATGCGCCGCAAACAAAGGGAAATCAACTACCTCCACCACAGCCACGAAAGGACACAGGTTAGTTGTCATCTATTAGGTGCTGTGCCAATCCGCTGTACTGCAGATGTGTTCCATCAATGCGGGTGGGTGGATCAGCTCCGTTGACGCCGCGGGAGACGTTGCCCACACTCACAGTGTTCCTCTGTTACCCAGGGTCCAGGAAGCAGCAGTGATCTATTATCCAGGGAGAAACTGAATAGGCCTCAGGTGCAGATGTACCAGCGACACCCAGGGACACAGTTACCCGAGGCTGCTCAGCTTATAGAGGTACTAACTGTAGATGATATATTGATGGATGAAATATATCATCATGGGCTGGAAATGCTCTTTGATTCAAACCCACTTACAGCTATATTTAGTAAATAATTAATGTGGCAATGTTCGGCCTGTTTTCGCACAAAACCGCCACATCTGTGAATGCAGCTGCGTTGGCTCCATTCAAGCCTATACGGTGCAGTATGGGCTTGATTCAACCTCATGCGGTGCCCTTGGGTTCTGTCTCTCTCAGGGCAGTGCGGTGTTCAGGCGTCAGCTGGTGTCTAACGATGGTCAGCTGGCCCAGCTACAGGGCACCTATGAGCAGCTGCTGGACAACCTGAATGGCAACACCGAGGCAGCTAAGGTGGACTGCAGCGTGGTTCGCATGAGACGCAGGCTGGTGGACAAACGAGCCGTGCCGCCACATTTCCAGCAGGGGGCGGACTAAGACAATCTTCCAGGGTTGGCTAGAGTAAAGTCAACCACTTGTGCAAGGCATACAATAAAAACGGCGTGCTTGAATTTAATTTTATTCTAGTAATTCAAAACAAGAACACTATACTGATGTTACCAGTGCGCTTCATTCAGCTCATCATTTTACATGTTCAGACAACTGGAACAATGTGGAACTGGAACTGATGTGAAGTCAGATGCCACCGTCTGTATTGGGTGGGTCATTACATGATGGGACCATGAGTTGGATAAAGACTAGTCAGACTTTTCACTACCTGTACAGTACAGGTTTATGTCTATTGTTTAAATAAATATAAGATAAATAAAACCTTATCCTTTTTGTTGCTATGACAGAACGTCAGCACCATGCGAATCTGGTGGAGGAAGTGCATATTCCAGTAGCAGTTTAGTTATCAGTACCTGTCTTTTATGGATGGTTATATCCCCTTGTACCCACTAACTTCAGTGTAGGTATTACAAGACCCTCGTAAGCATACGAGGGTGCTGTATAGCCTCAGATATACAGACCCTGCATGTATATTCACCAAACAACTACAGACTATTAGACAATGCCTGTTTGGTGAGATGGGCATAAGGGCTTTCCTGGCAATGGCCCATTTGTGAATCCTGTTAAGTTATGTAGTCATGAGACCACTTATCACTTGACAGTCCTCTCACTGAACCTCATGTCTTTCATTAAAGAATGATATAACTCTGGTGGGTAGAGCAGTGTTAGACAGCTCTAGCTGAACTGTAGAGAAAGAAAACTATATCTGGGGGAGACAGAGTGAAGGTGTTCTTAAGTAGGTGCATTATCATGTTCTGGTGTCAAATATGAAGACAACTGGATTTGCATAGGGGAAAACATATACAACTCGCTATAGGGGCTGGAGAACAGAGCTATTTCAAATATTTTCTTTGTTTTGAGAGACAATAACACTGTGATGTCAAAGCTCCTTTGCCCTCTGCTTTTCCTGTGTTTACTTCCAGCAGTGGGTAAGTGAAAAACAAAGTGTTTTGTGTGTGTCATTTGAGACAATAGGTACAGCAGGCATATGGATATCAAAATGTCACACATTAAAGTTGAAGCTTGTTGATGCAAAGGCTATCAAGGAAAATTACCCTTTTCATAACAAAACATATAAAATAAAAAAAGGTTTTGCATTTGCCAACAATAAAATTCTTAAAGCTGCATCTTATTTTTAACTAGAATATTGTGAGATTTAGACAATGTTGTTTATTTGGGAAAATAGTATTTCATCTGTAAATTACATGACAAAGTTGAAAATACAACTATACAAGATATATTTAGGTTTTAGAAAAGGAATTAAAGCCACTTTGCACTTGTTGTAACCAACATGTCTGCCTTGCAGTGCCACTGTTCTGCTACACCTGCGTGTTCCCGACAGTTTCTCCCCTGGACTGCATTAGCTTCCCTGTCAGTTGTCCTCCTGGCCAGGTGTGTCTGTCCAGCAAAGCAGTGGGAGTGATAGGTAATGATCTCTAATTTACACTGACATGTCTAAATACAGCCAATCTATGTGACTATTATGTTGTGATGTGGATAATCCTTATTTTCAGGAGACGTCCGTGTGGTGCTATATGAGAGGAGCTGTGTCCTCCCTGCCTTATGTGGTCTCGATGGCGACAATTACTCAATGGGACTCAATTTGACCTTCTCCAACGAATGCTGCAACACACAGCTGTGTAACGGAGCTACTGGCAATACTTCCATTTATTGGACTGGCACACTAATTATATTTTTTCTAATTTCACTGTATGATTGATCTGGATTGTCAGAGGGCTATACTCGTGAATAACGAATAGTCTAGCCTTACAATTATAGTTTTACATTAAGCTCACTACTAATGTTTATGCAAAGTATCATATATATGAGCCAGTCCCTTCTTTAATGTGTCAGTTATTTTCACCAAGTGCATGTAGATCTTGAGTTAAAAAATGTTCTGGACTGGAATAAACAGATGGGCCTGCCAAATTGCTTATTCATTTCATAATGTGATACAATAGATCCCATGTTTTCCAGAATGATTGGGAAAGCACTCTGTCCAACAATGGCCGGGCAGGCCTTACCAACAGAAAGCTCTTACAATGCGAGACTTGCATGCTTAATGGGAGGGTACTATCAACAAATCAAAATTCCATTTTAAAGATTTAAAAATAATGTAAAAAGAAGACTATTTCTTTTGGGTGGAAAGTAGACCTACAAGATGTTGCCGCAACACATTGAGAGTTCAATTGACGTCTGCAAGAACAAATAATGTGCCAAACATAATGCACTTATTTGTGGGTGTATTAGGCTACACAAGTGTTTATGTGTGTGTGTGTGTGTGTGTGTATGTATATATATATATATATATATTTTTTTTTTTATAAATGAAAGTGTTTAGTGTTTTTCACTCTTCCATTTTCTATAATGTCCAACTATAAAGAAGTTACATTCATGTATGTATATGTATGTATATTATATGCCTTTTAAACATCGCACTTTGTACGTGTCCAGACAAATTCCCCTTGCGGCAATAAAATCAATCAATCAATATTTCAATATATCTATCTAGCTATATTTCGATGATTTCTAGCAAAGTGTGACATTTATCAATTGTACTATTAGTAGGTTATAGGCCTAATTATACTTTAGGATGTGCTGAATTTAAGCACACTGATGAAAACGCACAGCACCTTGTGGAAAAGTAAAACTGCCAATAAAATAGATAAAATAGGCCTTCCGCAGAAAGAGAACTGACCAAATCAAAAACATAAAACAGTTTATATACAAATTTTGTCAGGGTGCATAATTTAATTCATAAACATTAAACAATTGAATTGAATAATAAAATAATGGTTGTGGATAATTTAGTTAAAGCTGTTAAATAATTTTTAAAGGCAAAAACAAAGATATTGAGACTTTAAGGCATCTTGCATGTTTCGGTTTTCTCGCATTCGTCAAAACGCGGTGCAGCTGAGGTTCTAGTGTTACATTTATTTGTATTATCTATATGTTATTTATTGTCAAGAAGAAAAATAAATTATAAGTGGTCCATGTCTGAATTGTGAAAATATTAATTTGGTGCGTATTTATTTCCTCGGGTTTTGTGGAATCCATCCATCCATCTTCTCCCGCATATCCGGAGTCGGGTCGCGGGGCAGCAGCTCCAGCAAGGGACCCCAAGCTTCCCTTTCTCGAGCCACATTAGCAAGCTCTGACTGGGGGATCCCGAGACGTTCCCAGGCCAGTGTGGATATATAATCTCTCCACTACTCCACCTAGTCCTGGGTCTTCCCCGAGGCCTCCTCCCAGCCGGACGTGCCAGGAACACCTCCCAAGCGAAGGGAGGCGACAAGTGCATCCTTACTAAATGTCTCATCTGGCTCCTTTCGACGAAAAGGAGCAGTGGGTGAGTTCCCCACGGATAGCTGAGCTTCTCACCCTATCTCTAAGGGAAACACCAGCCACCCTCCTGAGAAAACCCATTTCGTCCGCTTATACGCGTGATATTGTTCTTTCGGTCATGACCCACCCTTCACAACCATGAGGGAAGATAGGGTATAGGGGAGGGTATAGGGTTGTGAAATCACATCACAAATTATGCCATAAACAATGGTATCTCCAATTATGACAAATTGTATGGTCAATTTGCCCTCCTCTGTTGCATCTGTATATTATCCCTTCAGTGGATGATACTTTTTTTGGCATATTTTTTAAATAAAACCATTTATTTTGAATGCACTCAGCTGAGGCATACATTTACCACAGATCATTAACTTGCTCCCATGCAGTATTTGTCTACTTTGCCATTTATGATGTGTACATGTTTTGCTTCCGATATCAAAAGTTATATTTTTGCCCCCTAAACGTTTTTGTTTTTTCTTGATTTATCCGTGTTGGCAGACACACGTTAATCACATTTCTTGGAGCTTTAAAGGGAAGGTTTGTGACCATATATGGTTATTTAGGACAGTTCTTTGTGTAGCCTATAATTAGACCGAAAATGTATTTAAGAACGTGCTGATGACGTTAGAGTGAAAATATGTATATATCAAGCCTACGAGCAGTTTATAAATACCAACTTTGTAGGCCTACTCGTGAACATTAATAGGCTTGTCTCGTTACACGCAACTTTGAAAAAAATGTGGTCCCAGGTGTTCTCAATTCAACACAGTGGTATGTTGATGATAAATGTTCTTTTGCTTGGTGCTTATTTCTGTAGCTGAGTAGGCTATGGGCCCAAAATAAAACGACGTAAAGTATCAATATGGTCATGGCGTGTCTTTTCAAATGGTTTATTTTAATGTGGACGGCTCCACTCACAAGTCTCACGGCGACCAACTTTGAGTCCCTAAACTACAAAACGGAGACGTATAGGCCTAATGCCGATGATAAGATGGATGACGATCATACATTACAGGGCCATTACCTTCAGCTGCCTGTGTTTCTACATTCAAGGCATCCGTTGGTAGAAAAGGAGATTTTCTCTCCGAAGCTTGGAGGTGTAGATGAACGGTTACCTGGAAAGGTTAGGGACGTTCTATTCCCTACTGTTCCAACTTGGAATCCCACCACTCCCATTAGGTCAAATGGTGTGGTAACCAGGTGTAATGCGTACAAGGTGCGCGTGCAGGTGCACCATGCGATTTTAGGAGTCGTTGACTTGTCTTCCCAAATTCATCTTGGCACATGTAAAGCAAGTCAATCTACGAAGGAGTCCGTTTACTTTGAATATGGCTTAGGTGAATGTGGTAGCAAGCGCACGGTAAGTTAATTAATAAGCCTATTAATGTAACGATTGTAAGATGATATGGGCAAACAACAATGTAGCATGTCTTAGCTCGTGTGACGTGTCGTTAACAGCGTATCAACAATCGGATGGCCTATACAAACATATTACGCTATGATCCACCAGAGCGCCATGGACTGATCAGAAGAGCTGTGCCTTTCACACTGCCTGTTGTGTGTCACTATAACAGGTGATATTTACACCAGAGTTTGTAAATGTTAATCTCCCCCCCCCCAAAAAACAAATCTGCAACTTATACTGCATTCGTTTCAGATACCAGTACTCGTACAAAATTGGTTACACGCCTACGGTAAAAACGCAAAACATCTTCAAATCAATGAGACATCGAGTTAACTTTATCCTCACACCAAGAAATGGTAGGATATGAAAGTGATCTAAGCATACGTTGTTTTGTTTTGTTAGGATGATGTGTCTGACTGTATTCATCCCACAGCTCAGTGGGAAAGACTTCCTCCAGAACATCAGTTTGAGATTGGAAAGGCCATGTACTTTGAGGCTGAGGCACTATCCATATCTCAGGATGAGCGGCTGTATGTCCAATTCTGTCATGTGACCCTAATGAAGTCACACAACTCGACGCCTCAGTTTCCAGTCGTGGAAAACTTTGGGTAATGTCAAACGGGGCCCAGGTGAATGGGGTCCTTCCTCACTGTGACTATCCCTTATCCCTATCACAAGAAGAGACATAGCTGTGCATGCTTGATTAAAATAGCTAAAGTTTGAATAGGAAAAGTTTTAAACTGCTGAATTTTAACAAATCACAACATGAGATATTGAAAAACATCAATTTTGTGTGTTGTTTCATGCAGGTGCATGGTTGAGAGTAAGAACGGTCATTCCAGATTCATCCCATACAAGCAGAATGTTGTCAGGTTCACAGTGGATGCATTCCTATTTAAAGCAATGCCAGGGCAGGTAAATGTAATCTGCATGTTTTATTGGGAAGATATCATTTGTTTGAACGTTTTTTTTTTTTTTTTGTTTTCTCCAAAGAATGGCTGGCTGATTTAAAAGGTAAATATAACCAGTGTCTCCTTTCTATCACCACAGCAATTGTACATGCACTGTAAAATGTCTATGGGCGGGCCTGCCCCTTCGACTACAGCCAAGTCCTGTAACTACGACACAAAGGCAGGAAGGTGAGCTTTGAGTAATGGTGGTATACAAAATCAAAATCTATAACAAGGCCCTTAGTGGCTAATATTAAAAATCTGAATGAATTCAAGTGCGGAATATACATTCATATTATTGTTTATACTTTCGTCTTACCCTTATTTGATATTTTCAGATGGCAAGAGCTATATGGTTCATCCTCAGCGTGTTCCTGCTGTGACTCCACGTGTATCTCTACTGCCCCCCGTGGTGAAACAAGGACAAAATGTATTATTAGACCCATACTTTTCACTTTAGTAAAAACTACAATAATGACTTGCTTGCTTAAATGACTGTCTTAGAATTTATTAAGAACTATACACAACAGTATAGATATACAATTATTACAGATTTAGAACATTGTGTGGAGCTTTATTAGATGTTTTCAAATGGTTGACATCTAAAATGTTGTACATGCAGAGTCCAGATCAGCTTACTAATAATACACATGTAGTTTGTGTGAATACAGGCTACTAAATACTGATTTTAATTAAAGCATTAGTATTTTATTGTGGCTGACTGTCAAAGTGTATTGGCAAACCTTCTAACCCTTCTGATACAAGGCTAAATGTATTGGCTTTGAGACCTCAAATCTGTTGTTTTTTTCAGTGACCAAGATGATTAGCAGCAAGCCCTGGACAATAGCACATATGACCAAGACCACCCCAGCGCAGAAGCAGCATGCAGGCAAAACGACAGTAGCCACGACAACACAGGCAATGGCTAAAATTTTTAAAAATCCACCCAGCTCCCAACATGAAGATATACAAACGAGTACATTTGAAGAGGAGGCCGGGAGTAATTTGGAGTGGCCATTTGGAGGCAGAGGTGTGCAGTGGGTTGAAGAAGGGGGAGTTAAGGGCTCTGCAGTTGTGGAAGAGGAGAATATCACACCACCACGTAGAATATTTGAAGAAGTCTTTGGATTGGACAAATAAATATTGATTGGTTTTAGATCGGCTGACTGCTGTACTAACACATTAAAGACAAACTAGATGGAAGCAAATAATTTGGTTGTGTGTTTTATAGTGCATTTAGAGTTATGAAAACTGTCCATTATATTGTATAAGAAATGTTATTAGATTATTCGTTGCATTTCTGAATGTGGAACTATGTTTGACTTTAGATCAATAAATACATATATTACCTAATGCATACTAACCGAAAGGTTTCCCATATGCAATAACGATTAACAAGTGGGAGGAGGAAGTGAATTACACTAATTATTCGGACATTCCCTCACACAATGCTGCTTGTTGCGCTTAAAATAATATTTAAAAGCTGGTTTTATGAGTAAATGAGTTATGAGTTTTATTGGTACTATAAAACATTCTGTACAATTAAACAAATGTCAGGTCAGTAAATACAAACTGGCAGTCTGACCTGGAAGATAAAATGACCTTTAGACATAACAGTTACACTAATGCTCATCTGGGTATATTGATTTACAAACACTAATTTCCAAAAAACAGTTAAAACATGGAAACAACTACACTTATAGACAACATAACATTGACTTTTTTGACACTAAGACCATAGCACTACTATCACCTTCATTTCAGGGAGGACTCTTATCATACATGTCCTGTGTGCATGGTATGTGCATGTGTCTTTAAACAAGACGGGCTCCTTTCCCAACATTGAAACAACAACCCTGTTCTGGTGAGACAGTTTGTTGCTCAGTAGTATGAGCTCAGGTGTGAGTGAGTTGCTGGGAGCCTGGGCATTCCTGTCCCGGGGTAGATGGCAGTGTTGCCTGTATTCCAGTATGTCGTTGGTGGTGCAAAATAGTTCCCAGGGGGGACAGGCATTTGAGCTGGGTGGCCGCCTATGAAGTTCATTTTGGGCTGATGGCTGTGGTAGTTCTGAACGTAAGGCACTTCAGTCTGGTACTTAACAATCCCCCCGTCTGCGGCGTGGCTCTGGTGGGCCTGCGAGATTCCCTGGAAGTCAAACTTGTAGGCGTAGCGCTTGCCGTGCACCTTGGTCATGATGTTCTTGTCGTAGTAGTAGCGCAGCGCGCGGCTCAGCTTGTCGTAGTTCATGTTGGGCTTGCTCTTGCGCTCGCCCCACCGCTTGGCCACTTCGTCTGGGTCGGTCATCTTGAACTCACCGTTGGTGCCCTCCCAGGTGATGATGTTGGAGTTGTTGACGTCTGACAGTAGCTCCAGCAGGAACTGCCACAGCTGTATCTGACCTGAACCTTGGAGAAAATAATGTGTTGAAGGCAAAAGGTTAGACCTCTACTATTGGTATCTGAGTCCACACAAAGGAAAGGGAGGAAGCTTTAAATGCTTGACAAATCCTGGAATCTTTACTTTGTAGAGCAAAAACATCTTAACTTAAATGGTATTTTCACAGAAACATTATGTTGACAGTGCTACAACATTATACGATGTTCAACGCAAACTGGTACAAATTTTCAGCATGTTGAATCTTTTAACAAATTCCCAAAAAGCTCTTTTTCACATCCCAGGTTTCATAGAACCACGGACAGCTCCTGTGCATACAGTCGTGTATTGTGAGGATGGTCACCATGGCTGAAAACAACAACCTTGGCTAAGAGCTCAGAGCAAATGTGACCTTTTCACTGTGCTATGGAGAAAGTGACAGACATCGGCCAGAAACCTACCCACAGGCCTGTGAGCGGGGTCAGGGAGCCTGTATGAACTGTGTTTGCTCGTTCGGTTCTTGGAGGAGTTGATGGCTTGACCTTCTGTGAGGGGGGGAAAAATGAGGGCAAACAGTCATGGGACGGAGCTACTCTGCTACGTTGTGATATGCTTCATCTTAACGACGCTTAATGCATTCACTCAATATTTGGAATAGCGTTGCTCTTCCCTTTTAAGGAATGCCGCCCCTCATAAGCTCTGTCAAACTCACTCTCATCTTGCCAAAGCAGACAGTGTAAAGGCCTCATTTGGTGCTTGCTCATTTCTTTTAGTTTGGCGTTTTGTTTTTAAGGATCATTAGGCCCTTACCTGGGTTGGACAGCCGGCTGCTAATGGGCCCTAACGTCTGGTATGGGTCTGTAGAGAAATACATGACATATTATATTGGTGCTGGCTTGCAGTAGGCCGGTGACGATAGGCAAGGTTGTGGTTCACACCTTGGCCAATCCTCGGAGCAGGCTCGGTTACTCTGGTGCTGTGTTGGTGCTCCATGGAGGAACCTACAAATGATGCAAACAACAAAAAAGATTCTTCTTGAAATCGGTCGGCCTGTTGTCATCATCTTGTATGTCGTGAGTTCATGTGCGAAGCTACGTGTGGTGGCAGCAGCTGGTTTACCTTTAGCCGCTCCAGCCATGGTGTTAGCTGGCCAACTGTTCCTGCGCCCGATCTCATCATAGTTGTTCTCTGCACACGTGCACACACGCACACCGCATACGCACACACATGCACACAAGGAAGAGATGAGACCAGACCACAGGCACTAGAGTGCTTTGAAGAGGACAGTCCAACCAAAATAGGAAGGAAGTACGTAAACATTTTAGCGGAGGCACGGGAGAGCTGAAGATGACCCATAATTCCTTGGGGCGGGTGTTCTTTTGTTTCAGGCCACCCCTGTCGCCAGAAGATTGTGAATTGTGTCCCAAAGTGGGACCCATACCCCCTATTTCCTGTGTCGGTGCAGCTGCTTCCTGTCTGAAACTGGCTGTTGAGTTGTGGACTCGTCAACAAAGGCAAATGTGGTGCCAAGAAACATTTGCACTTTTGAAAATATGTAAATAGTCGTGAACATTCAACACATTATTTTAGAATCAATCACTACATAGCAGAAACTTTTGTTTACGGTTCCTTTGTGACATTTTTGAAATTGTGACATTGATTTCTGTGCATTGATCCACATTCAAAAATGACTCAGCTCTTAGACAAAGCATGCTATTGCTTTTCATAGATTATTTAAATAAGGAAACACATGTCTTCCCAAATGAACAAGCTGAAGTTGATAAAAAAAGTAATGGCATTAGTTCTCCTCCTTGACCTACCCGCTTTGACCTGTAGTCTAGGTTGCTGAGGTGTGTTGCTTGTGGGGGCTGCAGAGTATGCGAACGTACGGCTACCTAAACAGGAAGGACAATAAAAAAATGGCTTGAAACAAAGTTGAGTCAAGACGTGGTAACTGGGCTTTATTCTACTGTTTGCTTTATGACATCATGCCTTAACTACGTTTATTGTGTGCTAAAGTAGTAAATGTGGTGGAACAGTACTGTTAAGTGAAGCATACAAGTTAAGTGAAATTACATTTACTTGTAATTTTAGTTAAAAGTACTTTGGCTACCAAACATATTACAAGCCTGCTCTTACTCTGCTGAAGGTAACTGAGGTGAGACAGCAAAATGTCTGCATTGTAGGCCGACGTGAGACGGATCATGTCTTCCTTGGTCATCTTGCAGAGGGCCTTGCCGTCCAGAGCGTGGAAGAGCATGACGTCCACTTCCTCGAGAACATACTCCTTGATCGCCCAGTCAAGCCACTGCCGAACATGGTCCTGAGTCCACACCTCTGGGTCTGGACAGAGAGCATCATGGGTGAGTCTGGTCCAACTGCTTGATCATTCAGTGGGATGACCAGTTACCAGTTATGGTAACTGTCTGGTAATTGATGTTAAAAGGTTTCTATGACTGAATGAATATACTTTTCACATACAGTCAGCTATTCTAAGATAATTGTAAGCTAATACACTTTCTGTCAAATATCTCTTGGCATTTCGCTAGCTTACCATTCTCTGAAACCATTTTCAGGTACTTCTACACAGCCCTGGCACCGTAAATAGGAGCATAAACAAAGTGGCGAACACCGGTCACAACAACAAATCGCAACGCTACAAATTGTGCCAGCAGAGAATTCTATTTCGGTCCCTTCAGATCTCATCACCTGATCGCTTGGTTGAGACAAAACATTTCCAGTAGCAAACTATGACAATGTACATTGTAAAAGTAATTTTAGGCAGAAGCCGGCACCTTGTATAGAATCACCACACCCATGATTGTCCTTGGGTAAGACATGCAGCTGTGATGTAACATCCATGTATTATAGTGTATAATAACTGTGCTTGTGACTCATTGGTAAATCTGGTCGGCTCCCACTGTTCCAAGTTGAAAGGAGCGCGGTGTAACTCCCGTCTGTAGCTGGATCCCACCCAGAGATTGATTCACTGGCTGGCTCCATATCCATGAATGTAGGCCTAACTCGTGCTCTCATAGGTCCTAATGATTTTTAAATCTATGACCAGTAACTGAAGGTGACTTTTTCGTTCTACTTTAAAGTGTGTCTATATGACTTTCTACCACTAGATGTCACACTACACGCACCAGCATCTCAAACTAAAACAAAGGCTTCTTGGGCCACACACACACACACACACTAAAATGCACGCAGGCTGGCCCGATAGAACAGAGGAGCTCGATTACAAAACACAACACACACAGAGGGTGTGATGTCATTCTTTCATCAGTATATCTACATTGAATATAACTGTATGCTGCTATATATTAATATACAACATTTTGTATAGAGCACATTTAATGTCAATTGTTTTGTTTAAAGATCAGGGTTATAGCAAGCATCCAATGACATGAAAGCTGGTGACATGTTTCTGTTTTTTACAAGTTATTCAGCCTGGCTCATGTTGACACGAGCAGTTGTCAGGGATGAAAACAACGTGACAGAGATGAAATTGCATGATTAAGCAGAAATTTGATCGAATCAGAACATTCAATGTATTTTCCACCATGTAAAATACCAATAAAGAACAAACAACATGTAATGTGTTCTCTAACTTCTCTCTTGAAACCTCTCATTTTTATTTTTAATTGAATGTGCCATACCGACCAAGAACATCCATATTTACAACGCAAGAGATTTTGGGGACTCCAATGTAACATAATAGAAATATATGTATGATGTAATTATTGATATATTGCTCAAGCTAGCTGTGTGTGAGCCTGCGCTGTGACAAGCTGGTGTGTAAAATGTACCATTATAAAACATGTGAGTCAAGTTCACCTGCTGGCACTATCACCCTCTTCTCCTCTGTGGGGTTGCTGGGCGGGGTGGCGGTCTGAGGGCTGGCGCGGGCTTCAGGGTAGGAGGCCTGGTAAGGCATCTGGGCCCCATCGGTGCTCATGTGTCGGGAGCGCTTGGTCACGCTGCAGTCCACAGGGGAGTCACGACTAAAATACACACAAACAAGAGGGCCGCATTGGAGCATGGTATTATATGGTGTTGTGTACTAATATGGAACCATATGGACATGTCCACCTCTCGTATAGATACTGGCCCTGCGCCTTCATTGTCCCCTCTCTCTGTTATCAAAGGTCAATGGGAGTAAAGCTTACTGTAGATAGAAGATAATAGGCTATAGATCTTAGTAACCTATATTGAATATCTTAGTAATATTATTACAGTGGAAAGATGTACAGTTTGTCACTCTGAGGGGCTCTACCTAACATATTTCTGTCTATACTTCATTTTGAAATTCATTTAGATTATGTATTATTAACCTTGTCATTTATTTTAATATTATTAATTATTTTAATTGTTTATTATTACTTTTATTTGTTTTATGACTTTTTCCATTTTTACTTAATGTTATAACCTTATTTTCCCATAATGTGAATAATATTTAATAACTTTGTATAAGTATCGCGCCATCTGCGTATTGTAGGCTATATATATTTTTTATATTTTAATTTAATTTTTAAATCCTGTTGAGAAATCAATACCTTGGGAAAACGAGGATTTCTAGAGTGGAAAACCTGAAGTGAATCATTGTGACCTTGAGGAGTCTTGACTCACCTCGTTCCATTGACGTGCTCCCCTCTCCTCCCTGAGCTCTGCATTCCCGAGCCCACCCACTCGGGTTCGGTGGGCTCGGGACTCTGTTCGGAGGCCTGGCTAAATGCGCCAGGTGACGTCATATCAGCCTTCACGTGCATGGCAGGAGCCGCTGAATAGGACTGGTCAAATATGGACTGGTCCTCGCTCACTACGGACAATGCTTCCTGTGCACACAAAGCATTACGGTAAGAGTCATCCATTAGCCTACGGTAAAAGGTGTAATGTGTTATACCGGTGAACACCACCGGAAACCTGTCCGCAGTGCAACTGTGCTTTCCCAAGTTCAGTCTTACTGGAACACATGAATAAACATACTGTACTCTGGGCCCCCATACAATTGTGTTTCACAAACTATGGGTCGGGACCCTTCAGGGTCATAATTGTCTTTAATGTGTTATTAAAATAATATATCTATTACAATATTTCTTTCATTTTATATATGTTGGTAGTCATAGGTAAAATAAAAAAGCAATTATTGCATTCAAGGGTTACTAATATGTGCTGGCATAGCTGATGCACAGATGCTCTGAAGATTTCTAGGAAATGAAAAGACAACAACAAGAGAAAACCTGATCGAGCACATTGTTATATTAGGACAAAATATTTTGGATCTGTTGAACTGGGGGGGAAACACAGGTAAACAATGCTATTTATGTTTTAGTTACAAATCTTAAGATTTACATTTACATTTACGGCATTTGGCATATGCTTTTACCCAAAGCCACTTACATGTAGTTAACATTTAGGTAGTACATTCCATGTTTTTATTTTATTTCATTATTCTTCAGTGAAGTTGAATTGAGATCATTTAAATGTCTAAGGAAACTTGTTAAACATACAGTAATGCATAGATCATAAGAGCATTTATTATACAGACCATCATTTATTCAAAAAGAGACTTTTCACCTGTATTTACATATGTACTATATAGCAACGACCTTCCTTTTCACCTACATTTTCATATGTAGCAACAGCCAAGTATTACCACAGTGTTTCACTCTTAGTAACATCGATGGGTGTAATTAGTTGCTCATGGCCACACTAGCAAAAGCAGTTAGAGCAGAGCATTGCTCCTTCAGTTTTTATGATAAAAATTCATAATCTGCTATTGTACAGTCTCAGCAACACATACAGCATGAACACGACAAAAATTGCTACATATGGAAATTCAGTAGGATTGGACTGTTAGAGTGTACATTTTGTTTTGAATGCTTTTAAGTTTATAACCACCTTATAATGTCAAAGTGATAAACTCTATCAAATGCTAACAGGCACCTGTTAGGTTCAGGAGGGACCTCTGATGGAGGTTGCCGTGTTTTGTCGAATCTATGATCTACAAATGTGTGCCGTTTAATTTGGTTAGGGATATGGCAGGGGGTGATTGGTTTGAGGTGGAGTCTAATCAAGACCTATTTTTTTTGTTTTGCTTTTCGCTGTTGCTCTGCTTCCTGCGCTCAGCAGCGCAGACACAAGTCCTCCTTGATGGCAGTGCCCGCACACGGGCATGCCTTGTCTGGGTGTGTTGTGTCTGTGAGGTGGGCAAGTGGTATAGGACGGGACCTGTTGTTTGGACGAATGCTGTACATGTGTTATGCGAGGGAGTCTGAGTGGGTGTTAAGAGTGCATGTTTGTTTAGAGGAGTTGAGTATTGTCTTTGGGCCTTGTACGTCAGTACCGTGCTTTTTCAGCGGCCTACAGGAAACCTGGCCCCCCATGTGCGGCAAAACCTTTTGGCACAGGCCAAGGGAGAGGAAGTGAGGAAGCGAGGGAGGAGGGGGGAGGGGGGCGGCCATGTAAAAATGTGGGTCATTTTAAAGCTGGAAAACAATCGTTTGACCCATTGTCAGGGGAGCAGTGTAGCTGATTGAATTTGGAGGGCCCCAAATCAGTTCAGTGTGTGTGTGTGCCTTGTTGCCTTTGTATTCTGAACCAATGTGGAGGTCAATCCATGCCTTAAACTGTGATGCAAAAATGTTATAGCGCATTAACAACCTGTTCCTGTAACAAGCCTTCACTAGAAAGTTAGAGTTGCGATGCAGTCTTAATTATCCAACACCATGAGCTACTATAAAGCCTGCATACACCAGAAACATACATGACTAACATAACTGTACTGGTGGTGTTTACATGTAGGCTAAATTGCACCCTAGAAGAGAATCTCTCAGACCAACATTAATAGTTCTGTTTCTAGTACAATTTCACTATAGTTTTATTCTTACAGTCTTAGTGTGAGTAGCTGCAGAAGTGAAACAGTAAACAGTTCAGAAGCTGTTACTATTATTGCATTATGCCTATTGATAAACATAGATATATGATCACCATATTAATTATCCTACAAATGATCACACACTTATACACACATATTGTCACCTCTCCAGGCTCAGCTTGCAACTGTTTTAATGGCACAATTGCACAAAACGCAAATTGACGTTAACCACACATGCATGCTCCAGCTCTGTTTTTAAACCCTTCCAGTAGCATATTCTGTCATTCCTGATATAAGTGTAGGCCACAGAATGTGGCCTGACCGCCAGTACCACGACTTCCTGTTGAATGTGTTTCTGCTGTTGCTCAGTGTCACAAAACACAGCTTTCAGAAACTTGACAGTTGGTTACTATTGATAAACCAGTAACAATGTATTCACCTTGGCTAATATAAAAGCTAAAAGAAGACATTTCATGTTGTTACTTCCCTATTAGAACAACATCATTTACATGTTTATCAATCACTTGAAAATAAAGGCATTTGTCATTTTATGTTAATTCGATTTTTGAAATGGCCATTCAGCTATTAGGCCTATTGAATGCTGGAAAGCTTTATAAGCATATATTGAAGAAACTTCAAATGGTCATTTGAATGTGGCAATAGGCTATATGCAACAACCATATGAACTCACTCCGCTCTGTTTCACTTCTGCACACCAGCTCAGACTATAATAGAGACACTACATAGAGACTGGGGAAAGATACAAAATATACGACCTACCACCTTTGTGTCACTAGCCTACCAGTGAAAACGAATTTGTGTTTGTCACATGAAGCCTCAGGTTGGATAATGCATGTGTGTGTGTATATATATATATATATATATATATATTAAAAGGAAATACTATGTTTTGGATTTAACCCCCACCCCTCCACCCAGCTCTTCTGTATTAGCAAATCACTGCCGCCTGAGTTCAGGTTATGGAAAGTCTTGTCGATCTTCAACAATAGGTAATATGTTCATATGGCAGGGGCTCTTATTTTCCTATGGTTCCTTTTCTTGGAATAATATGTTGTGCTTTTGTTTGTTCCTGAAAAAAACAGTTAAGAAAAATCAACAGCACAGTGTTGGCAGGTTGGCACTATATGATATAGGCTAGTTCCTTGTTGTTAGTTGGAGCTGTAGGTTCTTGATAGTTCCGCATGCGCGTCATCAATTCAGCTGACTGATTAAAACAAGGAAATAGGCCTATTAAAGAAATGTTTTTATAGCGCGAATAAAATTCATAAAATAAAAAAGCTCATGAAAGGCTACTTTACAAGTGACAGAGGATCACGCAAATGAGTGATCTGAATCTAATCGACTAACTTAAAATTACATATTTTAAGGCTGATTGGCAAAAATGAGGTTAAGATTAAGAGTGAACATTTAATTAACTAAAATGTAGGGCCTCATAGATGGGAGGCCCATGTGATGCTTCTCAGTGAACTGATTCATTTTAAATGAATGTGTAATTTGATTAAACCAATAGCATGCACCTTCATGCATAAATAAAATAGAGCCATTTTCACACTTCATATCCGTGCGCTGTGTGTGGTTCATAATGGTGTCACATTTTGACGTTAAATCGTGTAGTTTGGGGAACAGCATGTCCTATAGGCTAGTTGGTGCAAGCAGTGCACCGAATGGTGTAGTGAATGTTGTTCGGGAAACTGTGGAGTGAACAAAGTGTTCTTGTGGATGGATATGTTTCCTCCTTGTGGAATTTGGTTTGATGTAAAGTTTGTGTATAAGTCTACAAATGAATGGTGTAGTGATTTGCAATATCACTAACAGCTTGATTTTATGAAATATTTTAATTTATTTATTCTTATAGCCAACAATTTGGATAATTTTAGACGACAACATGCCTAATCGCGTCATGGTGTAAGATCTGCATATATGTCACACCCATATGAGTCTGAAATGTCTCAGTAGGCTGTATAAATTATACTTGCTTTGGAGTTTTGATGTCTGGACTTCTTTGCAATAGAACCAAATATAAAATTGGCACACGAAGCACAACTTATAAAAAATATTGCCTATATATTTTACTGGAATTATTTTTACGAATGTAGGTAACGTTTAATGTGTGAGACGAAAGAGAGAAAGCAGAAGTAAATGCTCTAACAAGCTGATTTTGCAAAGGACTTGCAGCTGCGCCTTCGACTGGCCTACACAAACATGTGGTTTTCACAACTTCAACGCCATGTCCTCTCTTCTAAGAACACCAACCCACAACGTATAAGCCTAGTTGTGTATAATATGTTATCCATATAATGCAAATGTTATGCACATTTAATTTAAGAGGGCATATACAATCTGTATAAAATGCCTTATAGACCTGTACGCTCATTTGGCAAATGTTTGTTACCTTTTTTTTAGTCCAAGGGACGGAAATGTGTGCGGAAAGTCTGAGGTTTGAGACAGGAAGCCTGCAGAGTTCAGATAACGACACCTGACAAGTGCTCTGGTTATAACTATAAATTATTCTTTAAATAACCATATTTTTAACAAAAACATTGGCGACTCTGATACATTATATTGCATTCCTATAAACTAGTATGCTAATAATAATTAAACAAAATCGAAATAGGCCTATACTCAAGCAATCAACATGCAGACATAATGTGGTTTCACTCGCACATTTCACTCGCACAACAGCAAGGCCTACACATCAACAGCGCACGTCCAGTCTATAGCCTAACAACGCAGGATATTATATATCAAAGTTATTAACATTTCACAACTTAAAAACCTAAACATTTACATGTCTTAATTCACTTTCCATTCATAATCATGCTTTTGAAATATAAAACATTTTAATTCGTCTGCTTAATTATGAACAGCATCCATAAAAATACATAAATATGTTAGATTATTGTTTTTCAGCGGTATTTCATTATCTCTGACGTGTACTTATAGAAACGTCCTTTTTTGTTTTGCAATAGAAAAAAATAGTCTAATCCGTTGTTATAATGTTTATGTTTTCTTTTTATGTATAACATTTGTGTTATTTTGTTGAAATTCGAAAGGACAATATATTATCTGTTTGTAAATATTATGAAATAATAGTGATTAGGCTATCCCTCTTGAATTTCGCTGCCAGTTTACATGTTTAGTTAGAGCTATTATTTCCCTTAAAGGCCTTTAGCCTACAGAATGGCATAATAGTGTCAAACATATAGCATATTCAACACCATATTGGCCATGTGTTTTAAACATTTAAAATACATAATCATAATATAAATCGGATTGCTGTTTTTGATATAGGACAAGATAAGTCTAAACAAGGAAAGAATGAAACATGAAATACCAGTAATCTCATGGAATTAGATCCTCCGGTTGTTTCAGGTGCAATCGTATTGTATCCATGGTGTTCAATGGCGGCATTACAGACACCTGCGCATGCACCAATAATGTCCTTTATCCATATTATATTAGATGGACCGTATGAGGTCAAAAAATGATATTTGTCCCTCGATTGTGTTGTTATTTATTGTCCCGCACGTATTTGGATAAGCGATTCCATTGATATCACATTTCTGAACTTGATTAAACGAATTTCTAAAAGACCAGTGACTTGTGAATCGTCTTTTAGGCGTACCAGTCCCCAATTAGTTTTTATCTGAGTGTAAAGATGTAGTGGTTAGTTGTGTTATTATAGAGCCGACATACAACCACGAACGGGAAGGAAGAGGAAATTTTGTACAAGAAGGAAAGAGTGGGGACCTCGCATCACCGCCTTGCCTCTCTCACTCACCAAACAGAGAACTGATGTGGGTGGCTGCGTGGCGTTTTCACAAGCAACATTAAAACCAGATCAAACACATACCTTTATCGTACAGTCCATTGCAGCAACTTCTCAATCTTTTTCATTTAGTCTTTTGGAAATTTCGCGTCTAATTCAACCTTTATCCTGGCTTAGGCGCATCAAGCAGGAGTACATTTACTCTATGGCGCAAAGCATTGCACTCGCAATTGCGCTCAGAGACCATAACCGGATGGCAAGTTTTTTTCTCTCACTTGCTCTCTAAATTGGGAAGTGAAGTCACTAACAGCGCATTGAAGCCGTGTTCTCTGTTATTTCTGCTCATGCTGGTAGATTCAATCACTGATTGCTCATATCAGGGTTAACGAAAAGTCCTATCGTCAAAAACGTTTGGATTAGTTTTACTTTTGTTTTTTTACAATATACATAACATATTACCCATACTAGACAATATAATAGATTTAAACTAATGTTTGTCACAGTTATCTTAAAGAAACATAACATTTTTTGTGAGGACTCAATTGAACAAGTTTTCAAGAAATAGGCTCTACGTCATCTTTTAACATCCATTTCAATTTAAATTAATTAGATAATCTGCATCTGGGCGCTACAATTCACTTGAAGTTCATGTTTATGGGAATCGTGTTATACAATTACCATATATAGCATATGTTTTCCTTTGTCATGCAGGTTGCAGGCTAAAATATCCGTTATAATAGGCCCATGCAGATAGCCTAAAGCTTGTCGACACAGTGTTGGTTATCCTCTCCTATAAAGCATATTATTTTAAATAATCGATTATTGTTGAATTTGAACAATTCTACATATTATCCATGCTTTATGTCATATATCCATATGCCTATAATAATCGTAATGCATGCCTATGCATCTCATACGCCTATACTCCTTTAATCAGGTTAGCCTATATTGATAGTTTGACATGAGCCCTATAAAATCAAATAATACACTTTTCACCTAATTCAAAATTTCTCGCCATTTTGCCTTTTCTGATATTCCCCAGGACAGTTTACTTTCTTGCTGACAGACCCACAAACAGAGGTTGTGTAACTTGACCCCAGCTGTGTCATTGTCTTCAGGTGGGGGTCCAAATCACGACTCGTGTCTCCCACTCTGCGCACGATTTCACATCTCACTTTTCCAGATGCGGGTTATTTTCTCTTCGACCGAAAGTAGCGAGAGATGTTTGTTTATACAAGGTCCTTGGGCCGGCCTTATCTGGCCGAGCCACTCACGCCGTGATTTCAGACTTCTTCAGCAAGTACTTTTTACGGGCCATTGTTTAGTCGAATGGCTTCTAAAGATATGCTCACCACCTCCCACCTCATTAGAGACTCTAACTCTGATTTCAAAAGCAACCCCCCGCCCCCCCATCCTCATACACACGCACACACAAACATAGGATTACGCACGCACACACATGAACCAAAACAAAATTATTGCTTCTTGTTTTATTAATTAGGTCACAAAACAAAAAACGAGGTTTGCCCCAATACCCTCTCTTTACTTATTGTTTTTATTATTTGCACATTGTTACGTTTATTTATGTAGGTTAACATAGGCCTAACATATTTCCTCAAGGTCTATAGGCCTATCCAAAATGATCAAAATCCTAAAAACTTTTAAACTAATATTTTTAACAATGTTATGTGCTAGTTATTTTTTAATAACAATATACGTTTTTATAGGTATAAATTAGCATTAGGTAGGCTACAGCTATTATAATCTATACTAATATAGGCCGCTATATTTAGCCTAATGGCAGTGCGTAAAATTCCCTCGTTAATTGGTAAAGTAGACTATACATTATTTGAAATTAATAACTGTTAAATTGACGTGTCGTTTTCATGAATGAACGACTTGTTTGCCAAATGTGTATTCGTGAGTCGTGCTTGACGTCACGCCAAACCGCGGTGGTCACGAAGCACAGAGGGGCGCGGAGGCCGCATTCCTTCGCGCGGAGGAGCAGGCACGCCCCTTGCACCTCCGCTACTTTATAACGGGACTTGGCTAGCCTGAGACTGACCACTCTGTATAGGCTATCTCTGACTTTGGAAGAAGCACTTCCCTCCCCCAAAACATGTACTGGGACAATATTGGAAAGCCAGTAGAGAGGAACACAGAGGGCAAAGAGGCTAAAGTAAAGGTAACATGTTATATTTATTTGAATATTTATTGTTGTATTATGTTTACTGTATATATTTTCTGCATTATTGTGGTTACAATTGTCTAATCATCCCGTTATGGCCAGTAAAAAAAAATGAAATGACAATTTAGGGTACCATAATTTAGTGTAATATTGTACTTTCTTCCATGTAGATGGAAGTATACCAGTCTGGACATTACACAGAAGAATTCAAGACACAGGAAGTACCAGTTGGCTTTGACTTTGCATCAAATGGTAAGTTGGACCTGGTCAGCTGACCACTATTACCACGAGCACCAAACAAACTGCTTTTACCACATAATGCACCTATTATGTTAATAGCAGTCTAAGCGGTGGTCGCACCAGTTCAGAGGTCACACAGAAAGCGTAGGGTAGGGAAGCTCTTTACTGGGAGGGGGTTAGCGGGGTTGTGTGGTCAATTTCCATGCTCTGTTTCCGCTGAGGTAGAGAAGTTGAAGGACAGAGGAAATACGTCTGCAGGCCAGTGCCATCACATCTGTCACGAAGGCTGGGAGACCTTGACATGATAACGGGGTGCGGTGGTGTGTGTGTGTGTGTGTGTTTATGCCTGTTTGTCCCATCACATCAAGACTGTGTGAATGGCTTGAAATGGAGAGAGAGAGAGAGAGAGAGAGAGAGAGAGAGAGAGAGAGAGAGAGAGAGAGAGAGAGAGGTCATATTTAAGATACTCCTGGTATTTTACGCTCTCTCCCTCTTTCCTAATCCTTTCCTCCAGACTTCCTCCTCCAACAGATTTAGAGCCCCTCTTGTCTGCCTCTAACCCTCCTCCCCACTCTGTCAAACACACTCTGATAGTGTTTCCTCCTCACCCTGCATCACTGTTTCCTCGTCCTCTCTCTCGCCCGGTGGGTTCATAAGGCTGCGGGGGCTTCAATGCTGATTCGGCAGTAAACTAAAGCCTTTTCTTCTGTTTCTGTGCTTTTGTGTTTAGCTCATGAAGTCTCAGTGGGCCTGTCTTTTGCTTATGCTGCTTATGTAATCACTGCTAATAAACTGCGAATAGGCATCCCTGTTGGTCATCTGTTGTGTTCATGCATCTATAAGCCTTGTGTTTGTATTGTGTCCAGACTACCTTGGTGAAGACCTGTCTTTTTTGTTAGACAGTAAAGCACCAGGACAACATCAGTATCCAACTGAAATCTATAGAGACACGCAGAAAAACACTCACCAGTACGACAACAAAGGTTAATACCTTATTTATCTTACATATTAATGCTAGGCACAAAGTATTAATGTTGCTCTGCTATGTTTGGTGTGATGCTAAAATCCACATTTTGTCTTGTTTTGCAGTGAACGCCAGTGACTTAGTTCTGTTCAACATGGACACATACCCAGAGTTCAACTTCTGGGCCTCATATCCTAATGGTGAGCAGACTTTGTTTGAGTGATAATCTCTAACATTTCAGTGACTATGGATTGAAAACCAAATATTTGATTTGAATTGTGTATTCTTGTTATGTAGATGGGCTAACATTAGACCAGTCTCAAACGGGGCTCCAAGAGTCTACCCAGACATACCAGAGTCTGTTGTCCCAGAATGGACAGTTCAGTCCAGCCATGGAGGATGGCAATGCCACATTCCTACCTGGGAAAAGTGTGAATACATTACAGAGTAAGATTCAATAATATATTATTAAAACTATTTTTACTTCTCACTTAAGGTTATATTATTGTGTCTAAAAATATACAGTAGCCTATGTCAGTTGGTTATTTTTTAGACACTTAGGCTACTATTCAACTACTGTAAGCCTATGTCAATGGGTGTAAACATAGTCAATATTCTAAATGTGTGCTGTGTGTAGGCTAATATATATAAGAATATAGGCTACAGTCATTGTATCTCAGCAGCCTTTCTGTTTTTGTTGCAGATGAAACAGACCAGAGTTATACGTGTCATTCAGGTGAACTTTACGACTCTGAACCACAGAGACGTTCATCTTTCTGGTCTGACTATCAGTCTGCTGGCTATACTGCACCCACACCACAACCCGTTCCATCCACGTGTTTATCGAATATCGGGCCTCAGTCATCAGAGCAGTACTGCCCCCGTGTGGCAAAACGCAAAAGCACACACTCGCAAAGGCCAGACAGGGAAGGCCAGATAACAACGATGTCTGCTTATCCAGGTCAGATTTTGGTATATATTTGCGAATATGCATGTATATCGGTATATCAGGACATATATTATTCGTTTTCCAATACACCACATATGTAACAGTTTATTATATATGCCCGTGTTAAATTAAATGGTTAAAATATATAGGCCTAGCTATATGTTTTCCTATTCCATCACACACAGCAGTGTCAAAAAATGAACAAAACACTTTCATGTAATTACGTTTAAATCCCTTTGTTTATTCAGGGTCTGGGCCCATTCAGTTATGGCAGTTCCTACTGGAGCTACTTCTCGACTCTGCGTGCCGGACCTTCATTGCCTGGACAGGGGATGGCTGGGAGTTCAAGATGTCTGATCCTACAGAGGTGAGGACATTATTTTTTCAAAATGTCTCTCTGGGCAAGGTCCTCTTCCAGCACCCTTCTAAATACCCCCGTCCTTCTCCAGGTGGCTAAGCGATGGGGTCAGTGCAAAAACAAACCCAAGATGAACTACGAGAAGCTCAGCCGCGGCCTGCGCTACTACTACCATAAGAACATTATCCATAAGACAGCTGGCAAGCGCTACGTCTACCGCTTTGTGTGTGACGTGCAGGGCATGCTGGGAAAGACGGCACAAGAGGTTCTGTCCAGCCTGAACGTTATACCGACAAGCACAGAGTCCTGGGAGTGCCCTGTGGCACCAGCACCCACGTCAGAGCACAGAAGTGAAACGTGGGCATCACAGTGAAGACTGCTGCACTGCCATGGCTGGTGCAGTCCAATCCATGACAATTCATGATTGCTTAAAACTTTGGCCACCGTTGATACCTGATTAAGCATTGCAATGAAGAATTGTGTAATCAAGAGAAGGGAAAAAGCATATTACCTGCACCTCAAACAAATATGGAACAAAGCCATACTGCCTTGTTGAAATTCTCCCTATGTTTAATCATCTTTGAGGCCTGGGTTTTAATGGTTGTTACCTAACAATGATAACCTTTACCTGACCCAAATATGTATTGCTTCTTAGTCTAAAGGGTTTTGTAGGCACATAATTAAAGGTCATTTTAAGCACTATAAAATGTATGATTTTAGTAACAGTTTTTTAACACAATGTTTGTAAATAATGTTCATATCATAAGTTGTGTTTTATTGTTTGTAGATTATTTTTATACAAAAATCATATCTACCTCTATTGCAGTCAAATAAACATATCATTTTGTTACTTACTGCAAATGTTTAAAATCCTGAGAATAATATTAGGAGCTAAATAAATATATTTAATTAAGTTATACAACATATTAGGCTTGCATTATTCTACAAGACAATAATCACTGGCACATTCGAATTATTTGGTAAAATATTATTTTTTTTCCTTTTATTTATCAGGTTAGGCACCACACCGGATTCCCATAGCCTTTAGGCCTACATGTAGCTACATCCATATTCCACGATCTTTGCATATGCTATTACATTTCTGGACATATATTTGCCTAGCATAGAGGCTATACACGCAGCAGACAGGCTACAGCCTCTGTTAAATGACGGAATGCAGGCGTGGCTTTTTGTGATATGCTTGGCGCGTTTTTTACTCATGTTATGCTGTTGCAGTTATTAGTCTGGCATTCAATTCAGAGCATTATTAATAACCTCCTTGACGACAGCGTTCATTGAGAAATGGCTAGACCTATAGAAACAACCAAAACTATCATAATAAAACACTTGGAAGACCTTGACAAGAACCAGTTTAAGAAATTCTGCAGCTATTTGACAGAACGCAAAGAAGAACCGCGCGTCCGGAAAAACGCAGTCGAGGACAAGGACCAACTGGACATCGCCGACCTCCTGGTTCGAACATTTACAGAGAATGCTGCTGCTAAAGTCACAATAGAAATATTGAGAGCTATTGGATGTAACTACACTGCGGAAGCGCTTGAGAATCAAGGTAAATATGCCTATCGGATATTATGTAAACAATTTACTTTCGTTTTGACCTTTGCAATTCTGGATTAATTTAGATTTACTGTATCAATAGGCCTATAGCTCTTAATTAGATTAGCATTGGCCAATGCTTGTTATGTCCTAGCAGGGGAGCCATATCCACGTAAGATATTGTTATTGAGGCATAATAGCTGAAAAGTCGTAGACTAACGCACGGCCTGCAATAATGAAGAAATAACCAAATTATGTGACCAGTTGAGAGAGACTTGAAGGCATATCAGGCTATCAGTTTACATTCGAATAATTCACTCTCACTAAGGTCTGCTTTATAGTCCTCATTCAGCAAGGCGCCACGGCCTCATTCCTTGCACCTTGCATGTCCAATGCTACGAATCACTTCATCAGGAAGTAAACAATAGGCTATATACCCAATGCCATGTATACATTGATAAACACGTTATACAATATACAGTAAACTACAGCTCAAATGTAGCCTATATTTCCACTGTCAACACTTAATAATCATATCTCGTGACCCTCGTCACATCCTCATATGCGGCATATTCTGCACAATTGCATACTGACTGGAAAGCTATTTTGTCAGATGTCTTTGTTAGATTTTATGATATTGTTGTTGTTTTAAGTCAGCCTTATTTAAATATATTTTATTAAAAAGTTAAGGACTGGCCCTTTGGTTTAGACTAAAGGTTTGATTACCCCTATACCATAACAGCATATGCCTACTTTAAAATAGCCTATCCTATTACCTATATCAGTATGAGAGCTAAATCTACGAATACAATATTAACAGAATATTTCTGGTCTGATCCCCAGTTGGACAACACGATTCAAGCCGGGCAGTGGAGGGATCAAGTGAGTTTTGAGATTGTTGGTGCATGACAGCTCATGTTATGGGAGCAGTTACATAATATATAATTGGTTTAAAGTGACCATACTTTATATTCATTTTAATATGTATTCTTCCTCAGAAGAGCACTTTGTGGATAAATACCAGCCTGCACTGATCGCCAGAGTCTCCTCCGTTGAGCCAATCCTGGATAGGCTGCTTCAGAAGAAAGTCCTCAACGATGAAAGCTACAGTATAATAATTTCCAAACCCACCTCCCAGGAAAAGATGAGGGCACTCTTTCATGGTCCACTGAAAGCTAGTGGAGCAAAGGGGAAAGATGTTTTCTACGATGTCCTTAATGAATTGGAGACATATCTTGTTGAAGACCTCAAAGGGGTTCAATAAATGCCTGGGTTATATTGTAGTGGAATCATTTTATATTGAAAAGGAATTAGGCTATCTGCATCTATTTTGTGATAGTATTTGACAACAAAAAAATATAAGAAGCTATATTATCAAGTTTTGGGACATTGACATCGTTTACTAATTAGACTATTGCAAGAAAACCAAAAACATTTTAATTAAATTGTGGCTTTTGTGTTGTTGTGATGTAGCCAATTATTTTGCACGACAAGCTTATGCCATTTGTGTAATAAACACAACATTTATAACAATGTATCCTATTTCTTATCTTCTCCATGCGCATTTTGTTTTTCTTCTAAATATTCCTTGCTATGTTAGATCGGCTTGTCAACAATTAATAACTTTACTGGTAGGGTATTATATTTAGAATGTGCAGGTGCGGCACCGCACAACACGTGAGGAAGCGTGGAGGTCTTGTTGCAGACAAAGGGTTGAGTTGGAATCAGATTGGGAAGCTGGATATAGACTCGTTCGTAGGCTGTGATTGAGTGCGATGCTCGTCGAGATGTAGGGAAGAGAGCACCTAAAGCATAACCTAGCATACATTTTGAATTGTGTCTTATAGCCTACTCCACCAGTCTACCACAAGTGCTGTAAATGTAAGCGGTTAGAACTACATTACCCGGCAACAACATATGCTAGCGAGTAGGCTAACACTAGTAGCTTTCTCCACACATTCTTTACTGCTTGAGTGGTTCATCTCGACTTTCTGCTCGCTATGCTTTGTTACGAAGGGGGAACGAAACTAATGTCAAGCTCAAGTTACCTAACAGGTTTGTGATCCAGTACCAACTAAATTCAAGCGAAAGCATGTTACTGTACCGTATACAGCTGGCTATTGTATCATGGCGTCACTTAAACTATTTCATGAATGACTGACATACGTGGAAATTGGAGGTGCATGGCCAGGCCCATCTATATATTAATATACTAGCCCCCACATTGTTTTTATTTGATACACACCCTTGAATCGGAACTCTGTTATTTTTTTTGATGTTTGTTTGCTGTTCCTGAGGTAAAGTTAGAAGGAAATGGGATATTCAACAGATATTCGCCTGCCGAAGTGTACGCCGAAGTCTGCAGATGTTCGGCACTGACGGTCTGGCAAAAGCGGAGGTTTTACTCCGTTGCCAATATACTACGGTGGCTATTCAGGAACAAGTCACTTCTGAACGTTTAATTTGTAATAAATATGCAAAATCTATCAAATAAACATAAATTTCTTTACCTGCCATGTTCCCTAGCTTTTAATCGATCCTGTACTTAAGTGTAGGAATGCAACGGAGAAGATAATCTTTTTGTCCGACTTGGCCCAAGGGCGTCAGAAATAGGGGGGTCGGGGGGACGCGTCCCCCGCAATAATAGCTACAGACCTATACATTTTTATTTAGCCATGCAGGTTCTTGCTGTATTTTTCTTTTAGAAAACACATGTGCTTTTAATCCTGCCACTGTACAGAACTGTAAGATTCAATTCTTCAAAGTGCTATACAAGGTTTATTAATAAAATAAACCCTTGTTGTGGGTGGTCAGAAAGCAAAGGCCAACATGTTATAAGTAGCTACACAAAGCCTTGTCTTGGCCAGTAAGACGGAGTGTGAGCCTGTCGCACTCAAGGCAATGTAATTAGTTTTAATGCAAGATGCATGAAATATAGCATTTATTTTCTCTTAAACTGTAAACATTTTAAATAAATATAATACAACTATTTTTAAAGTAAAAAAGAAAGCTACATTTCACAGAGCCTATTTCAGCATCTTTCAGAGAGCCACTGACTGGACCCTGCTTCGGACAAATCCATGTGCTGGATAACACTGCCCCCTGCTGCTCAATTCAGCTATAACCAATTATTAATGCTTATCAGTATAGGTATAGTATCAGGTGCACAAATGAGCCCGAGTCTGCTGAAGGTGTCAAATGAACTGCCATAACGAAATTAAATTATAAACAGTTTTATAATTAATGTTTTTGTTGAGATAATCATCATACATTTTAAGGTTATTTATTATATTTTCCTGATTTATTGTAGAATGAGAAATACATGTTTCCCCTCCCAAAACATATTTGATTAAAATAGTATAATTAATCTGGCAATGCCTAAGGGGTCATACGGGGGAGCAGGATGAGGGGAAGAGGTTTGCCCACTGTATAAAAGGCAGTTGGTGCTGTATGTATGCTAGTACTCTTCTACTGTTCTTGTACAACCATGTTGGCTGACCTGCCAGAAATGCTGGTTGAAGATTGGGATGCCATCCCACAGCAGTGTGACCAGCATTGAGGAGGTGCCAAACTGCTGTGGCTGTGTATGGTTCTTCCACATGCTACTGTTGCTCCTGAAGTGAATGCATGCCAAGATGTCTTGTTTGTTCAGACTTCAATAATTGACTCCACTTTGTCAGATTTTGTAGACTTTTCATTAGTGCAATTCAAATGCTCTGCTGCTCATCCCACAAATGCATGTTCCTTACATATGTGGCTTTTCCTTTTTAAAAGGGACATAATCCGGCTGCTTGAACAATTTACCAATCACATAAATGTCTACTTTGTTCTGTTCACCATGAAAACCCGCTATTCAATTACTTCTGGGTTCCATAAATTGTTAGCAGTGCATTACATAGCAGATTTTGGACATGTTTTGTTAACTCTGGCTGTAGTTTCTTGCCTAAAAGGCAAATCAGTGATAAATGTTTATGTGGATGCCCCTGATTTGCCAAGATCATAAACACTTGATCACATTACTTTTAGGATAAGTCCCACGGGAGTTAGATCCTTCGGCAAACTTGCCGACTCCACAAGCTACGCTTTCAGTTTATCCAATTTAAGTCTTACTCAACACGCTGAATTTGCAAAAGCCTGCACAGATTATGGGGATGTTGTACATCTATTATTTCATATTTTCTTTTCAGGACTAGTCTGACGCCAGCCGCCAACTCCGGATCTGTGCAGGATCATGCTTTAGGTCATTGGCCAATCAACAGAGCATCCCACATTTGCCACCACAGCTGCATACATTTACCTAAGTGCTGTATGTAAACCTCATTTAAGTATCTGTACATAATTTGAGTATCTGTACTTAAATTATTAAATTACTGTATCTGTACTTGAATATAATTTTTTTTCTACACTGGTGACAAATATTTTACTTTTCACTCTATTTTTATTTAATGATTCCTGCTAATTGTTTTGATGCATAGCTTTAAGAGTTATTTACATTTCTTTTAATTTATGCATTAGAACAGTTCAGGTTCATTATGACTAAAAGCAGGTGATTCCTCACGATAGCGGAGAGGAGAGACTAGACATACAATGTTTTAGCATGAAGACTCTTGAATTAGGATATGTAGGACCCCTCCTTTCCCCCAGATCAGAGAGGTCAGCATTTACAGTATGCAGAGGTATTTAATGTTGCCTTAGCATTCAGAAACAGGCACAGGAGCAGGTTAAGGGGGTGTTGTTTGTTTCCATGTGAAATGTAGGTTGTAAAGCCCTTTGAGACTGCAATGTGA
>JAODTR010000008.1:3519792-3531033 GCA_025399935.1 Amblyopsis rosae | reverse complement strand
TGTCGGGGTGCCCCCAAACTTTTGAACGGTCGTGTGTCTATAGATATATATATATATATATATATATATTTTTTTTTTTCTCCCTTTCAAAACTCCAGCTAAATACTATGTACTGTGTTGATTGACTGGTTTTGTAGGCTTGTATTTTCTGCCTAAATTGTGTAATTCACTTAATTACCTATTTCATTATATGGCACTGCAGTCAGAGCAGACATTGTGCATTAATGCCACCGCGTCTGTTTCCAGTATGTCCAGAATGACTCTCCCTCCAGTAAGACACTGGCTGGCCTGGTGGTGCAGCTGCTACAGTTCCAAGAGGATGCTTTTGGTCGCAGAGTCAACAACCCGGCTCTCACCAAGCTGCCTGTGAGTGCACACATGCAATATACAAAATATGGATATGCAACAGTAACTACAGAGGTAAAGGCAGGGTCAAGGCCTCAACATACTTACAGTGTTGAGGGGAGCCTATGGCGCGCCCGTGACACGCCCGCCTCGAGCACTACATACTCCACGCCACCTGGAATATGTGTCGTAGCGATTTTCTCCAAAACAAAAGGTGGCACTGTATACAAAAATGTGTATGAACTAGTTAAGGAAGTCCTGCAAACTCGTTTTCTAATGTTTTGAGAGTGTGTAGTCTACAATGCTGTTATAGTTTATCCGTATACATTTTTTGTGTTGTTTTCACAGAGAAAGAGCCAGCCTACTGTTGGTTTAATGAAAAGCATAGTTAGGAGTGTATTCTACATATCCTACATTGTTGTTGCTCTTCGCACAGCTAAAAAAATATTAACCTTGAATCGCTGGATAGTGAACGGTTTAAACAAACACTGCAATAATTAGATCATGTAAATGGGTCATTTTTGGGGATCTGTTAAAATGTTGTATTATCTACTGCGCTCACACATTTTCCCGATCACTTGCTACTGTTGTTCAAATGTGCGTTTAAGCGCTGTGCATTATGTCCTTGTATTTTTACCTCTATTCTCTGTGACAGAAATGCATTAGCAAACCTCTTGTTCTCAGTGGCTGTTGTGGTCAGTAAATAAAACTAAGAGTCTTGCTGCCTTTGCCTGATTAAGCAAATGTGTTGTGGTTAGGAAGCCACAGTTTACCGGTATCTTGTCCAAATTACATTTGACTTCAATTCAGTGCGGTAGAGAGTAGGCTATGCGTGCTACTGTATCCAGCAGGCTATAGCTTCTTATTTTTAAACTGAAGACTTAATTATCTTTTGTAACACGCAACACATGCTTATACTACACTATATCAAACATGGGCATATAGCTGGTTACGTTATAATTTTTGACGTTCTAATCGGGCTACTTGTCCGGTTGTAAATTCTCGAAGATGGGGTGCGCTCACCCTGCTCACCCTGGGGAAGGATTGTCTCACAACGGTGGCCGGAGTTGCTACTCAGGCGTTTGAAGATGCAGCCTGCTGCTGCATGTTTGTGTAACAATAATTACATTTAATTGACATTACTCAGTTGTCTCAAGACATAACGTTGCATAATAAAAACCCACTTGCCTCGATAGCAGTTTCGATGAGTACAGACATGATTGATTTTCGGGTTTTGAATAATGTGGGACCGGCTCCTTACAGAAGCAGGTCTCGATCTCCATCCCTGATCTTGATCCACGTGTGGTCACCTGCGTTTCCACCATTATCTTGTTTACATCCCTTTTCCCTCTCCCCTTATCTACAGACCAAGAGTTTCCTGGATTTTAAGGCAGGGGGCGCTCTCTGTCACATCCTGGGTTCGGTCTACAAGTTCAAGAGTGAGCAGGGCTGGTGAGTGGACTATGGCAGTAGCAGTCAGGCTCTATTCAGCACACGTTTGTAGTCAACACAATTAAAAACATGATCTTGTGGTTTACTTGACTGTATTGTCAAGCATATGGGACATACGAATCAAAGACAACTTGCCCTAATTGTGACATTTGAACACCTAACCTGTCCAAATGTTTCTTTTTGAGTGTATGGAAAGTTCAACTTGAGGATAGCGTAATGAATGAAATGTAATGTTCATGCCTGTGCCTGTTTCTCTCCTCACTGCCACCCCCAGGCGCCGCTTTGACCTGCAGAATCCTTCCAGAATGGACCGAAACGTAGAGATGTTCTTAAATGTAGAGAAGACACTGGTCCAGGTATGGGGTCTTTAAGCCTTTCATGTGCCATATCTGCCCACGTGCGCCCAGCACCAACCCTATACACCCACTGTATCATGGGAATAACGGACATTCACAGATGATTCTAGAAGCATTTGATCATGAAAGTGTTTGGGTTGTTAGTTTTCTGTCATTGGTACAACATCAGATGTGGTTTCTCACGGTGTACGTCATGCTGTGCCTGATGCATTGATGTGCGCGGGAACATAACGCAGCTCGTTTAGTGCAATACCACTCCCTGTTTAACGCAACTGCTTTCTCCTTCCAGAATAACTGTCTGACCCGACCCATTGTCTACCTATCGCCTGACATGGAGCAGAAACAAGCCACTAAGCTTAAAGACATCATTAAGAGGCACCAGGTGAGTCCATCCTGCTATAATACTCAAGCAGCCTCATCTGGTGCTCAGGTGGCAGACATGGAGGTTGCTGTTGGTTCATTTTGTTCAGCTTTCTCTGTTCTTTTCTAGGGCTCCATTACTGAGGAGAAGGCCAAGGCCACTCACCTTATCTACCCCTCCCCTTCTCAACAAGAGGACGGTAAGTTAAGCCCTTTTCACACATTGTTCCTGGTTTAATACCTGCATGACCGTGCAGGCACAGCTACTGATTTTCTCTATTCAGACATGCAGCTCCATCCAGGTACTGTGCATTGACCTTTTGTGCCTGTTCATACATGCTGTGGTTAATACTGTCATAGTGCAATAGCCTGGACAGTCCAGCAGAGGGCGGTAGCTAATGCAACATCTCTTAAGATAGAACTACACCAAGGTGTGGAATAGCGACTCGGTGTCTTCTAGCGACAGCCTAATGACCATTTCTGTCGTTGCGATTGTGCGTGTTCCACCAATCAGAGTCCAGTTCCACGCACAAGCCCACTCCAGCGGCTGCACCAAAGAGTCAACCAGCGACCTGGCGATTTCTGTCGATAAGCAGTCGCTCCCACACTCACGAGCGAACATCGCTGTGGTGTAGATCTAGCTTAATGCAACAATAAACAGACCAAAAACACCTAATGATTATTCATTCATTGTAGTTGTAGATAAAAGCATATATTCATCAGTAGTGCGAAATGGCTTGTCGGGATGCAAAGTGTGTATGTGTGTGTGTTGCAGAAGAGTGGTTTCGTCCAGTCATGAAGAAGGACAAGCAGGTGTTGGTGCACTGGGGCATGTATCCAGACAGGTAGGCAGGAATGGTGTGAACCTGTGTGTTGTTACACCGTTTGTGTACAGCATGTTTGCTGGAAGATTCATTCTTTATATTGTTTTTCTTCAAAATGTAATACATTATGTTTTACTGTAGAAACTGATAGAAATGTGGATTTAGTTTCCTAGTGGCTGTACTTTTGTCTGATCCACTTTGTTTTATTTGTGCGTGTCTAGCTATGACACCTGGGTGTCTACCAGCGAGGTGGACAGTGAGATTGAGGAGCCCCCCAGCTCTGAGAGGCCTTGGAAGGTGACAGAACCTACCCTTTACCTCGTTAACCAGTAGAGCTCACTGGCGGAGCAGGCTATTGTGGGCACACACAAACGATGCTTGTTTTAACCTTGTAATTAATGATTGGTTCCATTTAGTTTCCTAACAAACTACTTGAGGTAAATTCAGTGTTTCCCACTGATCTGGAATATACTTGAAGGGATGGGGGGTCGAGGGTTTGCTATGCTAAAGGCTGTCTCTAGCTAGGCTGTAGGCTATTTAAGGTAAAGTTCTTTAATTTGACTAATAGGTTATATATTTTGTACTATCCCCGATCTTTTATTTTTAAGTCGATGGGTCTGTTTCCTATCCTCCTCTTTTTTGCAGTGGGCAGAGACACTACGCTGTCGCTGTGTAGCATTATCTGTGACAGAAATAGCAGCTAGCACTCTTTTGCAATGTAACTAATCTGTAATTATCTCAACCGGCGGTGGTGGTCAGTAGGCTAATTCAAAATTAGGCTTGCTGTCTTTGCCTGGTAATGTGTAATTGCTTAAGCAAAGGTGTTGTTCTTGAAGTGACTATAGGCTACTCTAACCACTGCAACATGCAGGCTATGGTGCTATTCCACTGCAGTACCAACTTGACTAATCGCTAGTGGTAGCGGCAGGCGTTCAACGCACTCAGAATTATTTTTAACAGAATATGTTTGTAACACGAGGGGGAGATAGAGGTGACATCTTTCTTTCAAACAGATAAATAATCAACAGTGAAATACTGCTGGGTTGCCAAATATATATAATTAGTATGTAGGTCTGTGTGGGAAACACTGAATCTCTTAAGAAAAACAACAACATATTAGTTGCATGAATTTCATCCCCACCAACAAGATGGCGCGACCCAACCCCACACGCACTTAGCACTATGACAGTAGAAGTGCCCCCCTCCTGACGGTGTCCCCTGCGTCGGCCACATTAGGTCCATGCCAAGTGGGTGCTGGACACAGACGCCTTCAACGAGTGGATGACCGAGGAAGACTACGAGGTGGACGAGAACAAGAAGCCGGTCAGCATCCGTCAGAGGATCTTCCCCCGTGAAGAGGAGGTAGGGGTGTGTGTGTGTGTGTCTCAGTTACTGTCCCTCTTAACTGTGTTTGTTGCGTGGTCCAGCGTGTGTTTTTTCCAGTCCGTTGCCCATCCTTTCCAAACTCTTCCTGGCTCTGTCGCTCCCTCTCCCATATTCAAGGGTTCCTGCACCGGCCTAGGGAATGAGATGCCTCCAGTCGCATTAAACCTAGTTCTAAAGTACGTTTCCATTGATGTAAGAGCTAGTTGCAATCTCTCTGAATGCTTACTCACGTTTCCCGCTCACTGTAGCTATGACACTGTCAGCTGGTGAACATTGTATCACATGAACCATACTGTCGATGGATAAGGAGAGATAGGTTCTCCTCTGTGGTCCCCTGTGTGTCTTAATGACAGGATAATGTCATTCAGTTTTAACAGCAGTCACAGTGCATAATAACAACACTACTAAAGCAGTAAATACCTGAATGAGATAAGAAACACAGTCTATAATCCCAGATGCCGTGTTTAGGAGCCCTGGTGTTTTCCTCGCCACCGCATCCCCCCCCCCCGCCCACCTCCTGCCTTTCCTTTTCCTCCAGCGCCGCCCTTCCCTCCTTGTGTGTGCAACGTTCATCCTCTCATTCTCCGGCTCTTTCTCTCATCCTCCATCCTTCCCTGCCCGCGACCGCACATGGGTTTGTCTGATCAGTCTTCCCGTACGCCCGATCGCAAGGAGCGCAAGGCCAACTCCGCCACCGGAAAGAAGAGGAGGCGCTCCCCCTCTCCGCCCAGCACCCCGGCCGAGTCCCGGAAGAAGGGAGGCAAGAAGGGGTAAGATGGACGCCCTGCTTGTTCAATTTAGGGTATTCATGTGCATCGCTTCTTGTTTAGTCAGGGATGACTCGCGCTGTAATGCCCGCCCCCATTGGTTACGGTTGCTAATGGCCCACAAACGTTTGCAGCTTGTGCGACATTCTGACACTCTCATGTTCCTAATAATATTGCAGTGTGCTTCTTGCAAAAATAGTCTGCCTTGTCAAACAGCGTTCTACAGAGAGACGTCAACTTCTCGAGTCAAGGATATACTGTACCATATTCACAACATGAGGTCCAACACGGCTGTAATGTGTATTGTGGTCGTTGCAGAATAAGCGTTAAACAGCTACAACTGCTACGTATGTAGCCTGTACAGTTCAGGAATACAGCCGTGTGCTTTTAATCCACCGTAACTTCAGTGTACCAAACAGTTTTCCGGTTTTGAAAAGAGGACGTTGAGCTCCCTGCTGTACGGTAGGCTACTGTACACTATTAGTCTGACTCTAGCATGATATAATGTTGCCCAAGCACTTGTGCTCTTATGACACATTTCTAAGGGTTCACAAGCATTTATTTAGCGTTGTAGTGCCCTGATTTTGTTTTTACCCGATACAAGATTTGGGTTAATTCGCAGTAGTCTGACTAATAACGGCTAACATTTGGCTTTGTTTGTGGGACACCAGGCGTTGCTAAGGATAATCAGGCAATCTGATTTGGTTATTATTTGTGCGGTCTGTTAGCCGTGCTGCTTCTGTGCTCTCCCACAGACACACACAGAGCAGACAGCGACAGGTGAAAGAAGTGTTCCTCGAGGCTTTAATAGGTGTTTTTACAGATGACTGCATCATTCTAGCCAACTACATTTGGAAGAGTAAATGCTAAAATGTGCCATTTCTTTTCCGTTTCAGTTTATTTTTAATACTTAGCCAAGCATGAAGTTGGCTATACCAATCATAACGAATCATTTCTATCGCATGACAATAGCGGAACAACATTGTTTACAGTATTCTGACAATAATATTTATGGCAATTATTTCTGGGACAATATATCGCCTAAAATAAATAGTTATCGTGCCAGGCATGATGTGGGTGACGGGCATGTGACAGGCAGGTTATCGTGACATCCTGACAGGCAGTTCAAGTATTGCGTTGGATGCGTTGGGAAATTGGCGGTATATAATCCATTCAGTGATTACAGATGGATTGTTTTGGACGAAACTAAATTTGCACTTCTTCTTTTTTTAAATGAGCAAGGCACATCCATAGTGGAGTGCAAAATGTTGACCATGTTAAATAGAGATGGCAACTCTCTTATTAATTCAATGGATTATTTGACTGGCCAAATCCCAAGGGGTGAGGCATCCTAAAATTAGACTTTGGGAGCAGCACCATCACACTGTTTGAGTGATGTCGCTTGGTGAATCTCGTGTGCGCATTTCTTATTTGTTAATGTTCGTCTTCAAACGTCATTGTCAAGGTGACCATCAATCAAGGACACTCGATTGATGGTCACCTTGCAGCGCATTTGAACCTCATGTTGGGCCCCCAGGAACCCAGGGCCCCACTGGAAGCGCCGCGGTCACCGCGGAGAGGAGGACGACACAGAGGAGGACACCAGCAAGGACATGGACGACTCATCAGCTGTCGCCGGCATGGACGACAGCAGCTTGACCAAGAACGGTAGGACCCCATCCATTCTCTCTCTACCCCCCGCTCAATTCCCTTAGCAACGGTGACCCCAGAGGTCTGGCCTGATGAGATGCATGTAAATGTGTACAAATGTGTGCTTCAGAAGCCTTCCCAAGAAAGCCTATCGCCAGTATAAAGCCCATAGAACCAAGATTCCGCTTTGTGAAATAACCAAATACACGTTGTATTTTTATATTCAACCAGATGACCTGGAGGATGACTCTGTGCTGTCTGGTGGCAAGGTAAGGCCAGCACGCACGCACACACACACACACAGTGAATGGTTTCCCTGTGCAATGACCGTGTATAGCCCTGGCAATAAAAGGACCTTTTACTGTCATAGTCATTTTCTCTCTCGCCTCACTATGTCCCCCTGCAGGAGGAGGATGACCAGGGCAAGGCGGAGATCAATAGGCTAATGGACTCTGGCGAGGACAACGTGACGGAGCAGACCCACCACATCATCATCCCCAGCTACGCTGCTTGGTTCGACTACAACTGGTAGGAGTGGAGAAGTGCAAGGCTTCTGTTTGGTTTCTGTCTTCATTTGTGACAACATAATACAGTGTGATCAGAAATCCTGCTATTGCTAGTACTAGTAGTAACCACTCTAAGGCCCCGTGTCCACCAAATACTTTTTATACCTGAAAACACCAGCCGCTCTGCTGAAAAAGGAAGTGCTAGGTAGCGCAGCATTTTTTCAGCATAGACGCTTTGGTTGCTATGATACAAAATCTCTGTGGGAATTCATGTTGTAAATAGACATGCTAGTTTGTGTTATCAACAAATTATTTAATTTGTAATAGAATTTTTCGTGTTTGTATTGTTGTGGTAGTCCGGTGTTATCATCTGACTATCAATTTATCATTGTTGCTGTAGTTGTCTGCAAGAAGTTGGTTCAACGGATCACACAACTCACGGTTTGGATTAGGGCTGAACGATCTCTAATTGGGATTTTTCTGACAGATATTGCGATTTGCAATATTTTTTTCAGTATATATGTAACATATTTAAAACATGTTATGGAGCATTACCACATGAGATGGCAACTGCTCTATATTCAAATTAAAAGATGAGAGCATAAAGATACAGGATTAATTTCTTTAAGCATGGTTGTATTGCATTTTAGGACATGCGACAACAGTCTGTGCACATTGGCAATTTTAGAGGCCGACCTCGATTCTCAGTGTAGTATTTGTCCCGCCCCTTCACCGCTGCGATTGGACGGCCGGGGAAACCGTGATGGGTGCGGCGTTTTACCTAAATTTAGAAAATGTGAACATTTATCGAATCGAAGAAGTGCTCAGTGCCAGGCGTGAAATAAGTGCTTAGCTGCTGCCGTTTTTATAATCTTGTAAAAACGCGACGCTCCCATTGGAATCAATTGAAAATGAATGCTGGCGTGAGACACGTGGCTTGTATTGGTGCACGCACAACATGTAAGCGCATTTATAAATGGTGTGTACTGCAGACGCATAACATGCAAAAGTAACTGTTTTTAGAGTGCGTTTTGAAATGTTACTCTCTAATGTCTTTCATATTCTTTCTCCTAGTATCCATGAGATTGAGAGGCGAGCGCTGCCAGAGTTCTTCAATGGAAAGAACAAATCCAAATCTCCAGAGATGTGAGTCTATGACTGTGTTCATCCACACACACACCGATATTACCACAGTTTACATCTTTGCACAGCATTTCAAAGGTATACCGTAGTAATTTTATTTTTTAAGTTAATACACAGGCACAAAATGTTCTAAATTTAGGTGCCTGAACCCGCACCAGGGTGGGCTTTGCCCCCAGCCCACTAACCTTGTTGTGGCTCTCTCTGTCAGCTACCTAGCTTACAGGAACTTCATGATCGACACATACCGGCTGAACCCACAGGAATACCTCACCTCCACCTCCTGCCGTAGGAACCTGACGGGGGACGTTTGTGCCGTAATGAGGTAACGCTGGTTAAGTCCCTGGAGGTCATCTCTAGAGGTCAAACATCTGTTGGTAGTGTTTGTTCAAAACAGTATCACACTGATAGTTACCATACGCATGCTAGATTTGCTTCTGTCTTAAGCCAGTATAAACTGGTTTGTCTGTAAATGCCCCATCAATTTATCTCTTGAGAATTGAATACAAAGCAGACATGCTCAAGTAATGTTTATGAACCATTGGCCTTTATGTGATGCCCAGCGAAGCATTTCTCTCACACTGAAACTTTGTCCTACTCTGACCTCTGGTCTCTGCAGGGTGCATGCCTTCCTGGAGCAGTGGGGGCTTGTGAACTACCAGGTGGACTCTGAGAGCCGCCCGCTGCCCATGGGACCCCCGCCCACTCCCCACTTCAACGTGCTGGCCGACACACCCTCCGGCCTCATGCCCCTCCACCACCGACCAGCGCAGGTACACACACACACAGAGACAATGGTCGTATCTCAGATAATATAATTCTGCTGTATAACGTACTGCGGTTTGAATATCACGTTCCAGTGATTGCTTTACATCTGTTCAGAAGGAGCTCCCTACTGAACACAAAGGGCTTTCTTCTCCCCAGGTGCCTCCAGCTCAGCCCATGTTGACCTTCTCAGACAAGGGCAAAGACAAGCCCACAGACCTACAGAACCTGGGCCTGCGCACTGACCTGTACTCCAAAAAGAACTCTAAGGTTAGAGGCATTGTGTCTCTTGTTGTCATACTAGTAATGTGATGTTACACACCCCTGTTAATCTGACTACTGGAAATCAAAGCTTTTTATTGTAAATCTCCTTTGCATTATGACTGCACTTTAGTTATAGTTATACAATAGTAATGACTAGTCAAAATGTAATCCTTTTGAAGTCTAAGTTTAAGTTACCCTACTGCTGTGTTGGGCTACTGAACACGCAGTGTTACCATTACATATGGTCTGGTTATTGTGCTGGCGTGAATATGGACGCTGTTTCTACACAGAGCAAAATTGCCGCTTCTAGCCGGGATTGGACAGAACAGGAGACCCTGCTTCTGCTGGAGGTGAGTAATGCGTTTTAGTACAAACATTTGTTGTCTGTTCACACAAAAGATGTAAATAAAACCCATTTACATAGAGGCTGCCCCTCCCATGAAGGTGTTCATCTGGATGACAACCCCCCTCCTCCCTCCCCTTCTCTTCTTCTCCCCCCCTCCCCCCCAGGCCCTGGAGATGTACAAGGATGACTGGAACAAGGTGTCGGAGCACGTGGGCTCCCGCACCCAGGACGAGTGCATCCTGCACTTCCTGCGTCTGCCCATCGAGGACCCCTACCTGGAGAGTGCCGAGGCCTCTCTAGGACCCCTGGCCTACCAGCCCGTCCCCTTCAGCCAGTCGGGGAACCCCGTCATGAGCACCGTAGCCTTCCTGGCCTCCGTGGTGGACCCCCGAGTGGCTTCTGCCGCCGCCAAGGCAGCGCTAGGTGAGGACAGAGAGTCTAGGGGGTGGGAGCTGCTGCTAGGGTTTACAGAGGTGTCATTGCAGGGTGTAGCTCACAGCATTAATGACGGGCCCATGTCATTAATGCTGAGGTCACATCACAGTAGCCCGCAGAGAAGATCGTATAGTGCTTACAATGTGGTCGAACTCCCAACATATTTAGCAGGTGAAATAGTTGTTCCAGTCAGGAAGTCCAACTTCTGTAGGTGTTGTTGTGACTGGTAATGACAGCGGCGTCGACCTAGAGAGCACAAGACATGGAGGAGAGGAAAACGAGGGGTGGGAGTAATTATCTACTTACTTTTAAATGAACTGCTTGAAGAAACACTTGTATGTCGACTGACTCCTTCACATTTGAGTTTTTTTTTTCAGCCATTTGAACCACATCAGTGCTGCAATATTTTGAGAGTGAATGAGAAATGTACCAGCTCTATGTTGACAAGGCGCAAATCTTACTAATACTACAGAGGAACCTACATCCTCGAGAGATACTGTATGCCTATTCTTGTGTAGTGGGTCAAGTACTATTATTATTATTAATACTAATATTATTATTAATATTCCAACGGGGCACCACCCACTCCGATTTTAATATCCCTTAGTAGTTTTACTACGGGGCCGCAGGGAGCGAGAACTGCGG
>JAODTR010000008.1:3493478-3519692 GCA_025399935.1 Amblyopsis rosae | reverse complement strand
TCTGTATTTCCTGTACCCCCCCCCCCCCCCCCGACGGCGCCCAGCAGTAAGTACCGGCCCGCGTCGGAGCAGCACAATGATAATTTCTCGCTGTCCACCATCGCTGAGGGCTCCCATCCAAATGTAAGGAAACTGTGCGACACTCCCCCTAACGTCCCTCATGCCCGTGCATTGGCTTACTATGATAACATTATCTGTCAGGTAACGTGGTCCTTGCCTCTCTATCTCACCATTATTTCCTCCCCCGACCCCCTCCCCTATACCGCATGTGCACGCGTGTTCCCTCTCCCTCTCGCAGGGGAGGGGGGTGAGGCAGGGTGGAGCTGGAGATGGGTTTCTCCTGGTCAAGTCCATGCGACGTCTTCACCGTCAGATACTGACTGTTACCAGTACAGAACGCCTGCTCACACATGCATGTGAAAAACACACCCACGCATTAATTGACAGAAATGCTAATAATACAAATCCAGATTGTTGCACGTTGCTATGGCAACACAGCGGCATACCTTTCGTTGTTCCATTATAGTTTATTGATTCAGTTTGCTCTTTTATTGCCTGTCTACACGTTCACACACAAAAGCAATAAGGAATTGCAAAGGCAGCTCACAATTGTGAGCTACTGTAACGACTGTGATCATATTATATAGTTATTTAAAATAATTAATTTGAAATTAAATATTAAACTGTGTTTACATGAATCCAACATTTGCTTTAATAACTGGTTACTGTGCATTCCTACAATATGCTGCAGCATTAGGTCAACATACTGTAGGCTATAAAAGTGAACCAGATCATTAAAACCCTTGTTAGCGATACTTCCTGGACTTGACCAAATAATGAGACGTTTCACCAGACCATCCCTCCCTTCTTAATCTCGGCCTCACCCCATCTCTTCCCCTGATCACCACTTGCATCGGTATGTCATGGCATGTCTGCTCTGTCGCTAACATGTGCCCCCTACTGGCCATGTCAGTCAATGGCAGCTTCCCTTATCTAACCAAATGTCTGCTTTAGTGTTTATCCTGAAAATGGGCATGTAATGAAATGAATCATAGGGATCTACTAGGATTTTAATTGATCAACTACTTTCTCCTGAATTGGGGCTATGAACAGGTAAGACAATGGTATTGTGGTAAATTGGTGGGGTTAGCCAATCAGGATAAACAACTGAGATGCAACGCCTCAATGCTGCCAATTAATGGCGCTAGAGAGCTTATAGACGCCTCACTAACGGAAGCATGGGTAGCTAGTAGCGGTATGCTAATGTTGTAGCAGCATGGGTAGTTACAGAGCTACAACAGAGGTTCTGTTTATAATTTGATTTAATAGTCATGTTAAGATGTGGAACCACCTTCTAACAAACTCCATCAGTAGTAACCTGGTCGTCGTGACTATATTTTCTTTGCTTTGTGTATCTTAGCACTTTCTGTTTTGCTATCTTTAGCTTTGTAGAGTGCAAATATAGCCGCGGCAAAATAAATAAATAAAAAATACACACAATCAAACATCTCACAACCAATGTCCCAGAATAACTAGATAATAAAACACCTTTCATACATCTCCTAAAAATATCTCTGTATTATGACCTCTGAATTCAACCACACCAAATAAACTATATCCTTATATTCCAGTCGCTGGATAAATATAAAAAAATGTATCTATATATTATTTGTTTGACACTTTTTTGTGCCACAGAGGTGGGGTTGGCCCATTGGACAATGCAATGAGTGATATAGTTACGAGAGTAAAAACTACCTTATGTATTTCATTCAAACACTTAACTGTTCTGGTCAAGCCCACCCCTCTTGACACTTAAAATGAACCAATATAACACATATTTTCAGCTTCTGTGTATGTATGTACAGTATGTTTTCTAGTGCAATCATATATGTAAGGACATAGCCTACACCTCTCCAACCAAAACCACACCAACTTCCAGTATTCCCTAAACAAACCCAAAGCACTAATATACACTAATAAACAGTAGTACCTACCCCATCCCAGTTTTCCCACTAACCATGCGTTTTCCCTTTCTTAGTGTGGCCAATAATGTAACACAAAATCTCCTAACGTTGTTTGCCATGATCCCAAAATGGCCAGACACCAGCAGAATGTCTGCATGAACCCACAATGTGGTTTAGGTCAGTGTCAGTCAACTAGACCCTTTGGGGAATATCAGGTGTCACCATATATAAGAAGTGGCTCCTACTATTGCTCTCTCTCTCTCTCTCTCTCTCTCTCTCTCTCTCTCTCTCTCTCTCTCTCTCTCTCTCTCTCTCTCTCTCTCTCTCTCTCTCTCTCTCTCTCTCGTCCCAGGGGCTTATTCTATGTCTCTATGTCATCCTTTTGGCAGTGTCTAGCTCAGCCTTGGTCGCTCTCTTCCCCCTCTTTCTTCCTGCCTCTCTCTCTCTCGCTCTCTATCTCTCTCTCTCTCCCTCTCTCTCTCTGTCACTCCCACTGTCTCTCTATCACAAATGGTTTTGAGGAGTATAACCCTTTGCCCTGCCCCCTCCCCTCAGAAAACCATGAGCAGATACACCTGGGAGTGTAAGACCAAAGAAGAGTCCGACGGCGAGGTAAGACCACGCCCCCTCCAGTGGCTCAGCTCTCCTCTCAGCTCTTCCCGCCCCCAAGCGGCTTTGTCATTGTTCTGTGGCCCTGTCACTCACCCCTTTGTCAGCTCTCAATGGACCAATCAACGCCTCTTCCAAAAGCAACCAGTCAGCTAGCCACATTTCATGTCAATGCAATCAATTGGTTTACTGTTCTGCTCAGACCGTTGGGCAGTTGGTGCCATAAGGCTGTTCAAACCTCTCAGCGCACAGACTGACGTTAAAGCTGCTCCGTCACAACTGCACCACAAATCACAACATTTCCTGCCCGCTAGTACGCAAACTCATAATGTTATTGCACTGATTTCAGTGGGGTTATAATAACTGGTGTTTCACCATAAAGACATTATAGGCACACAATGACTACGGTCAAATAGAAGAATATGTTGACCTTATGGGTCCTTGTACAGAGCTACTCTATTCATGAAACACTGCAGTGGAAGATAAGATGAAACCAGAGACTACTACTAATACAGTATCAGCACACACACACACAATGCACTTGTCCAACTGTAATCAAGAACACACCCAGGATTTGTGTGACAATACACACAAACACACACATATACACACATTCTGCCAGCACGTATGTACCAGATGCATCACTTTTACATGAATATCACACCAGCCTGGCTTTTATTCAATCATCGCTCACTATTCCCTACACTCTAATTCCACAGGACACGCAGAGCACTGCCAGATCTGCTGCACGTTAAATGCAAATGTTTGGGTCAATACTAAATCAATTCAACACCAAGTGAATTGACCATGGGATTGACTAGCGAGAGCTGCTTATAATTTCATTCATATCTACTGAATCAGATCGCACATTCACACAGAATGAACCTTCACCTTCAAAGCTGCAATCGTAGAATTAGACATTCAAATGGCTCAATCTCCTCTCCGTATTGCCTTTGATCACTTGTTCTCACACACACTTATTGTAATGTAAAGCGTGTGCAGATGTGTATAACATAAGCATAACCTGAAGCGGAAAACGTCACAGTATTGATTTTTGACAATTTTATATTAGTTTTTTTTCCCCCACCAAAAGTAGTTTGGAAATATTTTAGGTAATACAATTTTTAAGCTTCATGCTAAAACGGATAAACCTGTCTTATAAAATACCCACCTTGTATGAACGAAATAATAATAAAACATTTAAGACAGTATATATTTAATATAGGCTTAAATAAATAGACAGATTGAAGAACAGCGGATTGTTTTCCAAAGGATACACTTCCAGTTACACGGCACCATTCAATACAATTCTAAAATCTACTCCAATAAAACGTCTCCACAGTAAAACACGGTCTGGACAATAGGACCTGAACCAAAGACTTGGACAAGAAGACAGCTTTTGGCTGTCTGCAAATAGGACGGAATGACACGGTTCAGCCAAAACATCTGCACAACCACATCAATAAACCGAACCCCAACAGGCTGCTCGGACGTGTTGGTGTGCTATCATCTTCATGAACACTCTGTTTATCTCTGTCCCCCCTTCCCCTCCCTCCCTCCCCCGCACCACTCTCCAAAACAACACTAGCTCCAGTGTGACTCACCTCCTGTGACCCTCTCTCCCCTTCCCCCATACACAACAATAGTAAAGGCACAAACCAACAAACGCGACATTTTTCAGTTTCACGCCGATGGGAGGACAGAGGGGCCCTACCCCGTAACCATGGAAGTGACATATCCGCACGTCTTGCCTGAAGTTACTATCTAGGCCAACAGCCAATGGGTAAATGCTCGCACCCCTCATTCCGATAGAAGTGGCTTTGAAACAGGCAAGCGTTGTTCAGTGTGTTTACAAATGCCACAGCCTCTAGGGCCTTCCGTGTTCGTGTGTGTGTGTGTGTGTGTGCGTGCGTGCGTGAATGACTAATGTGTGTGTCGCTGTCTACATGACTGATGATTAATCTACGTGTGATTGTACATTTCTATGTGTCGACATGGTTGGCTCTGTCGCTAGGCATTTGTCTGTCTGTGTGTGTCTGGGCGTGTGTCTCCTCTCCTCTGTATGTGTGTGTGTGTGCGCACATAATTTTGTTTGTTAAGCCACGTCTGATTGTGTTGACGTGCATGAGTGTGTGTGTGTGTGTGCACGCGTGCACATAGAGAGCACGCCTGTCTGCGTTTGGACAGACCCAGAATGCTTCAGTGCAGTAGGTCGATGCCATGCAATATTAACGGGGATGAGAGGGTGAAAACACTGAGCCAAAATGGCCTCCACAATCAATTATTCCCCCCCCGGCCTTAATTAATATCAGATGAATTGAAGTGCAACTACACCTTTGATTTTATTTGTTCATTTATTTATTTGTCTGTGGGAACAAAGGATGGGGTTAGAGGAGTGCGGAGGGGGGCGACTGTATGAGCGATGACAAAGGAGGTTCTCTGTGGGATGAGGAATGGGGGGGCGGTTTGGGGGTCTCGCACGGGGATGTGCATGTGCGTCCTGGTGTGCCTGAGGAAGGGGAGGGGGTCTCGCTCATGCAGCTCTCACCTCTTGGGTTTCCTCAAGGAAACTTAACATGGCGGCGATTATTGCTTGAACAAGCTGTATGCGTTTTATGTTGCTCTAATGCGTATTATGGACACTTAATATATGCATGGAATAAGAGACCGTCAAGCAGAACTGAACGCTGTATCTCTCGGTGGAATGTTCCAGATGAATGAGGCTCATTGAGGTAATGAGGCTGTGAGCATGTTCTTCTGTTTCATTGCTAGTGAATGGAACAAATACACACTAGGGTGTCGGGGTGTTACTCAACTGATTCAAACCAATCTGCTGGATCTGAAGGGGCAGGGGGGTGGGCTGTCTATGTGGGGTCCTAACTTTGTTTTTCTGCCTGCCCCCCCCCCCCCGCCCCTTCTTCCCCCAAACAAACACACGCCCCATTCTTCCTCCCCGCAGGACGATCCTAATTCCCAGAACAAGCTGGAGGACCCGGTGAAGGCCCCGCCCAATGAGGACGAAAGCCTGAACATCCACAACTCCCTGACCCCTAAACACGAGAACCACAAGGTCCTGGGCGAGGACAATACCTCCGAGGTGAACTCACTGCAGAACAACATGATGTAAACGCAACGACTCAACATGAAGATACCCCTCAACAAACCACGCCGTCCGACGAGGTGCCGACGAGAGACCAAGCCCCTCTCCGTCCACCGACGCGCCTAAACCGGTTCACCAACCAACCAGCTACCAGACCCGGCCTCCGAATGATCTCCTCTGACTCGGCTACACTGCCATCAAGCGGTTCAGGCTGCTGCGAAAGCGCTAAATGAAATGTGTTTACGCTAGCGACAGTCGCCCGCTCCAGCTGAGAACACCACCCGTCGCCGCCCTGTTGTTGCCTAGCAACCGCCTGACATCTACTCATGCCCTCTGCCTCGCAGCCCCGCCCCTTTTTGTTGCTCTCGCGCAAATGTCCTTTATCTCTTTTGCCTGCACATGCTCACACGCCCCCCCCCCCCACACACACACACACACACACAAACACACATTTACATTAATACACATCCTGTAAAGAAGATATATCATATATAAACAAGGATACAGAGTATAGAGTATAGATGTACACTCTCTCTCTCAAACGCACATACACACACACACTCCCCTGCCTGCATTGTTGTATTTTGTAAAAAGATCAAATCTTTAAGAAATGTAAAAAAAAAAGAAAATCAAATAAGTTAATCATTATTGTAAAAGCTACTGAGAGGTTTTGATGTTTGTCTGACTAATCCAGTGAGTTATGTATAAATATTGGAGAAAAAAATATGCTTGGATTGATTTAAAAGGAACAACACAATGTGTCTTGGTTTTCATTGATGTGATTTCTAATCCTTTGATGTACCTGTTTTTATTTTGTACTTTTTGGGATTTTGATCAGAGGAAAAAACAAAACAAGATTAAGACAGTTGTTGAAATAAATCTTTTTAACATGATATGATGTCTCTCCCTGTGTCTCTCTAGCAAACCCAACTCCCTGAGCGCTTTGCATGGCCCTGAATATAGCTTCATTCATACTATGGTCTGCCCTGTTTACACATAACCGCAAACACAATAGCATAATTACTAACTGATGTTTTGCCTTTGATTAGACTTTGAATTAGTTCTCATGGGTTTACTATGTTAACAGTATCAAACACACTCATCACTCAGATACCGCTTGTGTTTGTGTGTTGTGTTCTTTCTGGTGTCTCATGTGCCGGTGGAACACAAAATAAAAAACACACTGAAAAAAACAATAAACACCCATTTAAACTCCTTTAGTGCTCATACACCTCCAAACAGAATACAAGCAGGCCTATGGCTGTAGGAAACCACTATAGACACACACTCTCCAGGCATTACAACACAAACTTAAACACACACACACACAAAATACATCTGTCAAGCTGATTCCCACTCTCAAAAGGAGGGGTCTGCACTGCGGGCCTTTGTTGGCTTTATTCTCATGAAGCTCTCTGATGCTCGCTCCTGCCCTATTGGGCAAACTGGGGCATTGTGGGAACTCTTCCCAGGATTGAGTGATGCTGGGTGGGAAGCGGTGACATCTTAGGGGAGGGGTTAGGGGAGCATTTCCAACCCCCCAGGGCTGAAGAAAAGACTTTTGTTTCCTGGAGAGGTTGGTTAAGAAAGCTGCAATGACACTAATTATTAGTCTTAATCCTGTATTCTCTGCAACAACTATATCTCAAACACGCACGCACACACTCACTCACACACACACTAATAACATGCCAACAATCACAGTAATCTTGCGTGCGAACACCATCGCACACAGAGGAGGGTCCTTCGAAGTGTAGCGAGCCAAGATAAGTGCCAGCTGACGCCATGGCAACAAGTGTGAGATTTACAACAGTGAGGAGCATACATTTACACATACATACACAAGTGTAAGCTTGTAACTATATTTTGTGTCCAAATAGTGTTTGTGAATACACATGTGGTGTATGCACATAACACACACACATACTCGCACTAAATGAAATCATTACAAATCTATTTGACACACAAACAGAGCTGTATCCAACAACCATCACACCTCTCACAATGTGACAGATTAAGCCCGTTCTAATAAAATGAAATATGAGCCTATAGCACCTCCTGATTCCAGTCCAGATTTGCCCATCACACTTGTTATCTTTAACAGATATAACAGTTCTCACCCTCACACTGCTGTCTATCTCACAGTGTGACACACGCACGCACGTACACACACATCACTGAGATAATCGTGCAATCCATCGCACACTTGGACGCAATGCTGGAGGGTACTGATGGGAATTGTGTGAATTTGTACAGGGATGCAATTATAGTTTCCTAGTCTGCACTCAGAATACTGAAGCCCTTAAGCACTATAGCTGACGTTACAGTAAAGCAGGTGAAATGCTCTACACTAGGGTATGTGTCTGTCAGGGCATTTACTGTAAGGGTTCACAGTTTATGGGGGATCTGTGAACAGGGACAGATAAGCAAGCAGTGTGCAAAGATAATTCTCTCTCTCTCTCTCTCTCTCTCTCTCTTTCTCTCTAAGCCTGTTGGGAGTTTGGATTCACTGTCAGCGTGCAATTGGCTGTCTATGTGGTGGAATGATGGTGTTGGGATTATGAAGGGGCCGTCGTGATTGGCTGAGGCAGGCCACAGACATAATACTTACATGCACACTTTGGTGGTAATGTCGTATGCGTAAGCAGGCAGGCACATGCATGCAAACACACGTGTGCAAATACCATAATAAATACTTGCACGAATGCATGCACACAGAAAATATATCATGTGGTCACTGATTGGTCCACCATCCAGGGTGGCTGTGTGAACGCTGAATCAGACTTTTAATCTCAGCAAAAATGTTAGAGCTATAGTCAGGTGGATGTGGAAACAGGATTTGTATTCAGCGCACACAGAAAGGACAATTGGCGGATTTGAGAGGAGATTCTAGCTGAATTTGACAAAATGTGTATTAGCTTTCAATGGTTTACCTCACTGCATTGTCTGATGTGTTAATCAAAGAAATTCTGTTCTCAGATGTTGTGCACTTAAGGGTATATTCAGCAGCACAAAACGGACAACAGAACAAAAAGATTATTTGAATGTTGGATAGGAAGCCCCTCCCCTCTTCTTTTTTGCTTGCATGGATGATTTGCTGAGGTCTCTAATGAAGTTTGTTTTAGACTTTTGTCAAATTCATTAGGCTAGATTGATAGGGTTGTGAGGTCATTCCATGGTCCATTGGAAAAGTTTTTTTTTTTTTAATACAAAAATACAGTAGTTTATTTTGATACATTGCGTGACTACTGTATTTTGTAGTTTATTTAGATACACAGAATTAGAGTATATAATATTTAATTTTAAAATACATTCTAATGTATTTTTGCCCATCCCTAGATGGGAGACACTACAAGTTTCCACTTTCTGAAATCATCTTATAGCCTATATGAAGAACATAGGCTGCTTTATACATTCTGATCTACCATAGAGGCCTACTGTAGATGTGGTTCTAATTATGGTTATAGTCAGCGTACTGTAATACAGTAGGCTAATGGGGGACTGCTAAGGATCATCTTCGGCACTCGGCCTACAGCCTCGTACCTTCGACGAATCACATCCGTGATATACATATATATACATATAACCTATTATGTAAAAATAATTCATCAGTATAAGGTAGGGGCGGCGCTGATTTCCATTTTGAGATTGGATGACGTACAGCTGCTGATGTCCAGAGCCATGGAAATAATTTCTTATTTTATTTTTATTTATTTTATTTATTGCCATGGAAAGACCATGTTATTTACATGGCTCTGCTGATGACGAATCTCGCTCCAAATTTGAACTGCTTGCTTTAGCACAGTACTGGTACGTACAAGAAAAGTCGATGGAACACGTCAAGTTAGTGATTGTTATCATTGTTGTGTTTTCGTAATTAGCCGTATACGTTATATTTATATAGTCTGTCACATAAAGTAGACTATTTTGTCTACAAGTCTTGTGTAATAGGATATTGTATTGGTGGCTACCAAGCCAGAGCCGGTAGCTCTGTCGATCGCAAGCCACCATAGTAATTATCAAAGTCCCAGAGACACTTGTCTCTGCTATTACTAATGGGGGGAGGGGAGTCATGTGTAACTACTGTGATGTTCTTGAGTGGAAACACTTAGTTGTTATAGCAAGATTGTGTCTACTATAGTGTTAGCTTGCTATCCGTAAAATGCCTGACCAGCTGTGTTAATAAATCAGATACAGAGATGGCATCTTGCGTTATGATCTCAATGGCATGGCCCGGAAATTAGGTTTGACATGCCATTAGTGGTCTGGGTGTTGGGCTCCCAGCCGGAAGGTTGTGGGTTTGAACCCCGGTGTTGATCTACCTTTAAGCATCCTTGAGCAAGATGCTTAACCCCATATTCCCCAACTGCTCCCGGTGGTTGGTCGCACCTTGCATGGCAGTAATCACCATTTGTGTGTGAATGGGTGAATGTGAGGCAAAACACTGTAAAGCGCTTTGGACATAAGATCGATATAAAATGCAGTCCATTTACTGAGCTATTGTATTTAGGCTTATGCTGCAGCATTACAGCAATACACAGTTGCACCATCTATTGTTATTATTACCATGTGGCTGGAGGACATAAGGAAAATTATAGATAATAAGCATAGTAGGGCGAAGCCGTGGCACATGCGACAACTCCCTGCCCATATGGGCCTCGGAAGACCAGGGTTTTAATCTGGCCCGTGGCCATTTCTCAAACCTTCCTGATGTCTCTCTCCCACTTGTTTACTGCCTAACCACTTCCCCTCCCAATAGCATGAACACTGGAAACTTATATTTCAGTTTTTTTGTTCATTTTTGTTTTCTGTTATTGTATGTGGTTATTTTTAAATGAATGAGTGAAGAGAGTCACTATAAGTAAGTAGTGACTGAAAACAAAAAAAAAATAGCTTCTCTTGTTTGTTTATTTATGTGTTGTGGCTAAATGTGTCTGCTATCTGTGTTGGGTGAAGTCGCCTGCCTTCCAGAAACCCAGGTCTATGTAGGATATTGCAGGATATTACGCTCAAAGGATCTGTTGCAAGTGTCTGTTCCTTGTGTCCGTACAGAACTGGGAAAAGGGCCTTTTAAGGTTGCTGCTGCTACCGCTTGGAAAGCTATTCAAAACTCTTTGAAATTGACTGACTTTGTTCCTTTTAAACAGTTTTCACAAATTTTGAAGGATATGGAGCAAAAGACTATTGGACATTGTGGCTGTAAAGGACTGTTATTATTTGTTCAGTTGAAACATTTTTATTTTTATTTTTTATGTTGTATTGTATGTATGTATATTTGGTTGTATAACTGCTGTATATGTTTTATAACTTGTATGTTTAAAGCTACTTCTTGGCCAGGTCTCTCCTGAAAAAGAGATTTTAAACTCAGTGAGATTGCCTGGTTAAATAAAGGTTAAATAAATAAAATAAAATAAATACTCAGTTAGTCAGTATGTTAAAATAAATAAATGTCTAAAATAGCATTCAACAACTGAACACTTGTTCAGTAATCAACACTTATGACTAATTGAAACCTAACATACTGTATTTAGGGGCCTAAGTAGAGAAGCTGGATCCCTATCTATTGCATTAAGTTAAACTTTTCCAATTCAAAAACAAATTATTAGAAATATGGGGTTAATTTACAGTAGAAACTGGTACCTTTTAAAATGTGCATTTATCAAACAAAATTGATGTTATTAGTGGACAACTACATAAACATGTATTTAACTACTTGCTTGCAAATATGAAAAGCTTGTAGCACCATTAATATCTGCTACTGCGAAATGCACTCAAATACTCGTTTAATTACATGCAGTTCTACTGCCCAATACTGCAGTAGAACTGCAAATATACACCAGAGAATATATAGCTCGTGTTGTTAATGTGGCTACACACAAATTATGTGATTTCCAATGCTCAACTCCGTGAAGCATTTCGGTTTAAGGCTGCTGTGCGTAACAGGAACTTTAGATCAATTATCCAGAGTAATAACTACGGACATGTTATGGTGTAACACTCAAGTTCATACGCTTTTTAGGAGGCATAACAGTATGTCGAAAAATATGATACATTTACCCTTTTAAGTATTTGATATCGCAAAAGGTTGACAAAAAGTAACCAAACGTTGCTGTCATTCAGTTACATTGCTACATTTCTGTACAGTAGGCTACTACAGATATGTTTCCAGAGCTAAATACTATTTTGTGCACCACCCCAGATAGCATCACGCAGGTATGGTAATCAATGTTGTTTTATGAGCTAGTCCTACTTGCAATGTTCGATTTTCTGTAGGTTTATATGACTTTAAAATACAATGTATTTCTCTATTTCTATGTTATTTATTAATATAGGCTACTGTTTTTGTAGCAGACATAGGTTCCGATATATTTCCAGTATTTATTTTGGATACTTTGAGTAAATAACAGGTTGGGGCCATGGGGCACCCAGAAATCTAGTGTCTGGGACTCAAATACACAGACCACTAGATTCTACGACATATATTTACAGATACTTTCTTTTACATTAATAATATTGCCTTACAGGGAGAGTTTGTGCTGGTGTCTGACAGACAAGCTGATGCATCTTTCCTTATTCATCACTTTCTGTCCTTTTATCTACGTGGTGAGTAGGCTATAACTTATGGAATACTGCACCAGTAAGACAAGTCTGAACAAGACTAGCAGACTTTATTTTTTCTTTCACTTGGTTTTGTGTTATACATTTCAGCGGGATGCAAGGTGTGTTTTTTGGCTCTTGCCCAGTCTTTTAGCCACTACAGTGTGGTGGGTCAAAGATTAGTAAGTATCCTTACACACACATCATTCTGAGTTGAGTAGAGTTTTTTTGACCTCTGAGGAAATTTGTTTTGCATCTTAAGATCACAATACAGCATTAAACATAATCAGATACATTTTTATTGAGTATTTATGTAATTGAAAAAAAATATATATTTATATTATATTTATGGTATATTTTTTAAATTTACAGTAGGCCTTTTACATTTTAATAAATGTGCAGTGGTCTTTTTTTTTTTTAAGCGGTTATACAGAAAAGGGAGTTTCTAATGACATTTGTTAAAACATGTATTGGTTATATAGCATTATTATTCAATGGAGAATAAGTCTGAAAAACTACATAAAATCATAATGTTTGACTTGTGTAGAACATTGTTGACATTACTACATTCCAATTGGTCGACCGTCTGCATGAATCATTTGTGTTTTCAGGGTGTGAGTCTATCACAGGCAAAGGAAAATGGACAGCTAATATTCCTAGAGGGACTGAAAGAATCTCTGGATGTTTTACTGCATAAGGAGTCCAACATGGGAATCCAGCCTCTAGATTTCCTCAGGTATAAGTCTGGATGTATTGTATAACATACTGCATTACACATGTTATATACAATGAGATTGCATTTAGGTAAGGCATGTTCATCTAATTCAAGATATACTATATTCCTAATAATATACTGTATACTATACACATATACATAGGATACAGCTCTGGAACAAATTATGAGACCTTAGTCTCATTAGTTTCTCTGATTTACTTTTTGTAAAATGTATAATATTGTATTTACATTTAATCAAGTTATTTTCATGGCATTCACGCCACTGCAACATGCAGTGCAGACACTGACGATGTGAAAACAGTCTATTGCCATCCCTTTCCTTCCCAGAGACCCTTCTGTTGGTCTGCGGTGTCTGTATGAGTTTGTCCGGGCCAGCGTGACCCCTTGTGGGGGCGGAGAGGGTGGCGATGAGGATCGGGGACCCCCTGTTCTGCTGGTGGATGACCTCACTATGCTGCTGAGTCTGGGGGCGAGTGTTGGTGCCACGCTGGACTTCAGCCACTACTGCCAAGCCACTGTCTGCTCACAGCTACAGGTGGGCGTTCCCACCCGCCTGACGCCTTTGACACGTGCACACGCGGATTCTCACACAAACATGTTACTAGCAAATGGCAAAGTGACTTTACCTTCCCATCAAATGGTATATTAATGATGCACAATCCCAGCATGGAATGATAGCACAGCCATCTTCCTTCACAGATGATATAATCTGATACAATGGAGTTGATAGACCAGTTTTCAACTTTGTTGTTACCCAAATATATAAAATGTAACCTATCCTTTATTGATTGCTCATAGGTTTCTTCATAACAATGTCAATAAATATAATTTCAGAAATAAGGAATCATCTTTAGAAAAAAATTCATGACACTTATTGTTTTTAGATTATTCATTTGAATTGTCAATTTGTTTACTTGTAATCAGATGTTCTTGTCTCCTCAGCTAAGACGTTATTAATGTATTATCTTCACTTCTGTGATATGGTCAATGCTACAAATGCAAGCAGGTACTAAGGACATAAACACATTCTCCAGTATTGTCAAAATCTGGTTTGGTTTTGACCACAGGGAAACATGGTGATGCTGGTCCGTTGTGAGGGAGAGGAAGAGGAGGATGACGGGGATGAGGAAGGCTCAGAGAGGCTTCTCAAAGGTCTGACACACCAGTGCAGCCTCTCACTACAAGTACAGGGTCTCAACACTGGGTTCTGCAGGGACATCCATGGACAGGTAGGTGTGTGTGGGAGAGAAAGTGATACAAAAGTAACATTTGTCTTAGTTTCTTTGTATACATCTTTCTTGCCTAAAGAGAAAGTTTAAATTAAATTGAGTAGCGATAGCGATATTCTGCTTGTTAAATGAAGGTATATGTATATTCAGCAGAATGTGGTTTTCCCCACAAGTAAATCTATTTAACATCAGCAGCTCTGAGCATCGCTACATTGAGAAACGTGTTGAACTAATAGCAGAATCTGAAACTCTATGCTTCTGGGATGTGTCCAGATAGAGGTGTGTTGGAGGAGACAAGCTGAGAGCCAACTCAATCGGAAGAAACTCTTCCAGTATAAAGTCCACGATAAAGGTGCTTCTTTCTTTGCCCGAGGAACATCAAGTGCCGTTCTTTAGTAACAGCCTTCAATGCCCAGTTTACTCTGGTCCAGTTGGCAAGCGTGTTATATTAGACTGGACAACAGGAATACAACTTGTTTGCCACACTGCTACTCTGGAACACACACATACATTATACTTGGTTTGCCGCACAATGTGGCTGCTAAGATGGACACACATGTAGGTTGCGGTTCAAACTTGCACCTTGGAGAATGTTTAGAATTATATAGTCATAGTGCAACAAAAGGTGGTGTTTTTTTTTTTTTCGCTCAATGAGTAGACAAAGTATCAATTCAAACTAACCTCTGTTGTTTAAATCAGATTTGGTCCATTAATAATACAGTATGATATTGTATTTATTATGGTGTTTTATTGTCATTGAAAAAGAGCTAACAATTTGCACATTTTTTAATTAAAGAATTACAATAGACTGTTCTGTCTTATTTTGGGCACTAGATGTCACCATGTCTCACTAGTTGTCCTACAGGTCCTCTTGAAGTGGAGCAACACACACACACACACACACACACACTCATATAACGACAGACGTTTTCTCATGTCGTCTGACTTTTTTGTGTGTATGTTAATATCTAGTTATACCTTTTGAACATTTTTGCTATGTATTGAAAGTATCTATAAGGTTAGCTCCATGGCTCTGCAAATCTTAATTTTTTATTTAAAAATAAACGTAAACAATGCAAATAATTAATGTCGCTACATTTAAGAGCTGCATTAATCTATTTTTGTGGAGTGTGGAGCTTCATGAATGTTATTAAACAAGTCAGGTAGAACCAGGCAAAACCCAGGAATGTACAGCACTACCAACGTGAGCAGAGTGGCGCAGCGGAAGCGTGCTGGGCCCATAACCCAGAGAAACCATCCTCTGCTATGTTTATTATTCTGCTGGCTGTAGCCTTCCTTATGTTCTGCAAAGAGTTGTAGATGGAACGTAGCCTACGTTACGTAGGCCATATGGGCAGGGAGTTGTCGCATGTGCCACGGCTTCGCCCTACTATGCTTATTATCTATAATTTTCCTTATGTCCTCCAGCCACATGGTAATAATAACAATAGATGGTGCAACTGTGTATTGCTGTAATGCTTACTAGCCTACGTTACGTAGGCTAGTAAGGTTCAAACTGTATAGAATTAGTCTGCAAAACTATTACTTTAAAACAAACAGTGCCGTATAAATACTATATGGAAATAATCCTAAAATCATTAACAATTCTCAATTGTACCTTAATGTAATGCTATTTTTATAGTTCTGGAATGGAAGATAATATCCTAACTACCCGAGCCAGCTGGCTCCACTTTGTAGTCTACACATACATACAAATTGTATAGGAATTGATAGGCTAGGCTGCTAAATCATCTGGTCCAGCGAACAACAACAAATATAAGATACAAAGTAAATCAAGTAAATTGTTCCATTAACATTTGATTATCCTACGTTTTTAACAAAATTAAATTACCTACAATCCCGACCCTCAAAAAGTAATGGAACAGCGTTCAATACAGAAGCAGAGTGGCGCAGAGAAGCAGATGGATCGAAACCATCCTCTGCTATGTTGTAATGCTACCGATTGGGTAGGTTAATTTTTAAATGTAATCCGTTAGAGTTACTAGTTACCAGACTAAAATTATAATCAATAACGTATTTTTAAAATTGCCTATATTTAGTAGCAATTCTGATTACTTTAAGACTACTTCACGCCTAAACATTGTTCTTTGAAATGCCATTCAAAGCAATTTACTGCTTTGGCCCGCAAAACCTTTATATTTTTGTTGCTCAGAGGATCAGATTAAAGTAGGACTTTTTTTAGCTGGTAACTGTAACCTCTTCGGGAACCATCACCTTTTGTTGTCTGGAGTCTTGTGCTGCTGGTAGGGTCTCCCAAGGCAAAGTGGTCCCAGGGGAGGGGCCAGACAAAGAATGGTTCAGAAGACCCCTATACCCCTATACTAGCAAGCCCCCGGCTGAACGCCGCTTGGAGTTGGAGTTTTTATTCTAATACTTTATTTAGCTTTATTCTTTGGCTGCATCTAGAAAATATTTTCAAAGCAGAAACATTTTACACATTCTTCTTGAAATGCATTAAAATGTATGTGGGATGTGTGATGAAATGTATTCAAATGTGTGTGGGATGTTACCTTAATTACAACTTAACTCGTTTTTGTAGTTGAATGACACATGCACAATAAATGCTAAATTGTTAATGTGTTGTATTACACCCAAATAAAAATAAAAAAAGTTACAAAATAAAGTATTTGATTCAAAAACCTTTCCGGGGGAGCTGTAGTTTGACTTTTCCACATTTACACAGTGCTCTACATACAGAGTTCAGGATCATTGTGTGTGGACCCCATACTAGGATCCCTATATCAGCACCATGGACAGCTACACTCAATGGGGTTACTATAAGTTGTCAATACAATTCCTGTCAGCTACTACACATGACAGCTACTACACGTGGAAATGACAGACAATGGTGGAATGCAATTCACACATTTTCCTACTAATGTACATTCTCAATTTGGAATAGCAACATGTCAAGTACAATGCTTGCACAAATATAGAATATAGCAACCTTGGAAAAAATGTGAAAATTATATTATACTCCATGGGCAGAAATATAAAAATAACTAGGAAATCGTGCAATGTGTGTATGTTGTCTTCCGTAGCTTTTCTGAGCCTGTAAACCATGCATGTCTTGTATGTGCAATGTATGACTTTGATGTACACAAATGGACAGATGCAGGAAGGCCTTGTCGAATGATCCTGGTTTCAATCTCTGACTTGCCTCTACTGCAAGCTGTATGTCTATACCCTGCCTGCTCCCTAATACATGTACTCATTGTATTGTTCTTTGTTAAATTACTTAATTGTAGCAGGGTCTTGTATCACATAAAGGTAAACAAGTCAATATCGAGAATGTTTGCTAAATTTAAACTCAAATCAAAAGCAAAACACTTCTCCCTTAATTAAATGATGTGGGTTCCCTCAGAAGCTCCGCCCCAGCCCCGCACATGGATACACATAGCAAAGGCTCTATCTATTTATCCGGCCCTACAGGTCCTACAGGCCAATTGTTGCCTCCTGGTTCATATTGTGAAGACTGTGTAGTGTAACCATCACTGCAGTCAGCTAAGACAAACTGTTTGAAGCCCCACTAGAAATACTACACACCTTCAAGTTCATCAAGTCTTTATGAGTCATCTCATATGAATGTTCCCAGATTATGATCCCGAATATGTCGCTATCAATTATATATAAGAGAATGTGATACAACTGTAAAAGTGAAGAAGAAAAGTGTTCATAAACCACAGGAAGTGGTAGGAAATTTAACACAACTTGATACAACTGCATCTCATTCTCTACCCATAATATTCAGTATATTTCTGTTGTTGTCAATGTGTTTGTTTGCACGCTAGATGTCGCCATATCACTTTTCTTTGCAAGCAAGGTTGAGAGGTCGAAGTGTAGAGGTCTCGATGTTTTACAAACCAGTTATTTTCTGGCCAGCAGGCAGCTACAGCAGGGCGATACGATACATGAACATGAGCCATAGAAAAATAAAACAAATACGAGTCTATTTGATAATAGTTTACTTATAGGAGTACTACAAACGACGGCAAGTAGAAATTGGATTATCCGTATGAACCAAGTGAGCTTTGCCCAGGCAAGTGTGTTTGTGCACTACTTTTCATGTAGCTTTTAACATGTATTTTGTTCAATTTCCGTGGAAATTAATCTATTTATTCAACACAACTGCCTTGTCCTCTCATATCTTGTTACCTTAAGCTGTCTCTGACAGACTTGAAGAAGCACATTGTGCCACATCTTTTATGCCTTGTGTTAGCAGCGTGCTAATTCGTGGGCAGGCGCCATCATTAGCATTCTTACCGTATATTGGTGGAGAAAACTAGACTCTTGGACACACTACTATGCACATTGCACGCAAGGCACTATACATATTGATGTGTTTTGCATTGTTTGGAACGGAGGTCATTGCTCTCTGTGTAACCCGTGTTGTGATACTGTTTGTCAATCGAAATGACAGGGACGAGTTTTATTAAGTAGTTTAATAAAATTACGTATTGCTTATTGTTTACAAAAGCAAATCAATGTCTATGCAAATAGTTGTTGGCCAAGGGGAGCAAATTATTGTATGAATTCAGTCTGAATAGGCTGAAAAATGGAAAACTTGAAAGTGAATAGGGCACTGGGCAGATATGGCCATATGGCATTTAAACGTACTTGCAATATCTTAGTGGATGCTAACAAGAAGCAAATGCTATTTTAGTTGAAAGTGTGTCTGAATTAGCTATTTCGGCTAGGGGTGTGCAATCTCAGCTCCACGGTGCCTGTAGGTGCTGCTAGCTAAAGTTAGCTAGATTGTATACATTTGACAGGTTGCTAGCTACTTTAGCTAGCTTGATAGCAACGACCACGTTACTAGGTAAAGGTATCGGTTATACAAAAATTTGTATCGCTCGGCCCTTTGTCTCTTTCCAACGTTTCTTGAAGAGCACAATGAAGAAGATTTGATTACAGTTTCCAGGTTTTGCCTTTGTCCTTTGCTGGCAGGTACCGTAATGTAGTCTAACGTTGCGACAGAGTTGCGTCACCTAATCATCTTTGCATGTGTTCCTTTTACTGCCTCAAGACTCTTGAGATGGCTGTTGAGCGCAGGGATGTTGTCAATTGGTATCGTATTCTTTAACAACGCTATAAGAGCGTGTCACACCAAAACGTACGTACTTGGATGTGTTTTGGAACATTCTAGAAATTATAATGTAATGAAACTGGCAAATGATTTGTAATTTCTATTCCTTATGACTTTCCTTCAAGTTTGTTTTTAACAACCTAACAATATTATAGTCTTTCTGTAATAATTCCTGAGGAGAGGTAGGCCTAATGTATTTTTAATATGATTTATTAGATAATAGTTACTGATTGATAGTTTTTTTTTTTTTTTTTTTAACCCTGTGTCATCAACTGCAGTTGTAAATATGTTGCAATACCTCCACTGCCTGTTCCTCTACACCGAGTTCATATCTGCAGTCAGGATGGAGAGTTTGTGCCACACACATCAGACAAGCAGGAGTCCAGATTATGGACACATGGATGTCAATGTTGAGGTGGTTATGCTACCTTAAATCTGCACTGTTCTGTGTTCTTGGACAAGTCGTTTGCCAATAAATCTTTGTGGCAGTACAGGATTGTAAATGCACTATGCTACGCAGAGTTATAGAGTCCAAACATGGAAACTATAGATGCCGGAGATGCCTTCAAATTGGGCATTTTAGGAAGCATTGAGAAGAGGTAAGCCAGAGTATTGTGTTGCTAATACCCCATCTTGGACTGTGAAATGATCATTTTTTCAGCTCAAAACAAACCTTTAAAAACAGTAAGGTTGCATGCAGACCTTAATTTGTAGACTCCTAAATTAAGATTCATAGCCTGTGTTGCAAGACATTATGTTCCTAAGAATAAATGACACTTTTTTTATCAAGTAAGCCGCCAATTCACGTGATAAACATACCAGTTCTCTTTTTTTGTACAGTTTTGTATTTACTTTGCATGTAGGCACAAACGTGCAACATTGAGCTGTGGAATTTCCTGGCTATTGCCAGCAGAGTCACAAAGTCCCGAGAAATGGCCTGCTTTGGGTTTTGTTGTAGGCTGGCTGTGGTTCATTTGACCTGGCTGTGGCACTTTGGTAGTTTCTAGAACACCACAGGACAGAATGCAGGGCTGAGGCAGCAGAGCTTGGTGGCTCCATGGCCTGAGCCTTTTCATTACTTTCCAATCAGATCAATCCCAGATTATCTCACTAACGGAGGTACTGCTGAGCACCTGCCCATTCTGGCCCAGGGGCCATGCCCACGTAGCAGCACTATAGCTCTCCATGCTGCACACACCGTGTTTCTACTAGAGGGGTTAGAGAGGGCTGGAGAGCGAGCTACATGGTTCCCACACAGAGAGAACTTGTTTCCCACCGGCTTCACTTCAAAGGCTCTTTTTAACCTTTGCAACAGCCATTGTGCCGCCTCACTGGGGCGTTGCTGTGTTTACTGTATAGAGTATTTATAGTGGCAGATCAAGAGGCTCCAGAGGTGCGTTCAGCCTAGGGGATTTTTCCGCCGCTCCCGGGGGGGGCAGAGCAGAGCAGTCGCACGCACCGCCTGCCTCCAAGGGGAATGAGGAGGTCTATGCGGAGCAAGAAACATTTGTTAAATGTTAAATGTAAAACTCACGAATCTCTACAGCGTACGGGGGGGGGGCAAAAACGTCCGCGGCCCGGAGAGCTGGCCTGGCCTTGGCTATGCAGGTATGGTAAAGGAACACAGCGTAGTGTAGCATTGGTTGACATGACACAGCTATGCCAAATCATAAAATGCAGTCATTATTTCCCACAGTAGCTGTGCAGACTGTGGGAATAACCACATCCACTTTGCCATGGCTTGTGCCTTAATAGTAAATGTGCTTTTTTGTTGTGTTTTAATAAACAGCATCAAGGCATTCAATTGGACAAGTATTACCATAGAATTTGTTGTCTTTTTACAATACATCTGATTAATACTGTATCTAAAAGACGTTTTCATGGTTGTGCTTTTATATGTGTGGCATCTTGCATTTCTCTCATAAATTACTAGCCTTGTTTTCTCAGTTGCAAACAGCAGGAAAAGTATGTTCTGCTTTATACATGCATGCTACATACTCTATCTATTGCTTGGCTTGGCTTTCTACTCATAGGCTGTTTTGTACATTTCTGGTGCAGAAAGAAAATGGTCCAGCTCTGCATTGATATGTCCTTGGGTTAACTTATGTGTTTGAACAAGGAACCTGGTCAGGGTTTGTATTATATGATAAACAAACCTATAGGACAGTATTGAGTACTCATCACCTGCCATGTAAAGGCTTCTCTGCTCTGGTCTTTATTTATTCAATAAATACATAATACACAATCCCATTTTAATATATTGTATTTTAAGATGGGATTGTATTAGCCTTGTTATATTATCCTGATCTTGGGCAATATGTCTACAGTGGCATTTTCACAAAATGCTTATGTTTGTTTTGTGTCTTGGTCCAATATAATTGGAACTTCCATGACTAAATTTGAATACATAAAACCTTTAATAATTTTACACTAGTAAAGCGACAATCTGTAAAACAACAACAACATCCTAGCCTTTGCAATGTGTTTACAATGTGCGGGGTGGAGCTTCTGAGGAAGCACCCTATGGCATTGAAGGGAGAGATGTTTTAGATTTTGAGTTTAATTTAGCAAGCGTTCTCAATAATTACTTAACCGTACCATTTTAAAGAATATCTTGTGTTTGACTTGCCATCAAACACATTGGCTGAGCATGTTACTATTGGAAATGTAAGACCATTATGTTTTGTTAGTCTAGTAGTGGCATGCCCTGCAATAATTGCAGAACTATATGGTTACTGCTACTTTCTGATTCCTGTGTCACTGGTCAATGGTGTTCTCAGTACACTTTACTGTATGCATCATCTTGCGGGTTAGCCCACTGTGTCAGTCTATCTATTATGTTATCATACTGGATGAAACTAAGTAATCCTTCAGTTATTGATTTTTGATGGAATTCTGTGGTTGAGATGATTCAATGAAGGACCTTTTGCTGTTCTTGCTTGTTTGTGAATTTAAGGCACAGTTTTTATGTTAGGGGAAGTTGTCTTTGCTATTTTTATAGTACAAATAAAGTTTTTTGACAACATTGTATGCTGTCTGGAAGACATCTACACAGAAGTATTTTATTAATGGCTGTATTTAGAGCCATTTATTCCATTCATTTAATAATTAATTAATTTAATCTAGATTAATTACCACACTGAGCAGCAAGGAATTTGAGGCAATTTTGGTTTGAAGTTCCCCTTCCTGTAGCTAACCACTACCGGGCGGTAGCTGAATGGTCACATTTTCCTTAAAACGTAAGTTGGTTGTTAAGGCTGTCCATAAATATGGGCATGAGCAATTTACGGCATCAGTTTGAGGAAATACTCCTCTCTCCTGCTCTGCGCCCTTCTGTTTACTAATGCAGTCGGAAATTGCTCAATGTTCTTCAACAAAGATCTCTGTTGTTGTCATAGCTGAAGTCACTGTGTGTGTGTTGTGAGATTTTTCCTGGGCGTGATCTGTGGGCCAGGTGTTGACTTCTGTCCAGTCACTCATCCAGGGCCGCATGCTTTCAGCTTGAGGCATACATCCACCTTCATAGGTGGTGAATGAGCACTGTGTCTCACTACTGACTAGCATACAGTCTGAGTTGGTCGCTAGGGAATCAGCATCATGCATGCCAGCCATAGTGGAGCGTGTGTATACCGCACATTAGAGAGTATGCGTCTTCCTTACTGGTGGGATCCCGTCAGCTTTGAGCCCTTCCCCTCGAAGTACGTGGAAACACTTTATATGCTGCTCCTTAATGTGTTCTATTTGCAGCCTCTGAAAGAACCCGCTAACCCCACTGTGACTAATCTAGTGGTAAAATGCAGGGTCTTGATTGGACCTGGTCTCTGGTTGGTCGCTGACACGTGCATCTCTCCTATAGGTCCGTGGATGCCCCGCGGCGACCCCTCCTCGGCCACCCAGCGCCCCCTAATGGCCGGCAGCTGACCCCGCCCCCCAGAATGACGCTGCGTGAGCGGCTCAGAGAGAAGATCTCGGCCACCTTCTACCGCCATGGGCTGCTGTGTGCCTGCTACCCAGTACCCATAATCCTCTTCACCTCTGCCAGCATCCTCACCTGCTGGTAGGCAAACTGTGTGTGTGTGTACTTAAATAGTCGGTAGGCTCAAGTGATCCTTCTAAATATTTAACTAGGGGTGTGTAACGGTGCTGAAAGCAAGACTGAATCCACAATACAAACGATACTGTGTCTAGGGGAGTAAGACAATTTTCGATGCACTTGCGTATTATTTATATATTATATAAAGTATATATTATACTTGCGTAGTATTGCGTTATTACGTTGCTTATTGTTGTTGTTATTACGATACTGTATTGATTCTCTAAAAGACTACCTCTTTTTTATGTCTTTTCACTGTTATGCGGATGATACCCAGATTTATGTGTGCCCCTAAAAAATAATGACACTGTCTGGCCATTACTCGAGTAATGCAAGTTTTAATGCAAGTAAAACTGAACTGATGGTTTTTGGTGGCAAACCCGTTGTTGATTGTTCCTTGGTCAGTTATTCCTAGAAAGCACTTTGAGACTGTAATCCACGCCTTTGTAACCACTCGGTTGGATTACTGTAATGCACTGTATGTGGGGGTCAATGCCCGTCTCCAGATGCTTCAAAACGCAGCCGCCCGTCTTTTAACTGGAACACACAAATACGAGCACATTTCCCCCCTCTTGGCCACACTACACAGGCTGCTCATACATTTTAGGATCCATTTTGAAATAGTTTGTTGACTTTTAAGGGCCTAAATGGTTTAGCTCCACCATGCATATCTTAGCAGCTACACTTTCATTCACCCACCCGTTCACTCAGGTCAGCTGACCAGCTGCTCCCGAGTGTGCCTAAAGCAAGGGGAAAGCTGAAAAGAGATGGTGCCTTTGCTGTGACAGCTCTGAACCCGTGGAATGCTTTACCTCTGCCCATCAGACAAGCTTCTTCACTGTCTGTTTTTAAATCTCTCCTAAAAACCTACCTGTTCTTTGGATCTCAAAAACCGACATTGATTTAATTGTTTTATTTGTATTTTATGTTGATTTTATTGTTTTATTGTGTCTGTGCTGCACATTTCATGCATTATATTTATTTTCCTGTACAGCACTTTGACTACTTTTGTATTTTTAAAGTGCTATATAAATAAATGTTGCTTGCTTGCTTTTAGTTTAGTAGTTTTTACTCAAATTATTTGTAAAAGTGACCATGTACTAAATACATTAACCTCAAAAGAGAGGAAATATGCTTGACCCCCAACCCGCTGCCGGTTTGTTGAGCTCGGATTCTGCTCCGCAATTAACTTTAAAACCACAAAGCCTTTCTATAGAGTACAAAACACCAAGCGGCATACCTCTGTTCTCATCAATGCTGTTGAGAACACACACGTCCACATACAGTACATAGAAGGCTGCGATACACTCCACTGTCTGGGTTTGCATGTCACAGCAGTTATCTTAGCCTTTATGTGGTTCTCACATACGGTATAGTCTGAGGTGTGCCAACATACAGTCCACCAAGGAATTAAAACTGTACAAACGGCTGGTTTGCTTTTGCTGTGTCGGGCCTGCTGCCTCTGTGGCTGATCACCGGCTGAAACCGCAAATGGATTTTAGAGAGTCGTTAAACCCTTAATTTTGTCCCAGTGTGACTGAGTCTTATCTTGAATATGAAGGTGTGTGTGTGTGTGTGTGTGTGTGTGTGTGGAGGGGTATTTTCTGCAGGTACATTTCTGCAGAGAGCATGTGAATTCTTAATACAAAATAATCGTTCAGTACATAGGCTACTACTTAGGATAAGGGGCAGAAGAAGCTATTGAGGCTTTTCTGTGTTAAGTAAAGGCTAAATATAATTTTTAGAATTTATTTATAAGCATTTTATAATACAACCATTGACTTTGTGAGAAACTTGCCATTAGATAATTGCTAGGAAAATAGTTTTCCCAGCAGTTTTCCGTGACCTTTTCATTGACTTGTGCAAAACAATGTTTTTCATCTTGTATGAATTGCAGCAATTGTTGACATGCAATTTTAGGCTAGAGCAGCAGGTTTGTGCCTGCAGGGATATAGTTCAAATTGCCTGCTCTTCCTAAACAGGTTATTTCACAGAGCAAAATAATAAGAAATATGCACGGTGCGCGGTTTTAATCCTCTGTCTTGTCTATGAGGAACAATGTGCCACACACTTATCCACCAGCATAGCTGTACTTAATGAAAGAGGTCAACGAGTTTTCATGCACCCTTGGCTAGCCATCAGCTGCAAAGCCATTGTGAAACAGTTTTTTACACACACACATACACACTCACAGCACCTTCATAGTAGGGGTGCTGTAGCCTCAGTATCTTGCTGGGACGAAGTGAAAGCAGAGATGGACTGTGAGGTGGGGGTGGGGCTGAAGGATAAAGGCAGAGGTCTTGTGAGAACGTCCTGCCCCTCCATCTGCCTGACAGGAGGGGGCCTGGCCTTGCACAACAGAGCCCTTTGTTACGTACAGTGATCGGGGAGGGGGGTGTAGGGAGAGACAAAGATGTGGATGGAGAGAAGTAGACCAGGCCAAAGGGAATTGAGAAGGAGGGAAGGGTGTTAAGAATGGAGTGAGAATATAATGTAGACTAAGCATCATTATTTTGACCACATACAGGAATATTAAGTAATTCAAAGAAGTTAGCATGTTTGCTCTAGTTAGCATGATTTTTGTAGCTCTGTGCCATTAAGGTCACCTAAACAAAGCTACGTCTTGAAAGATAATTGCTGTTTCTTATTTATGTACCATCCATCCATCTTCATCCGCTTATCCGGAGTCGGGTCGCGGGGGGAGCAGCTTCAGCAAGGGACCCCAAACTTCCCTTTCCCGAGCAACATCAGCAAGCTCTGACTGGGGGATCCCGAGACG
>JAODTR010000008.1:3460403-3478804 GCA_025399935.1 Amblyopsis rosae | reverse complement strand
CCAGGTGTCAGCGACCATGATTATATCACCGACAGGCCTCGATGTGTCTTTTTCGATACAGGAATAATGGCTTCTGATGCTAGCCATCAACGTGCTGTCGCCTGGGTGGACAATGTGGGAGTATGAAGTCAATTTAGGGGCGAATGCCACTCCTTCACTAGTGGTGTGTTTCTTTGAAGGGCTGGTGGTTGAGGAGGAGCAGGGGGTAAAATGGTGGAATAGCTGACAACATATAAACCCATTTAGGGAAGGGGGGGGGGGGGGGGGTCCCCGGTTAGTGGAGTCACTGGTCAGACAGATTAAGGGAGGCTGGGGACCATGTACTGTAATTGGAAAATGTTATTTCTCTGTCAATCACAGCAGTGTTTTTTTATTGGCGCCATTTTCTTTTTTAACAGTAATTTTTCTTTGGCAACAACAAAAAGGTTGCGGTTAAAGGAATTCAATGACTTGGAAATCAATGGTTTCAGATGAATGTCCACAGGTAAATTTTGGCTATAATTTCACTGCATGAAACAAGGTCTAAAACTAGCATGCAGCTATAGGTCTATATTGAATCTGGAAAAGATGCAATCTGATTTTGGATGGAAAATAAATAAAAATCAGTCGTTTGGTTTTACAGATGTAGATAAGAAAATAAATATGAAGTACTATTGACAACTATGGATACCTTTGATGGGTTCCATCTTAACCTGACACGTTTAACCAGTTTTCATCCACTTTTACCCTCAATACTATAAACGCCTACAGTATCCACACAAGATTAGAATTAACGTGCAGACATGATTATACGATATGCTGCATAGTGGGTATTTACAGGAACAGATCAATACTGCCTCATTAGGAGAAACCTGATTTAAAAGTCAGTCACAGTAACTTTCATAGCCTGCACACATCATGAGAAAAGCATGATCATTAGAACACCAAACTATTTTGTACACTTGTTGAGAAAAGACCACATTTATACACATAAAAAATATTAAAGCTCACTTTTGGTTATGCTGTTAAGAGAATCCCTCCAATTACTAAAATTAACTGAAATACTAAATAACATACACAGTTGAATTGTACTTTTCATTTATTTCTAATATACTGTAAGAGACATACAATGGTATTCAGAGACCAGGTTCATATTAGATTCAAAGGTGTAGCCCAGAAATCAAACAAAACATAATACTTCAATAAGACACCCCCTCCCCCCATAGAATGTATTTACACTCTGTGCAAGTTCAGAGAAAACAATACTGATGGAACTTTTAGAGACCATTCCCTTTCCCATACAACATCTGTTGCTGGCTGACAGAAAATATGCTTAAAACTCAAACACCGTAGCTGCCACAATTCCTCTCGTGAGCTCATAGACACAAAGTTGTTGGTGTGTCACTGTCACTTACAAATCAACTAACACTCCAGAATACCGTGGTAGAATTTGGTGTGAATAGTAAACATTCTGTCAAATGCGCTCTTTGAAATATGAGTCAATAAAAGCCATTTTACTCTACAATAAATCATGTAGCTTGTTTCTCCCCAAATGTTGATCAACATTCCAGTCGACCATAGCCAAAAAAGTGCAACAGTGGAGAGTTTTGAAGGACACCATTTCGAGGCTGTGCCAACTCTTTTCATCCCTTAGGAAAAACCTCAGCAGCCACTACGGGACCTGTTCAACAACCGGACAGAGGAGCCAAGGAATATCTCAGTTCATTTGATCCTAGAGTTCATTGCATTTGTCCATGTTTACACAATTTCAAAAATGGTTTCTCTTCCTATTTGCTTTTGTTACTTTGCTGTTAAGGTGATTTGTTTGACATCCACAGTTGTAACGATTGTAGAAACCCATCCTTTTACAAGCAACAAAACATGAACTTACCCACAATGTATTCTAGCAAACCTGCATCCTTTCACCAAGCAATTCAAAGTGGGTATTCTACAGTAGCTCTATCTGTAGAAGGGTTTTGTAGCTTGAGAGGAACTGTGCTCCATGAGTAGCTTAAAGAAAAGGCTTAATGCTTAAGGAAACATTATCAAACGGCAATGAGGTAAAGTGAAACCCAGTGAAAAAAGGAGGCAATTGAAACATTTGTTGTTTCTAGTTGTTGGAGCGTGCTTCTACCAAACCCTCCTGCAGGCTCACACTTGAGGGATGTGAAGCCAAATAAAAACACTTCAATAGGAATAGTAGTTAACAATTTCATTCCAAAAAGATATACATTTATCTGGGACAGATTAAATGCTGCTTGGTTGTTCAAAACCCAAAACAGAAGATGCCATCTCTACATATTGTAAGACTGCTTGATAAACATTGTTAGTTAGTAAAAGCCTAGAGATGAATTATTTTGTCAGAATTTCAAAAATATTTATAATGGTAAACAACTCATTTTGGAATGAAACTCCTCAATTTTACATTAGATAAACAGATACTGAGTGACGACAATATAAAATGAACATTTACTATAGTGTAATAGCCATCTTAGGTCATTGGTATTTGTACCCTTACCCCCAATATATCACACACTATATTAAATAAGGCACACATTTACACATAGTTAATTTGGCTAGTAATTATTCCTTTATTTACATCCCATTTCGGCAAAGTTATTAAGTATAGTAACTGCAGTCCATATTATGCATTATATTCATTCGTCAGAGATTGACTTTTGTGAGTTATCCTCTTTCCTCCCAAATATTTGAAGGTAAAGCTTTAATCTCACTTGAAACTGTATACAGTTATAACCCACTGAAGATGTGAAGCACCAATGTTTTGGCAACATTCTGAATTAGCTTTACCGCCCCCTTTTTTATTTGTGGCTGGGGCTTATTTGTCTTCTTTTGACTACAGTACACCAACATGTTCTATATTCAGTTACCACTGCTTGAACATTTGGTTAATCAGAAAAAAAAAGCTGGTGGACAGTTGGTTGGAATTAAAATATGCAAAATACTGGCCCATACACAATGAATGATTTACTCATCTAGATCTCGTAAGGTTATTGTCAAGTGTCTATTTCAAAAAAATTATAGTTTGAAGGTTGTTTCTTTTAGCCAATGGATTCACAAAAAATAAAGTGTGTGATTTGGCGGCCAGACATGAGCCAACCACAGATAAACATGCAGTGGCCCTTTATTTCCTACAGGGGGAAGCCTGATATGCTTAAAGACAAAAGAGTATAGTAAGGCAAATACATAACTACTTTTAGGGGACTTTCGTCAACTTTTAACCACAGGTTACATGTACTGCATATGTATATGTATACATGTACGGTGTGGATATAAACACACATATATATACACACACATGCATAATATAAACACATTCGAGGAAGGGGTGGGTCAGGATCGGTTACCAACACTACGTCAGAAAAGGTCAGCAAAAGCAAAGACTCTAACTTGTCACCATTGCAGGAGGCTCTTCCTTCTCAGTCCCGAACATGAGCGATATGTAACGTTTCTCTTCCGACGTCAATGGTTCCGAAAACCTACTTTGCATCGTTAATCCACACTGAGGACATTGGCAGCCTAATATAAGGAGGTGGCATCACGCCACCATACGTCCCTCTCTGTTCTATAAGCATGTAGCTGAGCAATACCAATATGGTACAAAGATATTCATTTGGACGAAAAAGAAGAGAAGGGAGGTGGCAGGTTTTGCGTGAGGGCTTTGTCTGCAGTGACAATGGCTGCCACACTGTTGTGGTTTTCGGAGCAAGAGGCTTCAACCTCAGAGCCTCTGCGTCTCACGAAGGTGAACGTCCTCAGAGGAGAGGGCCGCGTCTCGCCGCGTCTCGCCTCAGTAGTTGAACTTGCCATGCTGGCTGACCGGCGAGGAGGCGGGGATGAACAGCGGCTTGGGGGGGACGTCGGGCTTCAGGGACGGGGTCCGACGGAGGTTGCCCCCCCCGCCGCGGTGCAGGACCTCCTGCTGCTCGCCGCTGTAGCTGAGCTGGCGCGTCAGGTAGCCGTTGGGGATGAGGGGGTAGTGCACCTCGCACGCGCTGCCCGTAGAGTTCATCCGGGCCAGGAGGGGAGGCGGGGGGGGCTGGTAGGGCCCTCCGTTCCGCTGGCTGAAGCTGTGCTGCCGCGGAATCATGCCCCCGCCCGCCACCCCGTTGGACATCTGGGCAGCGGCGGCGGCAGCCGCCATCAGAGAGTGCCTCTGAGACGAGTGTCTCCTCTCCAGGGTGGACTGGTGGTGGCAAGGGATGTCGGGGGGCACGTCCATGCGGCGCGTGAGGCTGTCCCGGGGCAGGGTGGAGGAGCTGTAGTAAGGCGCCGACTCCGTCTCGGGGATCTGAGGCTGGATGCGGTTGGCGAAGGGCAGCTGCCCGCCGCCGCACGCCATCAGGCCGGACGGGCTCATGAGCTGGCCGTTCTTGCCGCAGCCGCCGCCCGACTCGTGGATGTGCTTGAGCAGCTCGTCCAGCGACGTCACCTCCATGACCTTCTGGGGGTAGCAGGGGTACGGCTGCTGGGAGAGCATGCGCTCCGCGTTGTGGATCTTGCGCTCCTCGGGGTGCAGACCTCCCCCGGCCAGGGCCTGCCCGTTGGCCAGGCTGTGCGTGTAGGGGAAGACCTGCTGGTGCAGCAGCGCCGAGCTGGGCCTGGAGGCCATGTTGTGCGCCTTGGGCTCCTTGGCGTTGTTGCAGTTCTGGTTCTTCTCCCACTGGTTCTTGAAGGCCTTCATGCTCTTGATGGGCAGCTCCGGGGTGGAGTCCGGCGTGGGCAGCCCGGAGAGCTCGGACGAGTGCAGGAGGTGAGGGTGGACAAAGTCCCCAATGGACACGCTGTGGTGGCCACTCCTCCTGGACGGGTGCTGCTCTTTGCCACTGCCGTGGAAGAAGGAATTGCACATCTTGGGCGAGGACACCTCCAGCTTGTCGTCCTTGCCCGGGCCATCCAGCAGCCCGTTGAGCTTGGCCAGGCTGCGCAGGGAGAGGGCGTGGGGGATGGGGGCCTCGGGGTCCTTGGCCAGCCTCTTGGCCTTGTGGCCCGCGTGGTTACAGTAGCAGGAGACCAGAAAGCCAGAGAGGAAGGCTCCCAGCACGAAGGCCACCAGCACGCAGGCGATGAGCAGGGTGTAGTGGACGCTGTGGAGGGTCCGCTCCACCTCCGGGGGCCGCCGCACACCTTTACCAAACACACACACCAAGACAAAGATCACACACAAGGCAGGGCTACTGGGTGCAGGTAAAAAGAATTACTCTTCAAGATATAATATGGAGCAGCGGGGATGGACAGAATGTGTTTATTGCACAAGGTTACTATGTGTCAGAGGTGTCTGAACCAAGCGTTTGGATTCCTTCCTTTCCACTGTGCCACAGATCAATAATGCCTTTCTTGCCAAGATCTGTGCTTTCGGCTCCGACTAAGGGAGGGTGGCAAGGGTCAAAAGCTCCCCAGCCACTATGAAATCAACTTGGAAATGAGCTGGGGCTTTAAATATTGATGGGTGCGCACCGGTGGGACTTGTGTCTCTCTCACAGGCTGTGCTTTCCGATGCGTGGATCAGGGGCGAATGCACACGGTATGACGAATGAGCAAAGAATAACAAGCCTACCCACTAGAGTGCGGTGCCAACACTGCACCTCAAATGACAATGTTAATCCCTTTCAAAAAATTAAGAGACGCAGGCCCTTGACGCAGTGGCCTACAAAAAAGAAAGAAAAAACACTAAATCTATTCAGTGTGGAGCATTTTGCCACATGCCCTTGGGTGATGTGACCTAACTGTCTGCTTAATGTGTGTAAGGAAGGAGCGAGATGAGTGAAACCTCTCGTAATCAGAGCTCATTTGTGTGAGGCTTATGCCATCTGCGGTGGCAAAGCCCCTTGCCGCCCATAATGACAATTTCTGTGAAACTGATTAGACTGGGGAGGGGGGTACAGCATCGCTGCACCACACAGGGAAGAAGTGCAGGTGTTCCCAATGAGCTTAATTCCATGCATATTAACAGGGGTGCCATTTGGGTGTCATATTGGAAAATGGTGGTGCCTCAATTGTCTTTGATATTGGTTTATGTGATGTTGATCTAAATGTTAATCAGTATATGTGGTAACGGGAGATCTTTTGTATTCGGTGCTAATGTTTCAATCTTACTTCTAACAGGCTCTAATTGTCCTTTGCTCAGAGTTAGAAATAAAGGAGGGCACTTGGTGTTCAACAAGGTATCCAATTCAGAGAAAAGTCAAAAACCAAAGTAAATAAAACGTTGACTTTTAATCGTCGTGTCTTTCAAACAAAACATTAAAAATATAGTAGAGTAAGAGAAGGGTCTACTGAACTAATGACCTTTGCTCTTAACCCCTGAAATAAAATCACAAACCTACAAATATCACTACATTTGATATATCTATATACACTGTATATATGAAATGCTTCTGACACTGTACTAACCACACAACATACAGTACATAAATAACCAAGTAACATTTACTACATATTTATAAACCAGATAATAGAAATAGAAAAGTATTTGAAAACAAGTTAAAATCTTGTTAGTTTTGATAGATTAGCGCTCACACAATACATAGACACGCCGATGGAGCCATTCTTTATAGTACGCCTTTTTTACACTCGTCAGTGCTAGTAGATGTGCTCGCCTTATTATCTTCTCCCCGTGTCTTATGGCTGCTCTGCTATCACCTCCCCCCAGAGAGATAAAACCGTTAATACTGCGCCGCGCCATAATATTTCTGGAAATAACTTTTTAAATGGAGCTTCAAATTAAAAATCCTCAATGTTTAGCCATTTCTCTCTGATAATTGCCTGGGCTTATGACCACATTAAAAAGTCATAAATCCTAAGTGCAATCACAGTGGGAGAGGCAATCAAAAGTAATGCTGCAAAGAGCATCCCGATGCCTCCTCTTTTAATCTTCAAGCAAGCCTTGTCCGGGCAGTCAGTAGGGGCTCCATGGTGGCCTAATGCGGACACATGCGGCTCAGCAAGAGACTGTGCGTGTGTGTGTGTGTGTCTTCCCCATGTTGTGCCCATGACTACTGGTTCTTCCCTAATACCCTATCCTAAAATATAAGTTAGAATATTTGTTTATCATTTCTATGAGAAGTATCTTGTCGTTTCCTTAGCTCCTGGCTCAACGTCGTAGCGAAAACAACACTTCTCTTTTCTTTTATTCACTATCCAACATACCATTTAGAACCAAATGAGTCAGCAGCACTATCTGAACTAGAGATCTGCGCAATCTGAAACGCAAGCCGACGCGCAGCGTATTGGACACCGCCTGGGAAAGAAAGAATAAATATCGGGCTGTAATCACGTTCGGGCTTCATAAAGCCATACACGTGCGGGATCGGTTGGGCCTCGTAAAGAATTGTTTCGGGGTCAACTTTTCCGGCCCGAGTGCATGGTCTCAATGACATTACCAGGTCAATGGTGAGGCTTGAGGCTGGGGGCATCAAACGCCCTCTCAACAAAACCCGCATTAACTGCACCGCACCCCGGCCGCCAAAAAAAAAAAAAAACTTAGTCTCCGTTACAGAGGTTGCTAAGGGCAGACCCCCCTCTTCAGGTAAGGTAGAGGGGGCAATTAAAGCCGCTTTACAGCCTTTTCACACCTAGCTTGCCATACCGCCCTAATCTTTTACAGTGCTCATCTTACTTGTTGTCACATTATCTGGTTCTTTCCTCTTTCGCAGCGCCGAGGCTTAATATAGAGATAGCAGAGAGTCTGCCAATAGGTAAACAGACAGATGGGTTTGCCTGAGTGGAGGCAAGCGAGGGAAGGATGAGGGATGGTGACAGCCAGGGAGAAGAGAGGGCAGAGAGAGAAGAGAGAGATGAAGGGGGGGGGAATTCAACCTGGGTGACAAACCGGCAACGAGGGAGGGAAATGAGCGAGCGAGGACTCAGACATCCAAAGAGATAGGAGAACGAGAGGAATGAAGCGGAACGGGCACAAAAGGCTGAGAGCAAAGAAAGTGACAACGAGGCAAAATATTGGGAGAGGCAGGTGGAGAGGTAAGGGGACAGAAAGTGCAGTGAGCAGATTGTATGAAGGAGGGCCGGGAGAGATGTGGGGGTGGTGGTGGTGGGGGGGGGATGTACGACAGAGACTGACAACGGGGTGAGTGACAGGACTGTCTGCGGCGTCCTGGAGCCTAGCGCGTGGCGACAGCTGCGCGGTGGCAGTAGAAGAAGCCTCGCACACCTCCACAGCGCCGTGGGAAGAGAACGCGCTGCGACTGAAGCCGCGCCGCGGGTAAAAATAGAGGCTAGCTTATGTAAGCGACGTACGCTGACTACGGCGCGCACGGCTAATTGGAGAAGATGTGTGGGCAACAAACGCGCGAGAGTCTCATGTTGTCGCCATGTGTGAATTGTTTTCTTTGGAGGTGAGGAAGATTAAACACACAGGGTGACACCTACCCTAAGAACTCACAGGCCTCCTAATTTAACACAAACAGCAAAGCATCTCCAGCACAACAAAGTTGTGCAGTTTCACCCCCCCCCCCCCCCCCAAGCATTTACTAACGATCCAAAGCAATTTTTTCAAGTGTTCCAGCTTAGAGAGAACGCAAAAGGAAATAATCATATTCTCAAGGATACATTTTGTAGTGTCGGAGATACTTGTGTTCTATTTCTGTGTCAAGAGAAGACGTTCCAAAACACCCCTAATTAGCTACTGTTTCTCCAAGCATTGGAGCGCATGTAATAGGTCTATTATTGGCTACTCTATGCCAGTGACAAGGCTACAACACAAAATGGCCCAAGGCTTCGTAGGCGAACACAACCCCCCACTCCCACAAATGGCAGGGCTGTATTTCCTCCCCACTATAAATAATTTCCCTGCTGAAAGTCTCCCAATGGTTCAAAATGAAGAAATAACTATTTTCATGTGTGGAAAAACAGTGCCATTGTCCTGCTGTAAGCTTTAGTAAACTGACAGCGTAACTACCTGATGCCTGTGCACTGAGACATGGTTAAACAAAAGGCATGTTTGTGCATGTGTGTGCGCCAATGTACTTCTGTCAGCACGTGCACGGCCTGGGTGCTGAGTGAGTGAATTCAATCATGTACACTTGTTATTAGGAATTTGCATAATATTCCATCTCAGTGGCCAGCCAATTGGATTCAGGTTGATTTATGCACATGAGGTAAGATGATGTACCGCAATGTAACGGATCCATTCCAATTTAAACAGTAGTGTAATAGCACTGAATTTAATTCCAGGTGTGTTGGTGCGTACAATTCTTATTGAATACTGGGAAATGCCTGTTGTATTATCATTTAACGCTACAGTGTGCTAGGGGTTCATGAAATGAAGAAACCTGTTTCAAGGGGGAATAAAACTTTCAGTTTCATGTTAAATACATTCACAACACATGTTTAAACAAACATGACATTCTAGTACATATTGTCTGATAAACTTATTAAAACTATCAAACCAGGCACATGCATTGGACGATACCTTTTTACATGCAGTAAAAAAAAAACTGAAATACAGGAGCCAATATATTTGCCATTTTGTGGAGATGTAAAGCAATGAGATTCCAATGCCAAATTCCAACCACCAGAGTTGAAACATTCAATCATATTTATGGAAACAACATTGGAAGAACCAAAGCTTTATTAACCAACTTAAAGAGACAGTCCACACCAAAGGTTTGTTAGACCTGTAAAAATGCTGCGTGTTAATCATTTAATAGTAATATAAACCGTTAAAACAGGGCAGTGATTCGTCCCTTTGGAGTTTGCAGTTCAAGCATAAAATACAGTACGTCTGTTGTGTCAGAACGTACATTCAACAACATTCATCCAGGTTTGCCTTCAGAACGGACTGTCTCTTTAAGGTGGACCGTGGAGAAACGGCCTGCAGCCCACTGAAACACAGCCAAGCACAGTTTCAGCCCGAGGCTCTGAAACGGGAAGGACAGATTGTAAAGAGAGGAAAAGCGGGAGTTGAAAGGAGAGAGCTCAACAAAGGAGGCAGTGTTAGTCTAACTGAAAATACACAGGCAGGTGAAGATAGGAACCACTACTCTTGGGTCACGGAGACAGAACAGGGTAAGGGGTTAAGGCTAGGAGCCGGGAACCCTGCTGACCTCATCACTGTAGGCCCCGTGGGTCACTCTACATTTACATGCACACTGCTGTTTGCTCTTATACTGAGAGACAGCATTCATACGGAGCTATGCAAATTATTGCAATAAACCCCAACTTGTGCCCAGATTTCAAAAGTGTCGTGTGTACACACCAATGAAAAACATTTTTGGAGTGATGATTTTCTCGAGAGGATATCGACAGACAAATGGAATATAGGAATATTGTCTTTTACTGAATAATAGTGGAATATGAATGTGCATGCAAAGGTAGTCACCGAGACTATCCAGACTGACTTCCTGGGTCAACTAGACCTCAACACTGCTGACACCCAGCTGGTACACAGCTAATGTAATGAACCGTCATTTAACCTAGCTCATTACGCAGAGCGAGGTGCTTCGCTCTGTCTGTGTGTGTGTTGCATGATGTCACGTGTGATGAGCATTCCAAATTGCTGCTGAGGGGAGGAGGAAAAAGTGATCCTGTTCAGAGTGACCTTTATTAAATGCCATTACGCCATGCCTGTATGAATGTTGCGCCAAACTGGCAGGTATACACTTACACAGCTGAGGCAATTACATATGGACGCAATGGTTTTAGTTGCGACACACCCGTGATGGGTGTTCGGCATGGCAACCGTAACAAACGCAACTGGAAAATTAGCCAGCATGGATTTCACAAGAGATTTGTTTTCCCCATGGCCATAACCCAAACAAACAATTAAAGAATGTATCCGACACGTACATTCAGACTTCTATCTAAAAGACATTTGAAATATCTATTATAAAAGATAATCTATTGACATGTGACATGTGCCATTATATTTGGAATTATATTAAAGCATTGCCAACATATTGTAGTTTCTCTTAAGAAATACGGTGTCTATACTTCATAAAAAAGCTGGAGATGAGGCGGATAAAAAATACTACGATAACAGACACCCTGACCCTCGTTCTAACAATAGTACTGTGCATTAAGCAGCATAATAAGAATGCCACTCCCATTTGTTAATGTAGGTTCAGCCTGTGTTCACTCTATGCTGTATAGTTGTAGAGTTCAAGAATGTGCGATTCTCCATTAGAGCGGCCTCTATGCTTTTAGCTAAATTAGCTGCTGTCTAGGGCTTATTTGTGCAACCCACTCTGGTTCAATGTGTAGGCAGAAGGTCAACTGAGAACAGAGGCCATGATAACACAGAGTTCAAGAAGTTCACAACTTTGGTTTTGCGCTGCACGGCGTTGCTTAACATGCAGGTCTGTGTCTGAGTCCCCTGACAGGAACAGCTCTGATCTAACCTGACTGCTGGCATTTATCTAAATAGCAGGAGGTCGACAGATTCCTAGGCGTTCCTTCTAGTGTGTCCTGGTGTTTACATAATATGCTGCAGCTACCCACGTCTGAAACTCCTATTGCTCGCTGCGTGGATAGATCACATGTAAACAAGTCTTTTAGGTAGATGATTCATGGCATACATCTTTTAACACTAAATCCTACTGAAATCGCATGCAGGCTTCAGATATTCAATTTGTAAATGATGATCATTCCATTCTGACTATCGTAAGATTAGGCCATGTACAATTTTGTCGCTTAAACCTAAACATGATCACTATTAAACATTTCTATTTATTAATAATGCAAAAATCCTAAAAACAATTTTAATTATGATCCCCTTTATAGTCATAGGCCAAATGTGGCCCTCACATGAGTAGGTAATATGTGCCAGGTGAGATCATGACTTGGGAATGGGAGAGAGACTGTTATTGGAGCCAGAGGTGGACAGAGTTAAGGAAAGGAGTGACGTACGTCGCAACAGACAACTATTACGCCCCAAGCAGTTTTTAGCCTTCTCTTCTGCTGGCTGAAATAGATGGCCCCGCACCAATTTCTATTACAATCTCCCCCCCCCCCCCTCTCCCCACTCGCTGGAGCGTGAGCCCCGCCGGTTATTTATTTGTTACGAGCATCTCTCATTTGAGCCCGAGTGGCTCATCATTGCAGCCAGACACTGTCGGGGTAAATGGAAGCCTCTCTCGCTAGCGGAGGATTTGTGGACTTATGACGGGGGTGCCAGCGGAAGCCGGCGTGGAGGGCTTAAAGACATACTTCACAGCCTCCTCTGTGCCTTCCATTTCCTCTTGGAGCAATAGTGCAGTACTGCACCCACTGGTGCTTTACCAACTTTTCAACACACACAGAAGTGGTCCTTAGCGGCAGAGTTGGAGCGCCTTATGGGCATGTAACACACTTTAGGAAAAACTAACCATATAAAACATAGTCATGCAAATGCATGCTTATTTTATTAAAGGTAATGGAAGTAGATTCAATTGCAATGTTACGGCAATTTCTACAAACTTTGTGGCCTTCCCCAAAGTGCTTGGTATTAACCCACTTTTATCGCACTCGTCTGACGTCTTACTGAGTTGCTCATGATTCGGCTCTGCTATAGTGTCAGCTTAATGTCTCAAATATGAAATCTAACAAACTGCAGTAGACTCTGCATTCAAGGCTCTGCGTGTGGTTTCCTGACAACCAGATTATGAAAAGGTCAGATAGACTTCGCAGCAGTTGGAGTGTAATCGCAACAAGCCAACACCTCAAAGAGGTTAAGACATTGAAGCCGCTTAAGAGTTGCATAACAGGGATTCGCTGGAATGTAAACCGTTACTAGGCAGTGTGAAAATGGGAGATGAAAATGAGTACCGGCAGCGAGAGTATATCATGGCAAAACAACAGTTTTGTTTGGACGCACACATTGATTTGGGACTTAGATCGGATGCAGTGATCTGTTTAAATGGAGAGTATTTAAATTAAATCTAAATCCCCAAGTCTCTGCTGGTGCACTAGCTAGCTACTGTACAGTGTGTAGATGTAACGATTGAGAGCACAATAATATTTAAGCAATGGGGACATCTTTGTGTTTAGTGTGGAGTATAGTATGCAGCAGTCCAATACCCTACCAATGTATTCGTGTCAGTGAAATCACATTTAATAAACATGTACAGTATATATATCAAGTCACCCAGGTCGAACAGCATATGGATAAAATTATATTTCCAACACATATACCTTTTTCTATATACAGAAAGTGTTAGTGAGCTACTTCAAATGATATTTCACTAGGTGGAACATGTTGACATATTAAGTATTTGCTTGATTACCCTGGAGTTCATAAACGCTAAAACGTCTAATAGGAGTTCTCGAGTTCTCCGGCATTCAGCATCAGTGCTACCAGTAATCACATCCAATTTCCCCTGGCCGTCTAGGCAGCTGTTTGCATTAATATGTGAAAGAAGAATTGTGATTTTAAACCTATTTCCATGGAGAACCATGTATTGATGGAGTGCGGTCTCTACAAGGGGCACCACAGTGAACCATCATCTCAGCCTATCAGTGCACAACAGGCTCAGTGGCCTTCTGGGAAACGACAGCAGTGTTAGTACAGTAGTCAGCCTGGTTAGAGTGGACAGTGAAGCGCCCAGGGCCCTGCAGTGCGATCCCTCGCAGGTCAAAGTTAGAGACGGACACCCCCAGCCCCTTACCCTCCATCTCCACACTGATTGGCTCCGAGTCAGGTGACCCCTGTTCCCCTACTGGGGGCGGACCATCAGGACCTGTACCTCTTTGAGGGTCACCTGCCTCCTTTGGAAAAGCCGCCCCCTGATAGGTGGTGCTGGCACTTGTGGGTGTGGTCTTCCCTGTGGTTGTAGCGAGGGTGGGGGGAGGGGTGACAGAGTGAGGGATTAGTGAAGGTGAACTTTAGACAGCCTGGATTATAACGTGTGCTGTAGAAAAGGCATAGAAGCACTGCACCATGGGGACCCTTTAAGTGAAAGAGGCTAAACCACTTACTGTACCACCATGCCCACCTGGATGACCAATTTATAAGCTGAGTCACCTCAATGAATGCTCTGAGGCTGCTCAACTTTTCTTGGGTACAAAATCTCTCAACAGCCAGTAAAAGAATGAAAATAAAGAAAAAGAAATCAAATTAATCCTCCCATTTTTGATTGGGCACCTTCTTCCTTATAAATGGACATAGTGGGGTTTTTCACAGTCGAAACACATTACCAGTTAAAACTCAAATTTCTTTCAAATTAAAGTGCAGAGGCAAGATCACTTAGCAACTGTAAAATAGTTTGCCGCCATGTTAAAACAAAAGTGCTATATTGCTAGAACTTAATTGCTTTCATTTCTTCATAATCTTATAAATCATTTTCCATCGTATTAATCAAAACAAAACCCTGGAGCGATAGTAATTAGAGCAGAGCAAATAACAGGCTGGTAAACTAGGACCAATACCATCATCATTGTGGTTGGCTGGAGGCGTTCATTTCCCAAGCGTTGTGCCCTTGTGTTTCCTACTGAACCAATGAGAAATAATTTAACCCATGGTGCTGCGGCCTAGTTTAGAACACACCCTGTTGTGCAGCATTGATACAGCTGGCTAGACCTTCCATGAAAACAAGTTTTACTTTTGGTTAAAAGTCTGTACTGTTAAGAGTATTCACAGTAAAACGGACGCAGGCAGCTAGCTACTGTAGGTGAACAACAGGTTTCAGTTCCACTAATGTCACCTTGAACGAACCCAGCTGGCAGAAGAGCCGATAACGGTCTCAATTAGAGCCGTTTCACATATATGCCAAGAAGCCCGCTGTGTGGTGCGCTGCGACAGACCTTGTATTATGAAGCATATTTATCTTGATGACACACTCCAAGCTACGAGTGCACTCTTAATTCTCTGGTAGCGGTCGTCCTTGAGGTCTGCCATGTAGCATCCTGCTATTGGCCGGGCCTGCTGCACCAGCACGCCAGCCACGATGCTCACACAGTGCACCGATAACTGTGTGGACTGGAGGAGGGCCTGTCCCCTCTGTATCTCTGTGCCAGGGCCCGTTGACAGCTTTTGCTGGGAATAAGGTGCCCTGTCAGTGCGCCATCTGTGAGAGGCACATTAAAATGGCACGCTACGGGGTGCTGGAGCTTGGCGCGCTGGACAATAGCTTGAGGACTATATTATTAGCTCCATTTATCACAATTGTTTCTCCAAGTGTGCCCGTGGGCTATCATTGTTCCCCCTCATTGACTGGTGAAAAGGGAGCTTGAAGAGGCATGTTTTGTAATCGTTTGATTACCTACGCAGACAGTTTGTCCTCAACTGCCCCCCCCCCACACACTGACTGTTGGGGCGGCAAGAGGAGATGAAGGAGGAAATTGTTCCCGCCTTCAGTGTGCTTTCAAAAAGGGGGTGGGGGGGGTGGGGGGGGGTGGGGTCGGGGGCCAACAGTTTTGTTTGTCATACGGGCCATTTTATTTCCCAGGCAAGCCGATAATTGATCTTCAGTGTGAAGGCTTAAAAGGATTTGTTTTGTGTTATTCAGCAAAAAAAAAAAATAAATAAAAAATAAAAAACAAACAAAACCTCAACTTGAGGTGGCGGTGTGACTTCAAACGCTGTGGTGAAGCTGAAGGGCGCACAAGAGCCCTGCAAGATTACACTGCAGGGGCGCTCATCAAGTCACACGCTGCCTACTGGGTAGGCATCTCTCTGAGTACTGGGGCATTGTGGGACTCTGGGACGTCTGTGGCCAAGCCTCTGGTAGACAGAGGGGCCTCTGTTGTGGGGGGAGATGGCGGGAGAGCAACACTGTGCTGAATAAATAGGCCTTTCTGGCGGACATCTAGCCACATGAGGTGCTCCGTGCCCATACTAATCCACACTCTGGATAAAACGGCATCATTAGTAGCCTGCCATGGCGATGTGCGTAGCAACGGGGAGATCTGATTAACAGCCAGCCTAAGACATCTAGCACTGTGCTTTGTTTCTTTGGACACAAGGGGACCAAGTGTGGCTTGGCGTTGTGCTGGCAGTGTTACAGTGCTGAGACGTGGCAGCACGACAACGCGGCCGCATCAGCCCGACTGAAGGAGAGCCAGTGTGGCGGGGTTTCTGCTGTGGACTCCACTGTGGCCGGTGAGGGAGCAATGGGACGTGCGAGGGATGATGATCCTAGCTGATGCGGGGCATTAGGCAGCCTGGCCACCGTGACTGACTGCCTGCCTGCCTGCCTGGACAATGGGCCCAATGTTACAGCTGTCAGGGTGGGTGAGAGGTGGCCCGCTCTGCCCTGCGTTCTGAGGAGGAGCCTCTTCAAGCCAGCCATGGAAACACGACTCTGTCGCATCTCACTGGCCGTGCGCACCAGAGGGAGGGAGGGGACCTGTGTGTCTACTGACCATAGGCTGAGTCGCCCGCGGTGTTCTGCTTGCGTGTGGTCGCCAGGACATCTGGAGAGAAAAGCACATTGGAAAGACATTGGCCGTGTGATTCCTCTGCGTTACCCTTCCCCCAGCCTCCAAGTTGCATTTCTAACAGGAGATGCATCGTTTTGGTTTCCCCCACTGCCGAGTGCCGAGACATGCAAGGGGAACCTAGCTTGATTCCATCTACTCGATGCAAACCAGTGTAGAAGATAATGACAGCATAATTAGCATAGCAGATTAGGACCAGTATTCCCTCAGGGATTGGGAAGGAGGACAGACAAATGTATCTCTCCACATAAATTCAATGAAGCAAGGGTATGAATACGTTTTAAAGTGGAAATCAGATATTTTGCAGGCAGTAAAGTGTAACATTGTGCTGGTTTCAAGTAACCCCTCCCTCACCTGAAAGATAGCATATATGGGACCCCAGAGCACATGCATCCAGTCGTGCTCGCTACCCTCCCTCAAATCCCCCCCCAACGCCGCCGAAGCGCTTTAAAGCTGTTGTCAAACAAGTCAGTTTGCAGTAGCACATCGGCGTGACTGCGCTTGCGTTTTGGGGAGCACTACAGTACATCCAGAAATATATTCAAAATGTTGGATTGTTCCTTTACTGCAACACTGCTATGACTGTTCAAGACGTGCTTGGGTCGTTTTGTCACGAGGAAAGTGAAATATAATACATGTATTGGTGAGAGGGAATACACATTGCACCGTACCGTGGCAGGTGTCGGGGTGCTGATGGTAGCCATTCTCCACATCCTGTTCAAACCCGCCCCTACAGAGGAACACACACACACACACACACCATCAGTAATTTAGCATACCTTCATGCTGCGTGAGAGCATTCCACATCGTTGTTGCCATGGTTGGGTCATGGGTTAGGCATGTAATCATGCAAGTTGTTATCTTCAGTAATTGTCTCTCGACTCCTTGAACAGTAGAACGATGGGGAATGGTTCAGTGATAGGAACGATCCAGAACGTTATTTCTCACGTCACACATGGCACGCAATTATCAACAGCTCTGCTCGCAAAAAGGCCCCGTCCTTCGATTGTTGTGCTTCCACTGCTCATATCCAGAGAAAACCTACAGTGACCTGACTGGAAGGTACGGTAGATAGTCATGTGACAATACACATTGATACACTCCTACAGTAGATAGTTCTGTGAACCTACAAATGGATACACTCTTCTCACTGTTCTGAGCAAGTCGTCCATTCATCGTGCAAGTAATAAAATGGCGCTCAGTGTGACACAGTCAGGCGACCTGTAGTTAGTGTAGGATTGACTCACTTGGCACACAGGCCAGGAGCACACACACAAACACAAATAAATCACCAGTGCTGTATCCTCTCTCCGGTTCTCTTTGTCTGGGTATCAAAGGGGACAGAAAGCAATGCAGCTTTGCCTTCCAACCAATCAGTGCACATGCTGAAGGGGCTATATTCACTGATTGGCCCCGCATCAACTAGAAAGGGGGGCAAACTAATTGGTAGAAACATCAGGTTCAAGAGAAAACTGTGTCTGGCCCTCAACATGTTTCACACATGTTTATGTGCTGCCAAAAAGAATACTGACACACACAACTTTCCTGAGCTTGAGAGGAAACACAGGAGAGCACATGGTGCAACATAATGATAGGTGATCTTTCTATCCCAGCCTTTCGTTCTCACGTCGTCACTTTCTCCCTCTCTCCAACTTTCCTACTCCCTCTGTCTCCCAGGTTTTTTTTCTAGCCTCCATTACCATTCCCTTATTCCCCACCAAATCATCTCACTTCCTTTCTCTCCTCGTCCTCTCTCGCTCCCGGGTAGAGCGAGGCAGAGGTCTAATAGCTTGGCGCGGGCAGGCTGCTTTAGCCAATCTTTGCTAGTTTCTAGTCCATTGCTTTCTGCCGTGACTTGGTGCGGCCTGCTAAACAGTGGCTCATGAATCAAACATCGGCCGGCAGCTCGGAGCACCTCTCTAGTGGAAGTGCTTCTACGACTGAACTGCCGCTGCAATTTGAGAGACGCACGGGGAAACGGATCAGAGAGAATATTAAATCTCTGAACGGACTCTACGTGCTAAACACACGATTCA
>JAODTR010000008.1:3418420-3460303 GCA_025399935.1 Amblyopsis rosae | reverse complement strand
CTGGCTCCAGACGGGGACCCCGGGCTTCCTCCGGGCAGGGTAACTCCTTCTCTTAATGAGTTCTTCATGGGGGTCTTCTGAAGCAATAGGGAGAGACGGGACAAGTACCCGTCTCTCCCTATTGCTCATTCTGTGCACCTGTAAGAGGACTACAGCAGTGTCAAAATGTTGCTGAGTGCCTTGAAGTATGACAACTATAACTGGAAGGTCATTGGAGACTTCAAAATGGTGTCATTCCTGATAAACCTCCAAGGCAGGTTCACAAAGTTTCCGTTTCCTTTGCCTGTGGGATAGTAGGTTGACCAACTTAAAAAGTTGACCAACATCGAACTTCATTCAATTTTTCAGTGAAGCGTATAGCGACTACAATAAGAGAGTACCGTACCGGAAAGAAATTATATCTGTCATGGTTTTGATACACCGGTTACTATAAAAATGTGAACAAAATATTTGACCTTTCCTGTTCCTCCCAAAGCAAAAGAAACCCATTTTAAAATATTAAATGATATCTACCAATCTAATGAATTCATAAAACTGAAATTTAAGGTTGAGCATAATGACTGCAATTTCTGTGGGCAATGTATTGAAACGACTGAACATATATTTTTTTAATTGTGATTGTATTGCCAATTTCTGGTCAGAATTGCATAGTGTACTATACTCCATAAAAACATTACCATTCCAAATTTTGTTTATACTGATATGAAGTTTGGACTATTTCAGGAATTGCATGATTACACTTTTTTGGTTAACATAATTATTTTAACATTTTTCATACACAAATGTAACTAGACATTTTTGAAAGAGTTTTCTATCTTTGTACATTCACTTAAACTTGTTAAAAACAAACCTGCCTTAAAACTTATTACTGCTTTGGAAACATAATTTAATATAATGTACGACCTCCATATTATATTAATATACAGTATTCTAGTTTAATATGTATTATTTGTATTACATTTTTTTTATTTTGTGCGCCTGGTTATGTACATTTTCAAATGAAAACATTGAATGTCGTTCATATTTGTCTTATGAAGAAATGTTAATAAAATTTGATTAAAAAAAAAACACGAGACATACACGTTTATCTACAATTTACGTAGTTTGTGCATTAGTTTGTTTAGCTAACGCATGTACCAAGGCAGAGGCAGACACATAAGCGTATCTCTTTGAGTCACAGGGCAGACACACCCACCACCGACGGCTACAACCAGCTACAAAATCGCTGGCGGTGTGTGTGCAGGGGTGAGGTTACCGTATCTGGACTCTGGAGTGTAGCCTGTGTCAAAAGCTACGTTTATTTGCACATAAAATAACGTGAGCACTGGTAACCAAAAATGAAATAAGAACAACGAAATTCCTTGTAGACCCGGATGCGCTGCCGGGATGACACGTGACCTCGATCGCAGGACAGGACATTTTTGGTACTGTAGTGAGTCGTTGCCAAGTATACAAATAGGCTACTGTAAATTATGAGTTCATGTTAGCCTACGTTAGTTATAGCCTAAATACCGCACTTATTTATATGCATATGGAAAATACACGTTTATTTGTAGGCTAACTATAATATTTAAATTTAAGTTTCTTAATTAACATTCAATTGATTTTCAAACCAGACTAGAACAAGCAATCTGCGTGACTGTTCTTGCCCATTCGTTGGTCAGCCTATAGGACGTGTATAATTTATAAGTAGGCTAAACTTAATTTGACTATAACTATAGAAATTAAAATAAAGCAAGATAGTCACGTTAATTGAAAATTACTACTTTGGTGAAAGTTTTCTTGCTTAATATAGGATTTGTGTCACTTAGAATGACATTGCCTCCCCCTAGTGATCTATGAACTGCCTGCATACCCTGATGCCAAATGCAAGGCCATGTCCGTTTTTTTCTTTTCCTGGTAAAATTTAAGGCAAGCAAAATTGTTTACAATTTGTTATTACTGTAAAAGTTTATTTCAAATACTGACAAAAAGCCTCCTGACTACTCCCACATACCTGAAACATTCCAAGTAGTCCTCTACTTTCTATATTCTTAAAATTATTTATGTTCTCTGAACAGTCATCCTATGCATCATGTAAACCTACATCTCTGTCTTGGAATAAAGTGTGCCTCTGATAATCCCTGTAGTTATTTTGGGCCAGGAGTAACAAATTACACAATAAGAGAACATGAAGAAAAAAAAAAACTGGTATATGCAAAATAAGAAAACATTAGATAAAACAGCACAATGTACTTCAGAGCACATGGCCAACCATTTCTTTTTACATTCTGGCACGTTTATCATAGCTGAATAGGAGAAAGTCACAGTATTTGACCCTGCTATAGCCCTCTCATTTAGCCGCTCCCTGCAAAACCAGACATCAAACAACATGAAAACCTCCTGTATCAAGGCGAAACTGCCGTGGTCATGAAAAGTGATGAATATGTAAATTAATATCAACCCTAGCCATGACCACGAGGATCACATTCAAGAGTTCCATCAAGTTTCATGCCGATTACAATTTACAACTATGCAACGTCTATAGTATACATTGTATAATTGTATACAATATACAGACAACTCAACTGTCAAAGTTGAAAGCACATTGACCATGCTGCAGGAGATAGACATCTGGCAGAGGTTCTTGTTGAGTTGAAAAAGGTATAATCGTACAGGACAGGTGTTATTCACATGGCATTGTCTCTATTGGATTTGTCATTGAAAGAATTTACAGTACATATCCATATGGTACAGATTCACATAGCCTCTGCATTACACATAGCGCAGAAGTAGTGTTATTTAGCAGAGAGGTGAGGAACCATTGTTCCAAGTAGGGGAAAAATAAGACCGCTGTTGAGAAAGAACACAAATATCCCTTTCCCATTAGTCTATGTACAATGGCGGGAACAAACACACACACACACACAAAGAAAAAGGTAACACTCCTCGTACAAACCCCCAAAACAAGCACATTCTCAAATCTCACACTCGTGATTTGACACGTCTCAACAGAAAAAACAAAACTATGAGGTTGACAATGTGACCCTCTAAATCTAGCCTATGCGGTGGCGTGTGCATTTGTGATCGCTCCCTGAAGCAGTAGAAATCAAAGGGGGCGGAGACAGGGACTATGATGACAAGTCTGGTGATGCTTTGAACATGACCTCTGGGCCCATTTAGAGGTTGACCTGCATGAATAGGCGGGAAATGAGCAGAGAACCTGGACCACCATACAGCACACACCCCCACCCACTTCCCTCCACAATGCATCCCTCTTTGGCCAGTTGTCAGGGAGCACATCCTGCAAGCACGTGATGGCGAACCTCGATGCTGGGTTGGCACATGTGATCATCAGATTGCTCGCCTTTTACCTTATCACACCACTGAGATGAGTGGGACAGATTGGTGGGTATAATATGCCAATATAGTATTGCAGGAGTGCCTGTGTTAAAGTGAATTGAAGAGGGAACAGAGTTCAGTGACAGGTGTTTCACAGCAGGATCACTGACAGACCAGAAACGGACAACTTTGATATCAATATAGTTTAAATGTATAACAGTTACTAACCAGGGCCAGAGTATACACAGGAAATTACATTTCCAAGTGAACCACAAATATTTGAACAGAATCATGTACACTATTCATGGTGCCCGAATCACCCTAAAACGTATTTTAGGCTTAAACACGGTTTGATGTGACCGACCTCAGAGTGATGTTGAACATAGGACGTGGCATGGATGCCATTTGTTAAGAATTAGAGGGGTCATATAGTCATATTCAGCTGGCATTTACCCTGGGCAGCATAGAGGTGCATGTGTACAAGCACGGGATTGTCAAGACAGCAAAAAAACAAAAACAAAAAAAAACAAGAAATATGAGCATGGTAAATTCAGAACCGTGTGGCTATTACTCAGCAACACCTAACACCTACAGCGCACAATGCCTTCAAAAATGCGTCACACCTGCTTGTTGTCTTGTGGCCGCTTCCTGTCATGGCAGAAAGAGATGGGACAAGTGGGAGTGAATTAAAGTGAGGCGAGGCGTTAAAACAAAGGGTTGCTTGAGAATGTGTTTGACCGAGTTGACGCCAGTCTTACACAGACAGTCCAGACCTCAGGATTTGTTCGACAAAACAAAACAAAAAAAAGATGTGAGTAGAGGACTCCGCAACTCACTTTTTCCACACTTCCCAATATGGCTTCAGCACTGCAACAGCCCCAGATTTGTTATGCAAAAACAATAACTCACAAACACCCAAACCCAACCATCTCAAAAGACAAAAGCACAGATAGTGACCACAAATGCTTTATAATAAAACAAAATGCAACCATGATGATTCCCCATCTCCATTATATATTTACACACACACACACAAACTCTATTTTGGTGTCATTCAAAATGCAAAAAAAAAGCAAAAAAAAAACAAGAACAAATGCAAATGACTGTACAGAATACAAAGTGCATTAACTCACCCCATTCAACCCCTGCCCGATTACACACATCTACTGTGATTCATCTCGGAAAACACCAAAACCAAGACATAGGGGAGGCCATTAGCAGGAGGCGGGTCAGAGTGTGCAAAGGGGGCAGAGTTGGGTGTGGCAAGAAGGCGAGGAGGCATAAAACCTCTGTATTCTCACCCCAGCCAACATACGAGTAAATGGCAATAAACTTCTACAACTCTGCCCGATGTGTTAAAGCCAAGTGGTGCCTGGGGAGGAGAGAGAGGGGCGGGGCGGTACATATCTTGGGGAGAGGATGGGTGAGGGAGGGGGAGACGATTGCCTGGCGTTTCCTGGGCGACGGCGGCGGCGGCGGCTAGCCCGCTAGCTTGCTGGTGACCAGGGAAGACTTCCTCCGCGGCAGGTCTTGCGGTGTGGGGATGTGGTCTCCCGTCACAACGTTCTTGTCGGGGCCCGCCACCGGCAGCTGTTTGTTCTTCATCTTGGCCTTCGCCATGTTGTAGTCGCCCGAGTCAAAGTACTTTTGCTGCGCGGGAAGATCAGAGATTTAATGCTGATTCCTTTACTGCTATATGAATTATTATCAAAATCATTCACAAAACATATTCGGTGTATAATGATGGAACAGGCTAACGATGAAAAGAAAAATATAATAATTTGTACTAAAACTCACTAACTCACTTCAGGCCCTTGTTTGACTTTGGCTTTACTCACAAACCCTACCTCCTCATCGTCCTTGTTCAATGAGGGGGTATATATGCTATACAGTGTGGTGCCACTGGTCTGCGTCATCAGTGACCGGAGAGAGAGCTGAATCTGCAGTCATGTGGGCTAACAACTGTGGCACTGTGGAACTTTTGACTGGGATCAAAACATTAGGGAGCTGCAATTAGAGCTCCTTGTGTGCAGACTGTACATGTCTCTGTCTCCTCGTTACTCTCGTGGCAGACTATGCAGAGACACGGTTTCCTACCCCTTTCTGTAACCGCTTCATGAGGAAATCAGAGCCTCCGGGCTTCTGGCCCAAGCTGGGGTATTTGGCCTTGAGCTTGGCCTCCTCAGTCGTTACAGGGTTTGCGTTCTTCTCCTGGGAGTCCTGCAAAGACACAAACACACAAGCCCAAACACTTCTTATTGGCAGAAACAGAACATGGACTGTAAAACACAGTATCCCAATAAAGTTGAGAAGAAAAATGTAAAACATTCCCATACCCATAGACGCTTAAACCGTACCTGCTCCTTACACTTGTAAATGTCCTCACTTTGAGTGTTTTGGTTTAAAACATCTGTGAAATGACTTATCTCTAAATTGTACAAAAGCTACAATCTAAAGGAATGCTTTGCTTAAAAACAATTCCTCACCCCTCACAGATAAGAACAATATAAGGTGTAACTCTCATTCCTTCAAGCAAAATAATGTAATAATAATGATATGTGTTGATAGGGTTTTAACATTTGAAGAAAGAAAAAAAAATATTATGACCTTCAATAAATACAAATGTCCTTATTCCTTTAAGTGTGTTAAAGGCCATTCCTATACATTCTGATAGTTGATGATTCTTCATAGCAATATGAGTCACAGCCTCAATGTTCTCCTACGACTTTCTTATAGCAGAAAATACACCCACAGTACCTGATTTGAAGAACAATATTGTACCATTCAAGCTACTCTTAAGACAATAAAAAAATCCAGACAAACTGACAAACTGGAAACAACAACAACAAATAGTTGCCTATTTTAATGTTAGCTATTACAGTATTTAACAGTTGGATTTTGCAATGGTTACACATAAATGGATAGAAGCTAAATTGTGGTATGAATAACACAACTAGGCCTAGTTCACATCATTCAGGTGTCTTATACAGGGCTGACATTTATCTAAGCCTTCTACTTAATCTCACAGCAAAGTTATTGCCACAATTAACAAATTTTTTTAGTAAATATTGTCAGTATTGCTGGTTAGTATCCTATACATACACTGGTAATTTGGGAATAAAGGCATACAGTATACTACTGTATAGTTAGACAGTCAATAAAGGCCTATATGTTACAACATCCATAGGTGCCTCAATTCACATTATTGTCATTTGACAAATTTGATTTAGCAAATTACAATAACGACTAAGGGAAATTGGTCAGACATTTTCCCTCCTAGACAATGTGAGATAAAAAATAAGATGAAGTGGGTTAACAGCAGCCAGCGAAATCTCTTGTTCTGCCAAGGCAAACATGTCAATGGCTTCAGACTAATTATTTCTGCATACCAGATGAAAAACACTAAGTAACTATCAGGTGCAAATGCAGCAGGCTTCATGTAGACTGGGGTGGGTGACAGCACAGACCTACTGGCTTCCAAGCTTTGCATTGAGAATGCAAAGCCTGCTAGGGCAAAGACTAAGGGCGGGGAAAATGTGCTACCATGTGTTCTGATTCATTTGTTGGGCCTCTGTCAAACATGTTCTGAATTTAGAAACTATATTTTAAGGATACTACTTCTAAAGGGAAATTGCAATGCCAAATTCCTCCGTACTGTTTCAGTTAGTGTAAATCACCTTTCCATTTACATCCACACTGTGTGGTTAAAAGTACCTTTCTCGATATGAGAGCATTTAATAAGATGCGCACTGAGAAGAGAGCCTGTCACAGAACCAATGGGACAACCAATTCTTATGAAAATGTTTGCGCCCGTAGACACAGACGATGGGAAAATATCGAATTATCAAATCTTTCAAAACAAACATGTGAATGTTTGTCCAAGTTAGGAGTCATTTGTTTGAGATAGAGATATTGTTTAAGAAAAAGGCAAGGGGTATGTTACTATCATTGCTGCTACAGTATGTGGAAACGCGGAAGCTCTGGCACACTGCAGTTGTTGTTAGAATAGACCAATAAGGCCCGACCTGATATGGACTCTCAAGGCAATGACACAAGCAATGCAACGGGGCTAACACTGCCATACCTATGCGCATATTTTGAACACGTTGTGTGATAAGACAACTACGACCGTGTCCGTACGTATGTAGCATACATTCTTGACGACCACGCCCCTCAGCTTTAAGGCACTAAACAAACTGTAAATACTTGCCTAGTGCTAACCTGTTAGCTAGGTAACTAGCATGCTCAATAGCCAGCCAACAAAATGAGACAAACATAACATACCTGTTTTTCGTCCTCGTAGTCCATCTGAGTGTCTGAGTCAAGGTTTTCTGATGACATTATAAAACAAGCAGATGTCCTGTTTGTCAGAAAAAAAAACAAAGTAGGGAAATTATGATATACTGTTTGTGTACCTGTACTGAATGTAATCCTTGTTTGAGCACGACTGTTCCTCAACAAAAATGGCTAGCTCTTTGTGACATCACCGCTAGGGATTTCCCGTTGTTGATAGACATATATAGTAGCCAATAGCAGTGTAGAACAGCTTCGACTATCGGACCAGATTCAAACTTAGGAGCCAATAACAAACCCATTAAATATGGATGCTGTAAATGACAGTCTGTCATCCAATGATCTAGTGGGGGGCGGGGAGCGCAGTGCATCAATACAACAGCACAAATGAATCGATTAGGGTTAATAAAATTCAAGGTACAAACGTATTCTACAGTGTGAGATCGTACATACAGATTTGGATACAAACAAAAGGGTAGCCTACATGTAGAAAACCATACAGATAATACTTTTTCATGGGTATCACTGGCAGGTTATTGTTCATCCTGTTCGTTGATTGGCTACTCCTCAGTGCCTGATGTTGAGATCAGATGAAAGTTCAGTCCGCGGCGGGAATTTACACGCATCATACAAACACCAACATATTTTACGTTGGCGCAGCAGGTTGTTGTCAAATCTGGTCAATACATTAATAATTACCGTATATTTCGTCAACCCTTTTGGTGTTATAATGTAAGTGAAAATTCACGTTTTCTTTATATAACAACTGCATAGAAAACATAATGGATTGTCTTACCTAATAATAGGATAGCATCTTCATCTTGATACAGTAAGGCTAATTAGCTAATATACTAATATCTTAGCAACCGTAATACTAGCATGATATGAGGTATTATATTTCAGAACTACAGGTCTACAGGCCTGTGAAAGTGATTTTAAGTTGTTTTTCAGTTTTTGGTAGTGCTTGAATCTACAGGTACTGTTCAACATGGCATGTGTACAACAGAGAGCTAACTGTAGTCAGGCACAGGTAAAGTGAGCTAATATTTGCTACGTTATAAAAAATGACATGATGAAAACTGTTACAATATGTTTATGTGCTTCCAATGTGAATTTATAATTTATTTCACATATTCAGGACACCCAGTTGTTGCCTAATGTGGTTTCCACAGAGCAACAATCCTTGGTTGTTGTAAAGAAACTTCTGGCAATTGCGGTGTCCAGTATTACTTACCTCAGAGGCCTGTTTCCTGAGAAAGCCTATGGCAGCAAATATGTTGAAGGTAGATCACAATTATTAATCAAGATGCTACTAATACAGAAAATGGAAAGGCTACATTCAGCCTTTTCATTTGCGCTGATGTGATATATAACTTAGATTTTCTCTTGCCCTCTCACACAGAGCAGAAAGTGATGATTCTCAGAGAGGAGCGCAGCTGTCCTGGTGCGAATCAGATTGTTCAATGGTCAGTATCCTAAACACATCTTTGACACTTGGTGTTCAGTGCCATCATTGAGGCTGTCGATTTTGATATGACCTTTTCCATTTTCTTTTTTAGTTTTTTATTCACTTTAGATTACAATTTATGTTTGAAATTCAAGTCCAGGAAAGTGTGAGTGGCTGTTAGTGGGAGGGGCAAATAACATTTAAGTTAAAATAAAAAAAGTCCAGACAGGGAAACATTTATGCCTCCAGCCACAGCTCAACATACACACACACGCACACGCACACCCACACACATATAAATTAAATTAGTGTGTTCTTTATTTTTCAGGATGCAGGGTTGCTTTGATGCCATTCAGAAGAAATATGTAAGACTAATATGTTTAGATTGTTAACCTGTAGTAATGCAATGATACACAAATCACTAATATCAAGTTACAATCCTGTTTTTATATGCTTTCCCACCAGCTACGAACAGTATCTCTGTCCGTAAGTAGCTACATTAATATATAAATACTTAATAATTGTAATTGAGTCACAGTGGCAAGACTGAAAATCTGAAACTTAAATTTATACCTGAATTCTGCTATCTAGATTACAAATTTTTCAATGGAAAATGCTTAACTGTTGCTTGGACTAATAATGAAATGTAAGAATATTTAATATATTGAGTTGGTGTTTATTTATCTTATTCTAGATATATACTGATCCAGAGAACCCTGAGGTAATCTACTACTTGTTTAGTAGGGCTGTCCCGAATATCATTTTACAGGTTTCGAATACTTGATGGTATTTCCGAATGAGTATTCAAATACTCATTCTCAAAAACACCATTAAAAACAGCTATAACTAAGAAGTATAACAGAAGTAATCTTCGATTCCTAGCTTCAGTGAGCACACATGTAATCATAGCAATGCGGTCAAAATGGCCACTTTGATTGACACGTCAATTGAACCAGTCAGAGCTGTCAAATAGCATATAGAGTACCTTATGTATTATCCAATAAGAGTGTGTTTTGAATTAATAGCCTCGCTCTCTTCTTGCAAACAGAGCCAATTGCAATCAATTGTGTTGATGACACAGTGTAGGGCAGGCAATTACATTTCAACATGTGGGTTTATATGGAGACAGTAGGGATTAATGGGAAAACATGCATTCATAATGTGAAAAAGGAATACTCAAATCCCAATATTTAAATCGAATACATACCCAATGAACGAATACCCGAACAATGGAAGATTTGGGGGCAGCCCTACTGTTTAGTATTTTTGTTATTTTATTTAGTTTGTTAAAGTCAATTAACTGTCTTCAAATGTATAATTACACATCTCTCTCTCTACAATATATAGAAGGTGACAGAATACTATCAGTTTAAGATCCAGTACACTGCAAAAGGACCCCAGATGGAATTGGAAAGGTATTGTCAAAATTATGCTTGGATTCAAGTTGGTTTTCAGTTTATCAAAATGATAAAAAGGCTAGTGGATGAAAATAAAATAACTTTGTTAAGGGGTCACATTACAGGAACCTGAACGCACATTTCTGTTTCACTGTTTTCAGGTGTGCATGCATTCTATGTACTCTGCCCAAAACAGAGACAAATTATGAAAAACACTATGTTATATTTGGGTATCTGTGGTGCCTACCAACTCAACAGTTTAAAATGACAATTCAGTCTGGTTTCTTTTTGGCTGCCAATGTTATAAAGTAGGGATGGCCCGATCCAGTTTTTTCAGTCCCGAAACCGATACAGATACTGGCACTTTGGGTATCGGCCAATACTGAGTACCGATCCGATTCCAGTGTTAAAATAAGTTTTAAGTTAAGTTAAGTTGCAAAGTAAATTACAGCAAATCTCTATTTTAGGACCTATCTGCATTTTAGAAACCTGCTGTTGATAGTGTGGCCTGGGTAGGTTAGACATAGCTGATGCTTGACAGCAGACCTACGCATGTAAATTCATTTGATTGGATCAGCCCCATGGATTGGTTACAACTGTCCAATTTTTACCGATACCGATCCAGCTATTTAAGTCAGTGTCGGACCGATTTCCGATCTCAGTATCGTATCAGTGCCATCCCTATTATAAAACATGTCTTTCAACAAGCCGTTTTGATTTTGATGGTGCTGTGCTGTAGATAGCCCCTCATTCAATTAATACCGCCCCAGCCATCTCCTTATCTCCATATCTGCTTGAGAACTACTTGTGAACATACACCATTGTTGTTTATCTTGCAAGCATTGCACTAGCATTCGAGGGGCTATTTGTTCTTATTAAAATACTTACCAATGCAAATGTAATGTAATAGGTGCTACTGTCAGAGTACATACATATTGTGCAGTGAGACGAGAAGCATAATGTGAAGACACACAGTGCATGCGGTTGGCATCATCCGTCTACCCGCCTTCAACCCAATAGCAACAGCACAGGCAAAGTGGACACAGTGTCCTGCACCAACATTAAGAAGGCCAGCATCCTGCTGGTGAGAAAGCTCTACACGCTGATGCAGAACCTGGGGCCCCTGCCGGACAGTGTCTGCCTTAATATGAAGCTGTCTTACTATGATGATGGTAGCGCGCACACACACAGGCCCATCTTCAGACATCCCTGAACATGTCCTCTGACCTTTTGTTCCCTCTTGCCGCTGCGTGTCCTAGTGACACCGCAGGAATACCAGCCGCCTGGTTTCAAAGATGGGGACAGCGACATCTTTGAGTTTGAGAAGGAGCCTGTCAAGCTGACCATGGGGGAGGTGGTAACCCCCTTTCACAGTCTGAAGGTGGATGTGTTCACTGAGAAAGAGAGGCTGGAACAGGTACAGTAAACCAAAAACAGACATAGTGTGTCTCAAACACAAGGACACATACTATTGCTGGCTCTGTACCTCCTGCTTGAGCACATCTTCAGAAACGAGCAAACGAATGCAGATTAAGTTGACATCTGATTTGTTAAGTCTTCGTTCATTCTAAACCAACAAAGTCCAACTTGACCCGTGTTGATTGCCGGCTGTATTGCCTGATGTTTACAGGTTGAGGAAGAGGGTGCTGTGCGTGTGAGGGACAAGTGGATGCTGACGATGGAGAAAGAGGTCACTTGACATTAAGAGTTTTGGAACATTTTGGAATTATCTGAACTCCAGTATCAATTACTCCTAAAATGTGACATTCATGTTAGAAGCAAAGTGGAACTGTAGTAGCAGTACACAATATAAACCCTGCTGGCGGACCAATCAGGGTGGGGTAGTGAGATGACGTCAGGAGTGTTTCTAAATGGTGGTAGAGCTAGATGAGGCGATCAACACAGTTGTAGAGCTACTGATTGGTTCAGAGCTGTCCAATAGATTTTAAATTAAACAGTCTACGCCCAGTAGGAGGAAACAAATGTTAACACTTTGCAATGCAATTGTATGCACATATATACTAAAATAACTTGATGATTTTCAAATTAGTGCATTAATGCAATGTGCAGCATTCAAATGACGCTTATGTGGCTCTTTGTAAATCACTGCCTACTCTTTCGAATACTTTTCTGATGGTGGATTTATTTGAAGAAGAATTAGCCTACTGCTTAAATGTTTCTCTGCCATTAATAGGCTATTCTTTTTATATTAAAATATATATATTATATTGGGCTTGACGTATGATTTTTACATTTTACATTTTTACATTTTAAAATGTATACATTTTACAATTACTTTATAGTCAAACATTTAAATGCATATTTTACCTCAAAGTAAATTAGATAAAATGCCTTCCCTGTGAACTCTAGTACCCCCCAGAGGGGGGCGTGGACCCCATGTTGGGAATCACTGGTTTAGACTCTACTGTGTATTGTATTAATTTTGATAAGGGTTACAGTAAGGGATGGCGTAAAAACCAACACCTATCAATTTTGAAGGAAATATTAACAGCCGTGTCAGATGTGTAAAGCGTTGTCAGTGTTGACAAATTGCTTCCATGTTTTGATTTCCAGATTCATGTGATCGAAGATGTGGTGAAGCCTGACAGTGACTTGTTGGAGAACACCGGTAAATGTGCAAACCAGTTTCACTCTTAACTTGCCATATGCAAGGGATGGGACGCTTAGTATTTTTGCTAATGTGATAATTAATAAAAGGTTGTTTATTCTTCAAGGAAAATGTATATATATATATTTTTTTCTTTTTCTATTCTTCCTTGACAAACAGAGATTCATCTGACGTGTCACGAGACAATGAATGTGTGTGAGGATTTGAAGGTAGGTGCATTCATGCATTTATATTAATACTATTCTTTTTAGAATGATTGTATGGTGTTTGGAGTTCACTGCATCAGAACAGTAATCTGGCACACCCGATGATATAAACATCCTGCTATGTATAACATTATCCAAACGGGCAAATCGTTCCTATGCTCAAAGTATGTTAAACAAGCATAGTACTGTACATAAATCAATACACCTTTCACATCAGTGGCGTAGGCAGAAAAAAGACTTGATGTGCCACAACAAATGTTCTCTACAACACAGTAGTCCACTCTTTCATTGTTATTATTTTAAATATCACAGCACAATATTTATTTATATATATTATCAAATAAAAAAAAAATTGGTCTACAGTAGATTATACACCATCATACACCAAATTAAATTAAACATTATTGGGACAGCTTTCTGTGCAATTTGACATCTTAAAGGGCAGGATGACATGGCTTATCCTTAAGTAAGTCAATTATTTATTTAGTCTGTAAGTCCCTTTCAAACCCCAGCAATGAGAGGCTATTTAGTCAGTGTTCCTGTAAGCATGGCTGCTCTTCTGCTTGATTTGATCCTGTTGACTGTTTAGAACAGATGCTTGTAACAGGCAATGTGATTGAAACACAAAGTAAACAAGACTATGTTTCATTTAGTTAAACTAGTGTGACGTTACTTGTTTAATTGGTTAATGGTTAATTAGTTAGCCTAGCAATGCTCTCACGTGATGCTCGCTAGGGTAACATCAACGGCTTCTTGCACATACACTACAGTATAATGAGTAGTCATGCACATTTAAAAGTCCAGTGTTTTAAGTCTGAAAGTAAAACTGAATATTTGTATTCTGAGACAGCGATAACAAAAAATGCTTTTCATCTGTTTCTACATATATATGCGTTAAAGCAACATTATGTAAAATGTACCTCCAAATAACATCTTTAAAATCATTTTCATGTTATTTTTGACTTGTAATAAATGGCATATTTGTAATTGCCCCTCTGCTCTTGGGACAGAGAGTTATTGAATGTAAATGTGTTGGGCCTGTCGGCGTAATGCTTTACAGCATCACACACTAAGCTTGTCAACAAATGCATGTGTGCCTCTGTTCTATTAACATTTTTGACAGTTTAATGTAAAAGTGAATGGCATTTTGCCACTGTAGGAGGAGCCATTAACAAAAAATGCTAATACTCGCATTGTGTGGCTTTAAGTAAAAATTTACTATAAATTATAAAGGAAAAATGGAAAAAGAAACTTTGGAACTGAGGAAACAGTGTAACACAAACCTTTAAAGACACTGGCAGTTTGAACAAATACCAATACCAGCTGAGATGCTCTCTGGCAGCACCCACTATTGTCCATGACTGTCAGAAGGGGGCAGACCAATAGACAGGCACTTCTGTGTCAACATAACTCTAAGGGCCTCCTCAAGAGCACTTGCGGTCAGTGCTTGGCTGTTACAGTCCATCTGTCCTCCGTCAGATGGCCTCTCTGGTGAAGAGGACCGACGACATGGAGTTTGCCCTCAAGAGGACTCGGAGTGGAAGAGTTAGCAGGTCAACAATGGTCAGTCAGCCCCTCAGAACTCAACAACCAGTGATTTACACTAGAAAAGTAATTTCATACACTTTCAGAGTTAAACCTTAGACCATAGTCATAGCAGGGCAACTAGTGTGTTTATGATGTCTGCAAAACAAAAATCTATCACTAATTGGTGTCTGTTCCTCATGCCTAGACTTTCTATTGTCACATTCCCTGATTTAATTGAATGTTAAACACCCTTCATGTTGGTAAATGCAGCCCATATAGAAAACAGAAAACAACACTGAAAAATCAATGTATCATAATATGTTAACAATATTTTGGTTGTGTTTTCAAGGATGTTGTTATTGCATGAAACAGCAGTATTGTTAAGTTTCATTACAATTCCTCAGGGTTTAAAATTATGATTTAGTCAAATGCAAGGTGTCACAGTATATCAATAACATGTAAGATCTTCACAGATTGAAGATAAATATAGAATTTACAATTCAGTTAATCAAAAACATGTTGGCGATCATTGATGCAGAGGTTTATTATAATGTAGGTTGGTTTATATAATTGTGTAGCTATAGGAATAGTAATAATAAATGTGTTTATCAGTTCTGTTGCTCTCAGCGGTACTATGTTGTGATGCTGTCTGTTGTGTTTGTGCACAGGAAAAACCACCTGTCAAAGAGAAGACCAAAAAGCCCCCCCCTGCTCAGGATAAAATGGTGAGTAGTATAGATTAACACATTGTGTTTTCTGAATGTTATTACAGGTATATAGCTTGTTGATGCCTTTCCAAAACTGGTTCACCTTGTTCATGTGCTACATGACAACTAAATAGCTTTTCATGCTTAATTCATTGATATATACCCTTGCTATGTTGTGCAAAGGTATATTCATATATAGGTTTTTAATCAAATAAAAAAAGTGTGCATGTAAACACATTTATAATATAATAACAACATGCAACATTTTTGTAGACTGTTGAAATTTAGTATGTAAAATGCAGCAGAAATTACATTTCTGGTGTTTTCAGATGTCTCAGTTTGAGTTCCCCAACAGTCAGGAGGTGCCATCTTCCACCACAGCACCCAAGAAACGCAAATTCAGTGAGCCCAAGGAACGCTACTAACACCCAAATCTCATCAGAACCCACACAGCTTCAAATTATCACTCCTTTTCAGTTTTGATAACAATTGTTATGTTGTTGCTTTTTTAAACGATGCTATGCAAGGTGAAATATTTTGATATATTCCAGCAGAGGAGAAATTCTGTTTGCCTTAGACTCTGTGAAATTGGCTAGTTTAATACTTAAATGCACGTTTTGCCAAAGATATTCATTTTGACTGTGTTTACTTGGGAGGTCATCTATTCAATACATTGTTTAGGTTATTCACATTTGTGTTATGTTGGTGTGGAATTTGTGTCAGATTACAACATTTTTATGAATCCTTTATAATGCTTATTTAGGTTTTGACATAAACATTTTCAGGTAATAGTTATAACCACTTAATTCACAATTTAAAACTATCTAATCTGTATAATGATTATAATACTAGGCATATCTTTGGGTTATGTGTATATATCCTCTCCATACATTTATCGCATTGTCTATCTGTAGATAAAAACAATAAATAGAAATTATGTTTATACTGTCATGGCTTGTCCGATATATTGTCTATGGACGTGACTCATGGCAGGTGCTGCCTTTGCATTCCTGTTAAGGCGGTTTTTCGTCAGCTCTTAGAGCCTGTCACAGCACCTGCTTTTGTCTGGCGGTTGGAACAAGTAAATGTGGGTATCAGCTACAGCTAAAAGATCAACAAGTTTCAGCTTCCTGTCAGTAAAAGCTTGCATCTTAAAATTGGACTTACCTGCTTGAAAGGCAGCCTTTCATGTTTGAAAGACCCCTGAAACACTACCATTTGCATGTGAGGTGAGTTAAATGAAGCTGTTAAGTGAAAGTGGATTATATCTGTACACAGTGACCTTTGGGCTCAGATAAGGGACCATCAGCAGCCTCCCGCCCAGCAAGCTGTGTGTTTTTAATCTCCTGTTGTTTTTCCCAGAGAGGGACATTTGCTGATAGACTGCCTTAACCCACTGCAGATCAATACTGCAGGAAGCCTTTGTTATGCATATCCAAGCAGGCTTCTCTCTCTCTCCCCCCCCCCCCATGTCTGCATCAGGCTAAAGGTGGGGGGTTGGGGGAGAGATGGTCTCCATCAAATTAGCCCTCACTTCCTATTACAGGCATTGTCTTGGCCAGCACATTTATTTCATTGTCTCCGCTTTTATGGGTAGTTCTGATAACAGGCACGCATAAAGTAGAATAGACTGGGAAATCCATGGTGGACAATACCCACACGACCAGTGCATTGACTGTCTTTATGAGCTGTGAAATGAATCAGGGTTGGATAACCTCTCGGCCTGACTCCAGTGGCATTATTCAACTGATTTTATTATTTTGACAGCAGGGAGTTCTGTGGGTATTGATAAGTGATTAAATGCAATGGCAGGAAAGGTTCCTTTGTAGGTCTTTTCTGTTCCTCGATTGTACTTAACCACTATCTTTGCCGCAGACAGAATCCCTCTATCATATTTATGAAATTTACAGACTGATAGTGCCCAAAAGGCAAAAAGAAATGTATCCAATGACAGAATATAAAGGACCACTCACTGAGGAGTGTAATCACTGTAAAGCTGCCAGTTCTGGAACATTCTAGCACCCAAATCATTTTTGCAATTGGAGATCAGCCACTAGAACTGAAAGCAATAATGTTGATGAAAATGGTCAATTTTCAATCATATCATTTTGGTCTAGCAGTTAAATAAATATATGAGAAAATGTTTGAAGAATATGACTACAGACAACAACAACAACAAAAAAAAATCAAAATTTTGGACCCTCCCTCAGTCCTTTACACAATCGTGGATCCAGGGACGCTATATCATTTCTGTACACTCACGTTTTCCCCAGAAATGAATTCTGAAATTACATTCAGGGACACACATCTAGCAGCCAGCGTTGACAGATCAGTCAGCTGGCCAAACAGCAGGGGGACCAATCACAAGCTAAGGTTTAGGCCGTCTGGACTCAACAGTCCTGGTCCAGGGCCGTCAGTAAGCAGTCCGGACAAGCCCTGACAGACAGACACACAGACATCCTATCAGTAATGTAGATTTCAGCCAGCTTCTCTGAACCTATTTCCCGCAGAGCAGTGATAGTGCCTGCAGGGCCTATATGACCCATGGGGGTGGGCTTTGCAGGGGGAGGGGGGAGCTGAAAAGCGAGCAGTGGACATCCAGCCCAGGGACCATGACCTATTTGACCTTGCCAGAAGGGCAGCAAATGTTTCTGAGCTGATTAGCGCTTCTCCGGCAGAGAGCGGTGCACGGTGTTAACCCTTTGGAATCACAGAGTCTAGGTCTATGTGTCTATATGTCAGTCAAACCTTCCACATACCTGAACAATACAGCCAAATCAACATTTTAGGTAGATTTAAATATGTTATCGTGCATCTAGATGTGGACTAGAGCTTTATCTGATTCCAACAAATATAAACTGATACACGCTACCGAGAGGATAAGATTTGAAATCTCAATGAAAAGCTAGAAAAGGATGCAATGTCCAACATGGACACACGGGGGCGATGAATGGCCATATAATGAGCTGAGCTAACTAGGCCTACACAGAACTAGCGCTATTTTTTGCTCAAGCACTATTCAAAAAAAACATTTTTTTTCCTTTTCCATAGATTACCCGGCTTGTACAGTCAGCCTGTACACACTGTGCTCTACATTAAATACGCTTTCAGTCCTGCTAGCACTCTATTGAGCTGGTCTTTTGAGAGAAACCATGGCAGAGTCACAGTATTGATCCGAATAAGAAATGCTAAAAGGACAGAGGCTGTGACGAGCAGGTGGCAACAGGACAGCGAATTCAGGGATTTAGTCACTCACCGGGCATGTATGGCCAGTGCTGCTGAGTGGTGAAGGGACCAATACCTACTTGAAGCAGATGCTCAAAGCAATGGGATGTGCCTCCATTGTGATCACAGTGGACAGCTGAATTGTTTACCAACAAAGGGCCCCTTTCTTCAGCGGCAGGCTTGCTCACAATGGGGGCCCCCGCACTGCCGAGGATTTCTGAGGGGTGTTGCGCGTGTATTGGGGAAGGAGGGCGGGGGGGAGGGGGTTGCAGCAGTTGTGGTGGTTTTACTAGGGTGAGCCTCCAACCATACACTCACCCACCCCCCCCCACCCCTCCCTCGTTTTTGTGCTCAGATGGACCTCTCTGCACCCCCAGGGGTTTAAATGTCACGCTTGGCCATCAGAGCAGCCGGCCCCTGGCTCGTGTCTCTGGGGAGGGAGGGAGAGAGGGAGGGAGAGGGAGAAAGAGAGAGAGGGGGGGGGGGGGGGAGAGAACAGGAAAGGGGAGGGAGACACTTGCCCCTGTCCCATTGTCCATTGCGATAGGCATGAGCTGCTAACTGACTCCAAATCAAGTGTAACCTCTCGCCACGCGCCCTCACCTTGTCCTGCTCTTGCTCAAACACAATGGCCGCCTGTGTGTTTCCACCCAACTTGACCCCCCCCCCTCTTCCCTGCAGTCCATAGGTGAAAGCAGGTTTGGTCATGGTATGTTTTGCTACGCAGCTTAAGTGGGGCTGCATGGTGGAGATTCAGCTGGCTAGCGGGCTGAGTGATAAACGCAGTTTGTCAACCCAACACGCCCGTCCACATTGCTCTCCGGCGTGCTCGTATGTGACGGAAATCAATGGCAACTTTTAACATTCAGCCACATAAGAGGGACTTTGGAAACGTTGGGGCAGGAGTGAGAGGGAGGAGGGGTGATGTAGAAACATAGGGTGTGTGTGTGTGTGTGTGTGTGTGGGGGGGGGGGTGTCAAGCTGAAATACAAGTACAGGACAAAATATACGAGCTGCCGGCCGACTTTATCCATGCCCAAGGTCCTGGCCCATCCTTTAGCCACCCACAAGATTGAGTGTTTTATGTATCTATTTGTTCTAAATAGTGCCACCCTTGACCTTGAAGCAAGATGTGTGTGCCTGCAGCCTGGCCCGAGAATCATCCCTCCTGTCAGGAACGGCAAGGAGTGACCTTGAACCAGGCAGGCGCAGGCGTAGCTGAGTGCACAAACTCATTTAACTCCCGGGTTCGCTATCGACATGCTGTAATCGTTAACATTATAGATGATGAATAACTACTGACTGCCGTATACCAACGCTATACCTTGTCGCGCAAGGGCCGCGCAGACCCCCGGATTCCATGGGGGCCCCGCGGTGGTGAATGCATTCCTGATAGTCAGGTGACTGGAAGCCACATCACTTAGACCTGTTTTTCTACCAAGACACAGCACCGACGTATCAGGAGTCCTGTGAAGTACATCATGCTGGTGTTTTCACTGCTGCACTGTGCCTGTCCCTGCCTCTACCTTCAGGAGCAGTAAGCCTTAAGCATTAGCCATCAGCAGGGCATGGAGTGACCACCCTCTACATTCTTTTACACAATCTGTGTATGTCTGTAAGAAGAAATATACCATTGGTGATTGCCATAGTTTGGATGTAACCGTCGCCATTCACTATTAGTCTATTTTTATTTTTATTCGAATTCAAATTAAATTTGATGTGTGTGTGTCTCTGTTTTCTGTAAGTACATGGCTGTCACAAGTAGCATTTAAAGTGAAAGCAAAGCAGTCACTTAATTATAGTTAGCTTTGGAAACTCACAAACGATTGACCATGGTTCGATCACTGTTCCACCTGAAGTGGAACAGTGATCTTTGTGAGGGAAGTTCAGCATGATGACTTCGTCTTATGTACAGACTTGGAACAGCGTTACGAATTTATTTTCACCTGGTCAAGCGGAGAACTACTCTGAAAAAAAGTGAAATGATTGACACGTTACATAGTATTACAAGCAGATAATCAATGAATGCCAAGAAAGATTCAGCGCTACAAATTCAGCAGGAGTTATATCAGCAGAAGTTGTGTACATTCATTATATGTGCCAGCACCAAGGAAGGATATCTACTTCCCTGTACAACAACCAGAGAAAAGTCTGGGAAGTCAGACCTTTGTCTAATTTTCATGAATGTAATATTAAACAATAAATAATCATCTTTTCATGCATGGAATTTATAATAACATACACATATAAGCGCAGGTTGAACAACTAGCATTAGTTTCTTGAAAGTTTGCCACAGTGTGCTATACATTATCTATACAGAAAGTCCAAGTTCTCACTGACCGCTCACTTATACACAATCTGCCAGAGGGGGAGTAGAGAAAAGTTAGATTGATAGACCCCCCCCATCATCTCTACACTCTCTCTCAAGACCTGAGGAGTTTGACTTTTGCCATGCTAGTGTTGTCCTATTCTCCAGGCTGTGGGGCCTTTCCATCTCATAGAAATGCAAGGGCAGTCGTTCTTCTCCCCTCCTAACCCTTGCCTCCCATAGAGCGTGCACATACAACACACACACATTTCCATTTTGGCTACTGCGTGCTACACTAGCGGCTATACGCCCGCCCAAGGCTGCATTAAGCGTACCCAACAGTGTTGGTGGGATGTATGTGTTGAAGACCTCCTGAGAGTAGCTTGAACCCACTGCAGATCCTTAAGACGCTGTCTTATAACCGACAGGGATGTAATGTCTTGCAAGGGGGCGGATTGGTGTCTTCACTGATCATCTCACCTGAACATAATGCATATTTATTTAAAATCCTTAAATCTGCACACTTTAAATATGAAAACAAAATCAAATTTAGGGTGAGGGTGTGTGTGTGTGTGTGAATTGAACACACCATAATGGTTTGACATTGGGTGAATTGACCGCAAAACTCAAACAACACAACAAACAGATCAGGCATACAGTGGCAGCACTGGCCATTACAATTGACCCGTAACATGTGGCACAACTACAGCTAAATAGTGGCTGAATTATTGATACAATGGCGTTGGCCGCGTTGCAAATGGGGCCATGAAAGGGAGCCAACATGGGAATAGTCTGCTAATTTTATATGAGAGCCTCAGGGCACATTCCTGGTAGTGAAGACCAAACATATTGACGTGTGTGTAGGGGAGAGACTGTATATATCAGCTCAGCGCTGAAGGAGGGAAATGGACAGCGTGACGCCACATACAAAACCAACTTCAATCTAGGTGTTTTTTGTTTGTTTGTTCCTCTTAATATGTCTTAACAATTTTAGTTTGACTGTTGAGAGGACACGTATTCCCGAATTTAGGGTAGGATAGTGTGAAAACAACCATAATATCCTTTGCTATGAAGGTGTTTTGAAATTGTGTTTATGCGATGGTTTGCCAGACCAGTATATTGCAATCATTACACAAAGCAATGCTTTTTAATTTGTCTTTAGCTGCTTTGTTGATATACTGTACTGTATATGTGGTGGGAAGAATTGTTCTTTATTGGCTCAAGCCTTACAGGCCACAGGTTTATTCTAGGCAGCCAGGGTTGTTGACCATCAGCAAACCGCTTTGCTAATTTCTCCAGAAGTGTCCAAAAGCCTTTGTCCTCCCCGTACTTTTATTTCCACCTCTCTTGGAATTGTGATGACCGTGCCTCGGGGCGACAGACACACCTTAAGGATCGCCCACCTTTAAATCCGCCGCTCTATGACTTCAGCCGTGACCCCTAGCTGGAGGGATCCCTCAGGCGAGATTTAAACGAGCTTCCCCCGGTCCATCGAGGTTACTCTTTCACAATCGCCTTCAAAAGACATGAATTGTCGGTTATATAATAATATATAATAGTCGGTTATAAAATGCATTTGAATAACAGAGGCTACATTTGGATAAAATAGATGAAAAAATGGATAAATGCCCCATGACAGTATGCGTAAATAGTGTGTACCATGAATAGGGGTTGAATTTGGCAGGAATGTGTCAGAATGACTGAATAGGAATGCAAAGGGACATGCTACTCTGCATTCATTTTATTCCTTTATTATTCTTTTTCTTCTTTCCTGATATTCCTTACTATTACATTTTTGTTTGTCATTCTTTCTAATTCCCACAGACCTTTTTCAAAGAGGAATGCTGTGATCGCAAAAAAAAATATGAAAGCTTCATTGTCATATTCTAAGCATTTCTTTCTTTTCTTTTTGTAATCTCAGCCACACGAATAGCCTTGCTCCTTAAATACGATCACTTACATTTTTACAATTACTCCTTTTTTATCTTCTTTTTTGCTATTATGGTGGCTGGAAAGCGAGCAAAGCATACAATATCTGGCTATTGATCCACGCCCATCACTGCAGAAAAAAAGTCGGTTCAGGGGGCTACAGAATTCCGACTGGACACAGCGATCGATAACATACTCTATCAGCCGTTTCCATGGCAACTCGCCGAGTGCGAGGACAGAGGCTGCCATGTATTTTGCACCTGTCTATTTCATATACCAATTGCGATAATGAATGTGTCAGAGAAACGAATGCAAAGGCAATGGGGGTTCTACCCTATGTCAACTACCACAATTAAAGAAATCACATAAAGGTTAATTGCCAGCGTATAGGAGAAAAGTGAAAATGGGCAAAGACGATTGGCCTTTCCTTTCAGCTGACCTCCGTGCACAGGCTGAAGGACGCTGGCAGACTAGGCTAAAACCCACCGGCTAAACTGCAGATATTCTCTATTATTTTTCGGGGGGAAAACACACACAGATGACCACAGAATTCGGCATTTGTGCGCTGACATTGGAGAAGGGGCCATTTCTGTGGTTGACCCCAATTTAGAGGTCGAGCAAGCATGATCAATGTGCTGGCCATTAGCTCACGGTGAGCCGCTGTAGAGACACGGCCAGAGAGGCGGGAGAGCAATATAGTGCAGGAGAGTCTGTTAGAGAGGAGGAGGTGCCAGCAGCACGTTCTTCTTCTTGCTCAGCAGCACGGCACGTCAAAACGCAGCAGGCCAGACAGAATGCCAGGAGAACCTGACACCCAGGCAGCCACAGGCTCTCCCGGCCGCCAGTCCGTCCGTCCGTCTGCCTGCGGTTGATTGACATTGAACTGCGACCACGTTGAAGCAACGGGCTGGCCGTCCTCCCAGAGCCGCGATGGCGCTGCGCTCCTTAAGTGATGAGGACGGAGTTCCTGAGCCGGGGCCATGTTGATCATGTGTTCGCCGCCATCGATCGCCAATCGAAACCGCTGCTGAAAACGCAGGATTGAGAGAGAGGGAGAGAGAGAGAGAGAGGGAGAGAGAGAGAGTGGGGGGGGGGGACTGTGGTGGTGGTGGGGGAGGAAACATTGGCGGTGGTTTCTTGCGTCAGTCTGTGGTCGCTGACATTATACTACAGAGTGGAAAATGGTGGCTTCTACAAAGTGACGTATACGCTACAATACGTGGCCACGTGTGCTAGAATTCCCGCCTCTCTGCCAGAGCACTGTTGGTTACAATAAAGACAAACCGCCACAAACCTTTGAAGGAATCCTTATGATTTGGGTCTAGAGAGGGAATAAGCGTCGGATGGCTATAGCGCACACGTTTCAACTCCTCCCACTACAGTGTTGCTGCACTTACACTGTTCTCTACCTTAAAAGTGGAGGCAGTGAGCTGAGGTGGACATTGCCGGGGTTCTGCGGGGGGTGGGAGGACACACAATTGAGGAGTGTACCTTTAACAAAGCAGTGCTCGCCAAGGCGTGCCGCTTGCCTAATTTGGATGCTAAAAGCAGCATATGAAGCGCCGCTGGAGCTAGCTTCGTCCGTAGCGCCCGGCGCTGCTGGCTAACAAAGCGCGGGGGGAGGGGGGGTGTGATGTGAGCACCACAGGCGCTGTGTGCTTTGTGAGCTGTGACGGGGAGCTATTGACGGGCACGTGGCTCCGCGCCGACGCTCAGGGGCCACTGGCCGCTACGTCGACCTCTGACCCCTCAGTCCCTCATTGTGTGTGTGTGTGTGTGTGTGTGTGGGAGAGATAGAGAGGCAGAGAGCAAGCAAGAGAGAAGAGAAGGGGGAGTGGTCCCTAGGCCCACGGTGCTTGAACACCCCCCCCCTTCCCCCTTCCCCCTTCCAACCCATCCCAACACCTCCATCCATCCATCCTAACCCCCCCACCCCCCCACCCCACCCCACACACACACACACCCCCTCAGCCAGCCAGCCACAGCCAGTCTCCACCTTATGCCGATCAATGGCAGTTTCATGTGGCTTCTCTGGGCCTGCAGTGACGTGTGTCCTATTGATTTATCGACGTTACTCCAGGCGAGCGGACCCGCAAGCCCCCTGTCTCGGTAGGCAGGGTAGGCAGCCGGGCTCCAGCCCAGCAGAGCCACCCATACCCCCCCCCCCCCCCAACACCCACACACACACACGTGCACACGTGCGTATACCCATGAGCTGGGTGGGCCCATGTCACCCAACTGTACTGGATTTTCCACAAACTGCTCACACTATACACAGTAAATGTTTGGTGTGTGTTCATCGGTCTGTGTGTGTGTGTGTGTATGTATGTGTTCATCGGTCTGTGTGTGTGTGTGTGTGTGTGTATGTATGTGTTCATCGGTCTGTGTGTGTGTGTGCATACTGTATATCTGTATATCTATGTTGGTGAAAGTTCACCGTATGTCTCTGTGCATGCGTTTGTGTGTGTGTGTGTGTATCACTAAGTATGCTTTTATGGACCCCTTTATCCCCCTCTCCACAGGATGTGTAATGAGGACAATAAGCCAGCCAGCCACACACACACGCACACAGTTACTGTCGCCTGTGATTTCCAGAGGCGACTATTCCACTTTTATGGCTAAAAGCTTCTTTTCTTTGGGCTGTGTCAATGTTACGCCACTGTAGCAGTGACACCCCCCCCCCCCCTCCTCTCAGTTACCCATGTTGATGGTAGAATGGAAGCCCTCCCCGCCACACACTCAGATACTTGCCTCTGTCCCCCCACCCCCTTAGGCTCTTGGGTGTCCAGTGAAAGGCCACTGGATTGGTGTGTGTGGGGGGGTGGAGCAGCTGGACACCCCTAGCAGTGGGGTTATGGGGTGGGGTGGGGGTTGTTGTTGTGGAGGGGCTAACCACTCCCATTAGGATGGACCTGAGCCTGTCCATGCTAATGGCAGCTGGCCCCAAAACGGAGTGTATATGTGTGTGTGTGTGGGGGGGGGGGGGGGTTTGCTGCTCAGAGATCAGTGACCTGGCCACAGTCTCCAGCTGGGGGGTCATTTTGTGGCCCACCTCCGGCCACGCGCTTGATGGCCATCTGGGGGTCCCCCCCTTCCCCCCTCCCCCTCCCCAAACAGCATCATCCTCTTATAGGGGAAGGGATGAAGGGCGACAGCAACCCAGAGCGAAGAAAGGCTGCCTGGCCGGGGAGAGACTGACAGCTGCCTGTGGCCGCTTGGCATCAGGCAGGCGTGGAGCGCATCTGCTGTTCTGCTGGTTGCCCTCCTCCATGCAGCATGGATGCATGTGCTGCAGCACGCCATCCCATTCCTCCATGCAAGGGGACCAGCGGTGTAGCCCACACTGTCCCCAGTGCAGATCCTCAGTGTCATTATCTGTTCATGCGGAGGTGGATTAATCCCTGTATGGGGGTATAGGGGAGCGTTGAGGGCCAGAGGGAAGGGGGGGTGAAAGCCTATGGTTAAACGGTATATCCCCTCCATGAAGGGGGAAAGAATGGAGATGGCAACTCAGCGGTCCAGATGGACCGGGCAGTTCATTTTGATGGCTCTGATCTGAGAGAAGATTAGCATTGGTTTGCTGCCCCCCACCCCCCCCACCCCACACACACACACACACACACCACCAATCCACCACCCTTCCCCAACGCTACTTCTTTTCCTCAGTCTCCTCCCCTTCTTTCTTCTCCTTCTGTCCCCGATCCTCCCCCATCCTTTCATCACGCTTCCCTTCTCCCCAAGCCTTCTGTCTTAAACTGTTTAAGGTGATCGAATTTTTGCCCATCCTCCCAGTATGGTCGAAGGAGGATCAAAGGTGGCTGACCCCTTGCCTGATTATAAAGGTTGTAGAGGGGACCTCCAAAATAAATAGAGGTCCTGATAAACACATATGACCTTCTGGCGAGTCCTATACGCTTAAAAATATCCGGCTGTATTGTTTTATTTATTTATTTTAGGCTTTTGTAATCGCGTTAACATTTAGCGTTGCGCCGCTAATGAAAGTGATCTTTACGTTCATGTCTGATAGGTTTCCTAATTAGATTCATATAGACCCATGTGGAAATGATCCAAAGCATGAGCTTTGGGAGATTACAGGACTGGACCCGGAGACACTGGAACATTCTAAGAAACAAACAACGCGCTGGAAGAAATCCATAAGCGGGGCGTCTTGGTAGAGCGGGGTCGAAATTGTGTGCCGGTGCAATCTTCGGTCAGCACTTCTTCACGGCCGATACAGTGATAGTGTGTGGTGGGGGGGGATTCTCCTCTGAAATTTGATTAATTGCTGTCCGCCTGCCCCTCAATCCAAACATTGGTGGAAATGGAGGCCGGTTGACAGAGCAGATATATCAGCCTGGAGAGATGCAGGCCCCTGGCAAGCAGAGGCATTTCTTATCCTGTAAGTTCAGGATATCCACATACAGCGAGGTGTGTGAAAGTGAGAACTGCATGGTCTTCATTTGGCCATAACAAGGGAGAGGGGGAGCAGAGATGAAGAGGGGGAGGAGGAGGCAACCATCCAGCCAGTCATGCCAGGCAGTTTGCTAGCTTGGGCCGAGGCGTATCGATTGATTTCCCAATAGCCTCTGGTCCATGAGCCGCGAACCCTGGCCCCTGTTGCTAGGTGACCACACCATCCAAGATGGAGAGCGGGGTGATGAAGGGTGACAGCAGAGCTGAGGGTCAGCGAGGCCACTGGTCATTCGGCCGCTCCTTTGGGACTCTCGGGACATGCAGATAATGCAGTAGAACTGGACCAAGGCTTGCAGGGAGATCAGGGCAAAGCGGGTTAGCTGGAAAATATGAGAAACGAGTATTGCTCCAAAAGCAGATGCTGATTGGCGGCGATCCATGCAATACGCATTGCAGGGATTGCGCATTGGATTGTTGCACCTAGGTGCCATGTTTAATGGTAAAATGAAATTGTGAAGTGCACATGGTTATGGATATTCATTTTCTAAATAGTAGGGTACATTGGCTATTAAGATTTTATAAAGCCTATTGGCTATATTTTAATATATGAGAATATAGCATTTTTACAATAACTGCACAATACCCTACCGCCAACCTTGCTAATCCAAGAAAATGTATTTTGACATTTAGCACCTTTTTAAAATGACTTTATATTTTCATTATATCAATATGGAGCATTAGGTGGCAGCTAGTGCTCCAGACTGTAGAAATAATTAATTCATGCATCCATACTGCAATATTAAACTACAAAAGAGCCACTGTGTTGTCAACCAGAAAGAATTTAAAGTAAGATGGGGAGCTCCATGTCTAATGAAAACCAGGCTCCAAGTGCTGTCTGTCTGAAGCTATAATAATTTGTCCTTTTGGAATATGACCCCCCCCCCACACACACACACACACACACACACACAATTGATATGAAGCATTTTGAAACAGAGCAATCTACTTTAATGCTCGGCGCCTGGCACTGAATAAAAGCGCAATGAATATTACCTGTCGACAGCGCTGAATCAGAACAATGCCCGAGAAAAATATTGTAAACATGAACTGGCCATAATCTATATCACATATTCCACGATGATACATGAGACCGTACGGCAGCGCTTTTCGCTTTTCTACATATCGATTGTTCCACTGTGCAAGTGAAAAATGATATGCAGGGCGTGTGTGTGTATGTGTGTGTGTGGGATGGAGGGGAATGGGGGGGGGGGGGGGGGGTGATATGCAAGGAAAATGTAAAAAGATCTGATTCTCACTGTATAAGCTCTGCTCTGAGAGAAGACAGAAGTTACCAGAAGGCAAAAGCATAGAAGTGTGTGTGTGTGTGTGTGTGGGGGGGGGGGGGTCTCAGGGTCATGGGGAGATACCCACCCGGTTGGACCCGGAAAGGCCACCTCGCATTCTGGCTCTTTGCCTATGTTCTTCCCTTTATAAAGGATTTCCCTTCATCCTCTGCCATACCTCTCATGTCCTCCTCAGAAGGAGCTCAAGTGTTTTCATGTCTGTTGGAGTTCCATATCCCGGGGAGCCAAGACCTCTGTGCGCATGTGTGTGTGTGTGTGTGTGTGTGTGTGTGTGTGTGTGAGAGTGAGAGTGAGTGAGAGAGTGTGTTTGCATCTACCGGTGTGCGTGTGTGTGTATGTGTGTGTGTGTTCGTCTTTTCTATCTATTAATAATATTGGGGAGAGGAGTATAAAGTGAATGCTCGCATTTGCTTTGGTAGAAGACCCAGATCTTTCTCTCTTTAGGAGCCCAGAGCTGTGTGTTTATCTAGAATATTCCTCTCCCTTGTGGCTTAAGCAATCCTCCTAGCCCTAAAGCGGCCTAAAACATGTGTGGACTTTCCTGACCAAACATGCACACACACAACGAACAGTGAGAATATAAGGGGTATTTCAAATGGGGATATTTAAGGGGGCTATATGGCTGTAAAAAGACATAGATAGAGTTTGATGTAAAAAGGACAATTGGGAATGAAAAAGAGTGAAAGAGTAAATGGACCCCGGCCTTTTTCCACTCGGGATAATTAGATTGATGTGACAAACTCCCCCCCCCCCCCCCCCCCCCACACACACACACACACACACACACACCAAACATTTGGAAAATGATCATTTGTAACAATTACCACAGAGGGCCTTTTTTAGCTGAGTCCTTCAACTGTGTGTTTGTGTGTGTGTGTGTGTGTTTAGTGGCCAAGAGAGCTGTAAAGGAGGGGTGTGGGGGGTGTAAGAGATGGTATCAATCGCCAAGCCAGGCCATTGAATGTATTGATTAGTTACCTTTCTTATTAACATGCTGATTAAAGAGACGGCCGAGAGCGAGAGGGAGAGAGAGAGAGAGGGAGAGAGAGAGAGAGAGCCAGGGAGAGGCAAACAGTAGCAGCCGTAGAGAGAGACACACGCACACACACGCGTGTGCGCTCGCTCCGGCGTCTTGGACTGGAGCTCAAGCGCGCCCGGGAGCCACAGCCACCCCCGGGCCGAGGGCCGGCCGGCAGGGATGGATTTAACGCTCCGCGCGGAGAACGGACGAGTGGGAACTCTGGGGGAGAGGAGCGGAGGATGGAGGTGGGGAGGGGGGAGAGAGGGGGAGGCGGGGGACGACCTGACAGGCTAACCGAGAAGAGAGAGAGTGGGAGACCCCTGCTTGCCGTTGAACCCCCTGCTGAGCTGAGAGCAACGACTACGACTAAACACACCTGCCAACTGGCTGTGCACGGAGAAAGACTCGCACACACTCTTGGCTGTGAGACACTCACACACACACACATGCGCACACGCACACACACACACACACACACACACACACACACCTGCACACTTACAGGCACTCACAAATACTTGCAGTGCACCTACGCGCACGCACACACATGCACACACACACACCTACACTAAACAGCCAGACACTTAGAAACACTCACACACACACACACACACACACACACACTGTGAAGCGACGCGTGCATAATTATGGAAGCAAAATAGAGCAGTGATGGTAATCAATATGTACATGCTTTTTAAATGGTATTTATAGTGTTAAGAAGCATGCGGAGGAATGAAGCTCTCTGTTAATCCCAGAGAGAGAGGTTTTGTGTGTGTGTGTGTGTGTGGGGTCAGTATAAATGAGTTTATGCATGAGTATATTTCGTTTATCATGATGTGCGCCTTACAGTGTGTTTAATTGCATGGGTGTTTGTGCAAATATGGGTTATTTTCTGTTATGTGTGTGTGTTTGTTTGTGTGTGTGTGTATGCGTGTGTATGCTGATTGTGTTTTTGTGTGTGTGAGTATCTGTATGCGTGTAAGTACAGTATATGTTCATTATGCATGTGTGTGCTGTATGTGTGTCTGCTGTGTTGTTGCGTTTGTGCATGTGGTGTTGCCTCTCTGCTGTGTGCATATCAGCTTATGTGGTGTGTGTGTGTGTGTCCATGTAATTTGCATGGAGACTGTTTACATATAGGCTGCTAAACATGCATTAGATTACAGTTCACCTGACACAGCCAGACTGAAGGCTGGTACAGGCTGGCTCCAGTTATTAACAATAACAACTTGGTCCTGTACAGTAGCATTCACATTGTTAAGTGCTCCAGGCCTCCATTAAATAGCCTGCAGTAACATCACCTTCTGGCCTATACTGAGCATATGTCCAGGCCTATGTTAGCAATGGCACTAAATGACAACAGTTGGCTAAGCAGATGTCCCACTGTGCCCGTGTTTAGACAACAGAATGTGTCTGTTCTCAAAGGTAAAACTCAAATGATATAAAATTAAGCAAACTTAGCCGAGATCATAGAAATAATTGGAAGCAGAATGTGTTGAATTGGTTCGTAATTGTATATCTTCCAGACCACAGAAAAGACAGTTATTTAAATACTTCCAATTGTAACTAAGTGCAGCCAGTAATAATGTCTCCATTTAATGCACATGTACATTGTATTCTGATTGGTAAAGTTTAAAAGCTGCAGTGTCTCAGAGCCACAGAGTAAAAAATAAATTTAAAAAACTTATCGACCTCTACCCCCTGGAGCATAAATTAGAGGCTTTCCTCCACAGTCAGAATTATCATAAAGACTGCAGAGCTAATTATTGAGGTTCATCGCGGTGGGGACATATTTACATTTTATATGAAAAAAGTGTTGCAGGGCAAAAAGGACAATTAAAATGCGTGCATCGATCGGCACATGCACATGCCTTAAGTTAGAATTAATGTGTTATACTTGTTGTCTTGGAGTGTGTTGAGGCTTTAAACTTGACCACATCAGTGGCTCGAGTTTATTCTAATGTTTAAAATTGTTTTGTATGGCAGGAAAATGTGAATTTATAAAGGACGCTGAAACGTCATGAAATATCCTAATACTAGGCCTAACCAACATTATGACAAATGTGCTTGCTTATTCACATAAGTTACAGTAGGGGTTCACACACTTAGCTATAGGTTATTGTTCATGTTTTGATTTGCATTAATTCTGGCGGTTGTGTAGAGTAGGCTGTAGGCTATATTCCTTTATTCCAACGTATGTAAATACATAATGAGAATGAGAATGCAGGTAAACTTCTGGTAACGTCGTGTTGCGATCTTTAAAATAATAAAAAAATAGAAATTCGATCAAAGTGTCAATCACATGGCATATTCATCATGAACATGTTCTATTTTTTTCAGAAAAAAATTAATAGTAAATCTATGAATAGGCCTATATATTTTTTAGAGGGAAAGCACCATACGATGCTGGTCTTTGTAAAATGTGAAGATTGTAAAATAACTTAATATTTCCATATAGTCTATTAATGTTGTGGATTCTTAATAATGTCACTTTTATTATGAAATGTACAAATAACGTATTATTATTATTATTATTATTATCATCATTTTTGCTAATAGTAGTTCATTGAATAAAAAGTTGATTTACGTCCATATATACAGGGTACAATGCATAATAGGTTATATTTAAAATAATCTTGCAATATCGAGAAGATTGTACAGTATATGTATTAACTTTGTTATGGGTATATGTTTATATTCTTTATAGACTCCTCGTATATTGTTGAATGAGTCCATATGGCGACATGAATAGATCAATGATCATTTTTGTAATTTCCTCTTTAAAAAAAAATCCACTCCGGTCATATTAATTGAATTATTGATTATTCACAATAGCGATCGTTGTAACGTCATGGACTCGTAGTAATAATTGATTTTATCGATTGGTTAGAGATGGGTGCAGCTCTTATAGAACAATATTGTAATTAAAAGGGGATATTTGTTTACTGGTGAAATAATTAGATGCATGTATATTATTTATTAATGTATTATTTTGCAATTACCTATTAATACAAACCGTAAAAATATAATGCATAACATACCAAATATGAACACACATAGGCATATATATAAAATGTATAGAACACTAAAGAATATTATGCAGGACATCATTGTATGTAATTGTATAGCTGCATATCCCACTCTCCTAGAACAAATAGGTAATAACCGATTTACAATATTTTATAAAATATTTGGTTTCTATGTAGAACAGCTATTATGCAGCACTATGCTATTAGAATACGTTTTAAATTATACTATAGTAATATAGCGTGAAAATAATATCGATGACGATTGCGATAATACATTTATTAATTCTTTTTAATATGCGAATTATGGCCCATTCCATATAGGATAATATGACACCATTAGTAACTACAATATGCATTGTATTACCGTATAGACTACAGCATAACAGAGTAACAAGTAAAAAAGTAGTACTAATAGGCCTACGTGTGTGTGTGTGTGTGTGTGTGTGTGTGTGTGTGTGTGTGTGTTCGAGAGAGAGAGGGGGGGAGGGGGGGAGAGACATAGTCATAATAAGCCATGCAAAATAGCCTAATAGCCATTCAGAAAGAACGTTTATTGCTAGCAAAATATACTTATAGCATGCAGTGAGTCACATCTGGGTTCTGTTAATCAGTTTGAATATATGTTATGTTAACCACTTCAATACAAACTATCTAAAGCACAAAACAGACATTTTGTCACAGTTCAGTTGACAGTGACACACCTTTCTGTTTAGATAGGCTGATAAAAATTGTATAAGGGATATATAGGGAATTGTGATCTAACGATGAACAAGAACTTTGCTGAAAATTGCATTTTCAATCCTGCTGTGGGATTGCTATTGTCATAGACACGAACATACAGTATAACAATAGTAGAGCTATAAAACGTTCTGTTTTAAAATAGAAAGGCATGATGGTGGACATTAGGTTACATGGTTCACATTTTAACATGAATATGTGTATATACTGCAGCCACTAAACAGCTTTTAAGGTAGACCATCGCAGTCGTGTTGATGGTGCCATGCTTTTTTATTTTCTTTTTGGCTGTCAAAAGTGTACCACTGTATAATGTTGTTAGAATTTTGTTCCGCAATAAAGAATAAAATCATTTGAATATCATGGAGTGTTTTTTATCTAATTTACGTGTGAGGGTGAGAATGCGTGCACCTGTGTGTGTGTGTGTGTGTGTGTGGGGGGGGGGGTATCTACATATAACATACCATTGCGCAAAATATTTCAAGCAAATGCAAGACTGTATTGGTTAAATATACTTAGTTTGGAATCAACAGAATATGTGGCCTACTCAGCCTCTTTTTAAGAAAATGCATGTCTCAGCCATACACTACTACGGCACTAACGAGCCGTAATGTCTCCCCCCCCCCCCTTCCCCCTTCCCGACCACCATACACACACACGCACACACAGTATTGTAGTCAATGCGAGGCCTGACTAAATGCTTCAATTTGACAAGCTAGTGTTATAAACACTGTAGATTTGTGTCTGACCAAAAAACACACCGTCCCGATGAGATCATGAATCTATGTTAGCAGAAATACTGAATGGAAACATTCAAAAGCATGAAGTGAGTCAGCTCCAAATATTGAGTGGAATATTCTCTTTTTAAACACAGGACAAATTATGAGAAACGAGCCGCTTATCCATTATGGAACTGTTCTTGCCTGGAGTTTTAATAAACGTAATTTTAATGCGTTTTTCTGCAGCCCATCCGCACCAGTGTAAATGGACAGAGTTGGTTTTGTTGTGCCAGTCAATATTTCATTCAGGAGAGTCATTGCATTTGTTCCAAACCCCATTATCAATTCCAATAATTTATTACATTTACTCGGTGATTAAGCCTGAGCTTTTGGGGGATATTGAGGCATGCGGGCAACTCAGGTCTAGAAATTAATATTGTATTGACAGTTTTTTTTAGATTGGTCCAGAGCTTATCTGTTGTTCTGCTACATCTAAAAAATATAATCAGAATAATAAAACCATGGTTTGAGCCTTCATATTGGCTCAGACATATGCATACTGAATGCCCTCTGTGGCCTTACCTTTAGGCCAACATTTACATCACGTACACTCAATGCTGCAGAGCAGAGCAATTTATGAATTTATGAATACTGAAAATGGAATTAATTTGTAATTTCTCAATGGGGCAAAATCCTTGGCTACATCAGCGGTTGACACCAGAGCTGAAGTATAGTTATGCACTTTTACGCATAGACGGGATATGTGATGGCTCTGGATCTCTGTTGTCCGGCTGCCCTTCTCGAATGTTCCAGCCACAGAAGGTAAACTTTAACCCCGACCTCCAAAAGGGCCTTTTTCTTTTCGCCTCGTAGCCGTTGACCATTTTACCTTCAGCTACTCGCTATCCATATATGTATCTTTCCATCCCCGGCTCTCGGCAGAGCGGATCGATAGGGCAGCATCTGCTACGGGAAGGCAGCGGTTCCACACCGAGCACGGCATGCTTTTTTTTCTTTTCTTTTTTTTTATCATCCAAACGCCAGACTTGTTCATCTCTGAAAATGAATCTGACAGTTAGCTAGTATGATATGCTTAGTGTTGAATAGAACTTTTACATTTTCAATATTTTTCTCTGTAACACACAAATGCAGAAATAACACCTAGAGGCCTACAAAAACACACACACACACGATTGATACACAACCATATATAGTATATGTGAGATGCAGGGCTGCAGTACGTGCTGAAAAATTCACTGTTTTAGTAGATCGAGAGTATACCATGAAAAAATGAATTTGGACGAATAGTGCGATTGATCGTCTTTAGAGTGTAGATTGAATTGCGCGCCACGTGATGTGGATGGATGCGCTCAGTCGTGAGTGCTGATTAAGAGGTGAGCTAAATGAATCAGTCGCTGCTAGCGTGTCACTTGACAGCGTTTATGGCTGAATGGTAGGATTTGCATTTGTCCGGCGTCCTTAAAAAACAATAGCAAACACAAAAAACACATGCTCTTTTGGAGGACCATTTATAGCCTATAGGCCTGGACAAATAGGATATAATTTGGTCTTTGCTGGCGAGGACACTGCATTATGTAAATTCATAGATTTTTGTGTTGTAGTCAATAAGTCACTGAGGCGATTCTCATAAGTGCATATTTACTAATAATACCGTTTTGTAAAGCCTGCTATCTGACTGCCCCTTTGAAATTGGGCTTGTTGCTTGTTCCACAAAAACTGTATTATACATAGGCTATTACTGAGCTCAGACATTGAATCACACTGAAAATTTAACAGGCAGTGGAAATTTGGTTGATATTATTATTATTAGTATTATTATTATTATTATTATTATTATTATTATTATATCATCAATAACACCTCCATTATTAATACTTATACTAATCACAAAAAGTACAACAACAATAATAACAAATAATAACAATAACAATAATAATAGTCCTGTGTTATTCAATGAAAAGTTAAACGGAATTTTTATCATACAAAAAAAATCGGTTTAACTTTTCAGTTTATATTCCACCACCAAATGCCAATAACAACTATAACCTTATTGTGTAATACGGATAAAACTCAATAGCTGCAGTAGCCATAGCTAACGTGTGTGTGTGTGTGCGCGCATTTCATTGATCATAAGGTATAAACAGGCCAGCAAAGCAGAATGACCAGGATGTGCACATAATTCATAAGTTGTGCATGTTATTATCTCAAAAAGGCTTAACTTCGGGGTTGTGAGAAAAGGGGCATCTCCATCTCCTTGGTCAAACCCTGCCCGGTCCCCAAGGAGCATGGCCGAAGCGAAAGGGTTAATTGGAGTTGGAATTTCATTGCACATCTGTCAGATTTTTAAGCCCGTGACGCACTGAAAGCAGCGAGGGGGGAGGTGAGCAGGAGGAGAAAGAGTTGGTGCTGAAATCGATGAAGTGGCAGGCAGAGGGGAGAGGAGAGGAGGAGGAAAATCTCACGAGATAATGAAAGAAAAAGAGGAGAGCTGCTAGGGTTGTAGAGAAAGCGAAAAACGAGGCTCGGACTTGGGAAACGGTGAGCGTGAAATAACGACGAAAAATCGGGGAACGGACGTATAGGACGTCTGGGGTGACCGCCGTTTGTCGGGTGAATGTAGCATCTCTCTCGGACACATTGTGTGAATCTGCTCGGCCGGAGACAGGCGACGCGAACGGAACGATGCACAGCTCGAACAACAGCCGCGGACACGCTCAAAGAAGTGGATAATAAAAAGGTAAGGGTAAATACATGTTCGTGTTTTTTGGTCTACGATTATGCATGTATGTAGTTATGTTGAAGCCTGGTCAATATTCGTAGCGTGTGTTTAGTAATATGCGATATGACTGGTGCGTCTTTAACACGGGGCTTGCATGCACTCTCATTCTCTATTATGTAGCTGACTACAACTTTGCATTATAAGACAAAATATTTTCGTTGCTTGATTTTTCAATTTGTTCAAAAAAAGAGGTGATCTTTTGTTATGTTTTTGTTAGGCTACCATGCGATAACGCGCAAGTGCGAATTGTTTTTGATTGCGTGATTGCAAATGAATATACTGGGCAATATGTAGGAATGTATTGGTTTTCGTAGGTTAGTTGTAAAGCAGAGGACAGTAATTGCGTCTATCTCATCTTGTACAGGCACAAAAGCAAGGCTTCCACCTTTGGAACGCAGCTGACTACCAAAGAGAAAAGACAAAAGCAGAATGTTATTGCACAATTTAAAAGAATAATAGCCTACAATGCTAGTGGATGATCCTGAAGCTGTTGCACATTCATTTTCCAGGAGTTTCGAGGGACTTTGAAGACAGTACTTAACTTTATCAGATAATTAATTAGACACCCCATAAGCCCGGAAATCAATTCATTCCCCAATCAATAAATCCATAGTCTCTTGTACCGAGAGACCTTCCAGCCACGTAGCCCGGCGGCTGAACAACAACAATAACAAGAAATAAAGAAAACAACAGGAGGCCAGAAGAAGAAAAAAAAATAAAAAGGCTACTTAACAAAATTCAAAATGGATGGCGGTCTAGGGGAGATGTCCCTGCACAGCCACCCGGAGCTATCTCACAGCCAGGATGGCCGGGCCATGTTACACTCCCGGGACCTTTCGGCCGCCTTCCCCAGGCCGTCCCTGGGGGGGCCCTCCATGTCCCTGGAGGCCGAGCACCGCCCGCCCGGGTTCGACCACACCATGTCGGCGCTGGGCTACGGCGGAGACGCCCCCTCCAGCTGTGGCAGCACCTACACCACCCTGACGCCCCTGCAGCCCTTCGATGACAAGTTCCACCACCACCACCACCACCACCACCCATGCCTGCCCGTCAGCAATGTCATCGGCAGCTTCACCCTCATGCGCGAGGACCGCGGCCTGCCGGGGAACTTCTACAACCCCTACGGCAAGGACCTGGCCATGTCCCAGAGCCTGTCGCCGCCCTCCGGCCAGGCCGCCGGCCTGGGCTCCTCCATGCACGGCTACGGTAGCCTCGGTAACAGCGGCGGCGCCAACGGCGGGCAGATGCTGCCCGGGGCGTACGAAGTGCACGGGGGCAACCTGTTCTGCCGGACGTCGGACTTCGGCCGCGACATGTCCCCGCCGGGCCTCGGCGTGGGCGGCGGCGTGGGCGTCGTCGGGGGCGACGCTTCGGTGGGCCACCAGCTAAACAAGATGGAGGCCCACCAGCACGCACCGGCCCACCACCCGCACCTGTACGGCCAGCACTATCAGCCCCACCACCACCACCACCACCTGGGCCCGCAGGCCTCCAAGATGGGGGAGCAGCCGCTCTCCTCCGCCTCGTCCTCGCCCGGCGAGGGCGACGGCATGGGGGGCACGATGGTGGGCGGCGGAGGCGGAGGGGGCGGGGAGGAGATCAACACCCGGGACGTGGCCCAGCGCATCATCACGGAGCTGAAGCGCTACAGCATCCCCCAGGCCATCTTCGCCGAGAGGGTCCTGTGTAGGTCACAGGGCACGCTGTCCGACCTCCTGAGGAACCCCAAGCCCTGGGGCAAGCTCAAGTCCGGCCGCGAGACCTTCAAGAGGATGTCTCGCTGGCTGCAGGAGCCCGAGTTTCAAAGGATGGCCTCGCTCCGGCTGGAGGGTAAGCTCTCTCCCCGTGCGCATATAGCCACGCCGGCGTTGTACACACCACATACACACACACGCAACGATTCAAGAAGCAACAGACACACTCCATGTTTTCCCCACGCACCTTTCCTCTCAATGTTTTTCTACAAAACTCTCCTCTCGAGTCATCAGTATTCTGCACAGGTAGAGACGTGTGTAAAAGCAATGGTATCAATCTAATGCTTTTTGCCCCCCCCCCCCATTCATACCAATGAACGAGCACCCTCTCTGGGCTTAACCTTATCTACAACAAAACTCCCTAGCCCCAGAATAAGGCCAGTTTAGGGATACACTGAAGACAGTTTGAGCAAGAAAAGGCCATATGTCCAGTCCTTTTGTTTACCTTGCCTGCCCACAGTGCCTATTGATCGGTACAGTAGCTACGATCCCAACACAAAAAAAAAAAGATCCCAGCAGACATTTGCCCTTCTCTTAAATGAACCGTGGAGATCAGCGTGACCGGCCACGGTTTAATCGCTTTGGAGGCCACAAAATAATTTGTGCAGATGTGCCATTCTATAGCGATTGATTCATTCGAGCAGTGATTTATGTCTCCTCCGTGCGCGGCTGAAGTTTGCTTGGCACCAGGGCCGATGCAAATTGGACTGGAGCTCTTGCCAGACGTCTTTTGTCAACATTGTCACAGAGGCAATTACGGCCAGGCTAAAAAGCGGCTAAAAACAAACGTGTTTGTTTTTATCGCCATACTGGTAGGCGTCGCCCCTTCATTCCTCCAGCACGCTCTCTGAAAATCATATTTGCGTGAGAAAACAGATTATAGTCGAGGGGCCGTATAGCTGCAGATGTCTAGGACTGGGAGATAGAGCGATATCTTCTTTGCAAGGCTGGTTGTAACGTGCTGCTTGACATTTGATACGCTTGGGGGATATGGGCTGAAGACAAGACACACGCTGTACAGTGCCATGTTACAGTGTTGTGCTTCCATAGGGACCAGGAACCCATCTGATACACGAGGCACAGAGAGAGATCCAAGTGAACACAGTAATATGAGCTGAGCAGAGAGGCGTGTGTCTCTCTCTCTCTGTGTGTGTGTGTGTGTGTGTGTGCAAGTGGTCTGCTCACTGCGGGGGTGTGTGAGTAGTACGTGTGTGTGAGCCAGCCCAGTTGATCAGTGTTTTTTCACTCTGTGTCAGCAGCCCGACTGATTAATCCTAACAACAACACAATAGGCTTCATAGGTAATGATTGTGCACTCTTGCAATCCCCTCGCAATTATTGATCTTTGATTGTTCAGCACTCGGAGCACATGTGTACATCCTCCATTCTGCGAAATGTTTCACCCAATCACACACTAAGCCTGTTATCAAGTGGCAAATTCATTGTTTGCAAGGGGGGTGATTGTCATTTAAAATCTATATAATTTATTTGATGGGTGTACTGTAGTCCTAAAACATTTAGTTTGAAAACATTGTATGCATAAGGCCTGATCTGTCACATATTTTATGTTTTTTGATGCGCTTGATAAAATAGTTCTTTGGTAATTTGATATTGTCATGTTGAAAGAGACTTTTGTTCATTTTAGCTGATGAATTCAATTCAGTAAGGGAAAAAACTCTATGCTGGTTTCTTTGCCCTTACAAACAGACGTTATTTTAACAACTCAGTGCTTAAAATCCGAACAGCGGATCAATCATTCTCATAAAATATTGAAAGCTCTACACAGCAAACGTACTGCCAATGTGCTAACGTTTGACAATACTATCTCTCTCCCACACAGTCTAAACTTGCATATTTAGTTCTTGGCAAAGCCACAATTTGGACAGCTCGGCACTTTTCTACATAACCTACTTTCCGAAGGGGGATGTTTTCTTTTTTTTGTTTTTTCGCGGCCAACCCTCTTTTGTTTAATTACAAGCCTTTATTGATTTCCATGGGAAAGAGCAGCTCGCCTTGCCCACACACACCTCGACTGCATCGGCAAATCGAGACTGGAATTAGAATGCGCGGTGCCCCGCGCACCCACGGCCTGAAAGGTAGCGCAAGCCCTCTTCGCTTCACGCCTCAAGTTTCCAGATGATCCTCCTTAATGCAACACTCGCTTAAATACACAGCAGGCCCTACAGTCGCACCGCTGATATTCTGCCAATTTGCTTCAAAAGCACCTGACATTGAGGGCTGGCTGGCGGTGGACATAACGACGGAGTTAGGCCGTCCTCATTTTATCCCTGGTGTTCCTCTCTCCGTGCGAAGGCATCGCGAGGTGCTTACACAGACAATGTGATCCCTGGGATTTATCTGCAGCGTTATTATTTTCTCTCCTCTCTCTGTGGCGGTGCATGCTTATGCTCGCTGGATTACTGCGCTGTATACGAGTTGCGTCTCCAGCCCCGTCGCCTGGGCAATCAGGAGCAGACAGGATAAAGAGCACAAAGCCATGCTTCAACACTTTGCGTCGAGAGGGGGGGGGGATCAGGGACTGTAACTTCAGCGATGATGGCCGAAGCCCTTGACTAAAGGTCTAAATGAATAAGAAAGGTCACTGCAGTTTATACGTGGTTCCAGTGCCTGCGCCTCTAACAGCACAACCCCACCTCCGCAATAATGAAAAAGCCCCCCTCGCCCCTGCATACAGTCCACATTCAGTTAGCCCGGCTCAAAGGTCACACAGGACACCATTTGCATATGAGGAATTGCAAACAGACCGCCTAGTCCGACCGGCCGGCGGTGTAAACACTCTATGCTACAACAAACATGGTTGTTGTTGTTGTTTTGCTTTTTTGTTGTTTATATTTTTTAATATTTCTTAATCGTGCTTTCGCAGCACCTCCGCTCCGGCGCTGAAGGGGTTAACCAGCCTCTGTGGGTCGAGGAGTCTGAGCTGCACAGATTTAATCAATAATTTCTATCAGCCCCTGGCCCAAGAAATCAGCAGGGGTTGGGCTGGTGCTGGGGCTGGGGGGGGGGGGGGGTGGGGGGGAAGGAGGGGGCGGGGGCCG
>JAODTR010000008.1:3388610-3412199 GCA_025399935.1 Amblyopsis rosae | reverse complement strand
CTCAGGAACAGAGAGGGCTGTGAGACATGGAGGAGAATTAAATTTTAATGAGCTACAATTGTAAGCACGCTGAGAGAGAATAGGGGTCGAGGTATAGGGGGTGACAGGTTGAAGCTGGTATGGGGGCGAGATCAAAACCTGACCCCTTTGCTCATCATCATCATTGTATCAAAGACGAGGGCACACTTTTCAGGTTATCCTTTGGTCATCCACAGCTAGGAGCATCAAAATAGAGACAGAGGTTTTTGTCCTCGGCCAATCCCCTTCTGCTCCGTGTCAACTCTGCTGCCTGTCTGTGTGTGGACAGAGGCCGCTGGCAGGTGTTCGCCTTTTTAGCCTGCGGCTCCCCCTGGTGGATTTGTAGGAGCTTGACCCCTTAAAGCGAGGTTGTAGGAGGAAGGCATGAATAACAATAAACGGAACGTCCTTTTGTAAGTGACATTTATACCAAAAAGTAACCAAAGATTGATGGGTGACTGCTAAATAGTTCTGTATAACGTGTAGTTTTGCCAGTTGCTTATCAGGGCTAGCGTAGCACTCAGTGAAGTCAAAAGGTACCGGAGTGGCTAGCTTCTGTTAGCCCGCTAATACCTATATATTTCTGTTACAACACTATTATCTTGGACTGGAACTGAGAAACTGACATAAGGCTGTGTCTGCGGATGGAAGTCTTGACTGTAAACACCCCAGTGTTCCCCATTTGTCCCACTCCTGTCCCTGTGTGTAGCCTACATGAAGACTTTACCCATCTACCTCAACTATGTGAGATGTGTGGCAAAGATATTCCTTAACCAAAGATTCCATTCTGTCAGGGTGTCTGTCTATCTAGCTCTCCATCTGTTTGTCTCTTCCTCATGTCAAGCCAAACGTGCTGGAATCAATCCGCAAGCGGTGCCCACGATGCCCCGTCCAGCCAAAGCTAAACTCCAGTATGCTCGTGTCATTGATCCATGTCCTGTATATAAATAAATCATTCTCAAGACCAAAAAAGAAAGGTGACAATCCAAGCAAGGGGATCTTGCTGTAATCAACGTTGCCTATTCCTTGTTTTTCCAAATCTATAGAATCATGTGACTTACTGTAAACATAAAAGCCCAAGAATCATGCGTTCATCTAAAGTAAAAATAAATAAAAGGTCAGAGGAGACAGAAGCTATTTTTCCACATTTGTAAACATCCCCTGCCCTTCTCACCCCTTTTTTCCAAAATGTTTAATGTAGTTGAAATACTGTTCGATCCCACTGTTGTAAGTAGGAATTAATGAAATCCATACAAAAAAAAGCTTTAAACGGGTACGAGCTGAGGGGAAATATTATATTTGACTACGTCTGAGTGTCCTCAGCTTGTACTCCACCCACCATGCTTTATTGTGCCATTCTTGTCCATGTGTTAGACTTACTAATGAATGTGGCTAACCAACCAAAGGCTTTAAAAAAAAGAAAAAGGAAAAAAAAAAGATACACAACACTTTAAACGTCAATCATGGTGGGACATTTTGTATCAACAACTAAAGAAAATCCCTTTGAATACCTCATGTGAAAATTGTTTGTTGTGATGTTGCACTAAAAAAAATAAAAATGACTCATTTGTAACCCAGCGGTGCATTCTGGTCCGTTGACTTTATTCTGACCTTGTGTGAGAGATAGAGGTATCCGATATCAGTACATATAGGTGCAGGCCTCATGTAAAATAAAATGCTGCTGCTTTTGCAATTAGGCCTACATACTGTATGCACCACCACATCACGTCAAGTACTTTAATACACGCCTTACACTAAAACAACAATTATGTGTTATAAGAGCTAAGTACTGTAGAATTAAATCTAACTTTAGTATTTCATACCCTTGCCATCCTTGGCCTTTAGATTTGCAGCAGATGTAAAAAACTATAAAAAATGTCAAACAATCAATATAGGGCATTTAAATGATGCCTTTGATTTACAGTAGGCTAATGTAGTTTCCTCTGTGGCCCTGCAGCTACATAATAGGATAGCAGGCATACAAGGCAATGCCACACTGGTCGTTCTTGTTGCGTGCCATTCGAATGTAACCCTGGTCTCCAAACGTTGTTCCCCAACTACAGTGTGGAGAAATCATGGCATTAGTTTAGAGGTCATTTAGAGGTCATTTAGAGGTCATTTACACATTCTAATGAAAGCAAGGATGACAAACTGGAAGAAGCAACACACTAGAAATAAAGTGTGCGCTACAGTACGTTATGGAAATCAAGATACAGTATATAAAATACATCCAAATGTAAATATTTAAATGACATCACAAAACATACCGTGTGGTGAAATAGGTATTCAGGTCTTATTACTTTGGTTTTTATCATTTATACTGTTAGAATTGTTTAAAATCTTTAAAATATATTTTCCGTTTGGTACTTTATTTTCAAGACTGGGAACTTCCATGTTTCACTTCTCTATTGTCCAAGTACGCTCAGAATGCATGACAGTGGAGCAGATGGCAGGGTGATAAGGGCCTGTATATGGGGCAGGTGTGGGTTGGAGGATCACTAAGATGTGTGAAATCCCTTTACCTGTTCTTCACCAGCCAGTAGTCCTGGCCATTCAGCGTTCCATACCCCACGGCCAACACCCCATGGTTGACTGTCTGCGAGCAGGTTAGGTCATTGTAGACTCCTGAAATTACGGGGTTATGAAGTTGAAATCAAAACTACAAGCTCTGCCAGCTAAATACAAAATTCACAAACCTAGGAAACGTTAGGAAACATACTTCACTACTTCAAGCGTGGTAAATTACACACACATCTTGCATACTGTAGCGTTCATTTGCTAGTTATTCTCACATTCTTTACCATTCTGCCAAATTATTATTAACATTGCAATTGCAAAGGCGGTGTTTCATACCTGAGTGGTAGAAGGCAAAGCTGGGTCGCGTAGCGTCGATCGCCACAGAGATGGGCCCAATGGTGGCCAGGGCCTGTTGCAGAGCCTGCTCGTTCCCTTTAGGGAGGAAACTGTAGCTGGAACAATTAGCTGCACGGCTCTGGGCACTGTATTGGCACTGTTGTTGCTGTGGCAAGAGGATCACATCTATATAAGCACTTACCAATGCACAGCGGTATGTCATCCTTATGGCAAATACGCTCAAGCGTGTGAGAGCAAAGGGATATAGGGGTTACTATTGGGGTTATCATACGGGCACTCCTATCACAGATGTTAGTTTAATTAGGCCTCTGTGTCTATAGGAAAGTCTGTAAGCTAAATCTAACCAAACATTACTATGGAACACAGAAAGAAAGAATGCTTCTCTGCAGAGGAAACCGGGTGTAAACAGACCATCTACCAAAGGTTTCAACAAAGCTTCTTGAAATGTGTTGATATATTACTATACACAATAATAATATTTCACATTTTAATATTTATATTTTTTAATCTTTTACAACATAGTGTGTAAGACAGGGCCCAGTAGGCTTAGCGGGCCAGACTACATTGAACACTGTCATTGATGTAAAGTCTTAAAGTCTACTACATCCGCTTCCCTCTTCCATTTAATGCTCCAACACACAAAACAGGAGCCCAACAGAGGAAACACTAGCAATGGAACATAGTGAATTAGGAGTTATTAGTTAATACTGCACATATATAACATATATATAATATTACTACCCTGCAAATAGGCTAATTTAAGGCACACTCCTTCGATTAGTGTCTAGAATTGCATTTCTGTAACAAAATGTTGCTACAGAAATGTTGTTCTGGCTTGCAGTGGATTCCCTTCTCGTCCCTCTACAGATGCCTATCTATACCTTTGTGCACAGTTGTGGACAAACTGAGTTGGGACAGAAATGTCTAAATGCACAATTGCAGGAGAAATAAATCATAATTTGAATATTGCAATATTTTCTTATCTGTAACATTTGCGACCAGGTGACTCACCGTTCCTACGTAGGGGTAGGCTGAATTAGAGTCAATGCCGTGGTTATCGATGACATACTGGAAGGCATGGTGCATTAAGCCACCGTTGCAGCCATGGTTTCCATATTTACTGGAGCAGTCGACCAGGTTCTGAGCGCTGAGGTCTACCAGCTTCCCAGTGGTCTTGGCTACCTGGCCCTCCAGGGCCCCTACAGCACTGAAGGCCCAGCAAGAACCACATGCCCCCTAGAGGTGAATGGAAACAAAACACATGTATATCAGTTAGAATTATTGGAGCTGCTGCCCCCGCTACACGACTCCAGACATGTGGATGAAGATGGATGGATTTTTGGTCTAGGGTGGTATAATTTTACACCATGGAAGCACTATATAACAAATTATTTCCCAGGGAAACCCAGTATATTTCCCAGTATTTGACAGTTGACTAGACAGTAATAGTAAATGATATTTAATTGTATTTGCATGTTCAGTGCATACGTAGGAACCATTTGCATGCTCTGGTTTCTCCTAGGACTGCTCGGAGTGGGAACTACATTCGGTTCTAGGAAGCTTATTTTTGGATATTTCATTTTGATGCTGCAAATATGACGAAATTGTGCAAAAGGAGTTAAGTTGTGCCAAGATAAAAACATCTGTACCATCTTATTGTTTGCTTCTACAGCTAACAATTTTGGAATAAATCTCATGTGAGTACACTTTTTTATGTTATTTGACGATTTCTGTTGGTCGCAACTGCATATAAATAATGTTTTTTTAGCACTCAGGTGTATTTTCTTTAGGATATGTCATTCGTTCATTCCTATTATCATATCAGCTGCTACTACGAAAATAAGTGTATGAACATAGAGTATAGCAAAATTTTGTTCGGGCAAAACTCGGCAGGATCTCGGTGAAACCCAAACCGACCTTGGTGCGTCTCGGGTCGGGCAAGACGCCACGGAGGTCCCGCCAACCCCCACACCATGGGTTGGGTAAAAATCGGCGGGAACTCTGTGAAACCCAAGCCGACCCTGGCACACCTCGGGTCGGGCAAGATCCCGCTGTGCAAATATTCATCATACCTACAATTTCTATTCTATGTGCTATATAAAAATGAACAATCTCAAATTACTTTTCCATCACCTTGAACGCAAAAACACACAAAATAAATGTTTTTAAATAATTAGAAATATATTCAGGCATCAAGAGGTTAAAGATTTAAAAGTTGCTGAACATGCCTTGTGGTGATAACTTCCTCTGTTAAGAACAGCCAACTTAACATTCATGGAATGTAACTCAGAGAAATGACGCACCAAACACCTGACACACTTCCCCATTGAGACGTACACCATTGGCCGGTCATGTGAACATGTGGACAGACCATACAGAACATGCTGAGTTAGACGCATTGTTCTTTCAAAATACCTGATATTTGACGCTGGTGACGCAGCCTTCCTGTCTCCAGTCCATGGTATCAGGAATAGCAACCCCGCTTGTTCCCACAAAAGCAGAGGGCTCCCTCTTGAGGTCAGAAGGGACACGCAGCGTGGCAAACGTTTGGAGAATTTCTTCTTGTGTCTAAAAGTTACAACAAAGGATCAGGAGCTGATTTAAACACAGTATCCAGTGTTCAAATAATGTGAGTACCTGCTATGTCACTCCCTGGGTTTGAACGCAACAAAATAAAGTAATCTATCTTTCCTAATAAAGCTCTTCTAGAATTTACCAACGTATACAATGGACCTACTGTAGCTAGGTACAGTAGGTATGCCCATTTCAACAAAAGTATTTAGTCTGTAGCAACTAAATAATGTGTTATATAAAGTGTCATTACTGTATATCCCCAGGGCTGGTGTTTGCTTGTGTTGCTTTCCCTGTGTTCTGTCTATCTGCCAGCAGGGGGAGCCGGGGATTGTTAGAACAAGTAGTACACCTGGGCACAGGTGTGTCTCTACTAGACTCTATATAACACTCAGCATAATGTGCCGTATGGAGCTCTCTCACACCTTATTTAACATAGAGCCTACCCTGCTGGCATGGGAGCCTGATTCTGTTGAATTTGTGTAGTGAGTTAAAGGTAATGTACTTCTACACAGCCCTGGCTCCATAAATAGTAACATAAACAGTGGTGAACACCGCTCGTGTCAACAAAGCCATGACACTATGCTTTGCTTCACAATGCATTTCGACGTGTGATTAGGCGCCGCGGAGCGACACTGTTTTGATTTGACCTCAAAGTTAGCAAGAACGACTGACCATGCCTTTAAGATAGCAGCAACGTAGAGGCTAAACAAGTAGTAAGAATTGGAAGGCAAGATAACATTTTGCATAGCTGTAGCCTGTAGTACACTACAGAGATGAATCACTAAATGTTATGGCCTGACAAGACCAAAGTGGACTTCTAACAAATTGATGACCTTGTGTGGAGAAAGAATGGATATATGCTCATGATCCACAACACACAAGCTCATCTGTGAAGCATGGGGTCATGGCTTGGGCATGAACGGCTGCTTGTGGATTGAGCTCGCTATTATAATTGATTATTGTTACCATTGTCCCACAGTGCACTTAGATGTACTGTCGTTTTCTATGGACTGTTTGCGCTTCTGCCGGCCAGCCATAAATGTGAAGTGCGAGAGGGAGAGAGAGTGAGAGAAAGAGAGAGAGAGAGGGAGATAAAGAGAGAGAGAGAGAGAGAGAGAGAGAGAGTGAGAGAAAGAGAGAGAGATGGTGAGTGACAAGGAATTAGATGTATTATGTAACCTGCCCTATACATCCCCTTAGTGTTACTATATGTTTATATTTTATTTCCAATATATGCTATTTTTTATTTATTTTAAATGTCTCTTTTTTTTTTGGTTAATTATTATTGTATGATTGTTGTTATTATATAGTACTATTACAGTATAGTATATAGTACTATTACTATTATTATTGATATGACTGTTTACTTTAAATGATACCAACTGTTATTGTTCTTATTGTCATCACCACTGGTGTTATTACTGTGGACCTACTGGCCCTATTGTTTGTGTATTGTTGTTCCTATTGAGGGCTACCTGCCCTCTAGCTTTGGCAATACTGTTGTTATAACTGTCATGCTAATACAGCTAACTTGAATTGAATTGAGAGAGAGAGAGAGAAAGAGAGAGAGAAAGAGAAAGAGGGGGAGAGAGAGAGAGAGAGAGAGAGAGAGAGAGAGATAAAGAGAGAAAGAGAAAGAGAGGGAGAAAGAGAGGGAGAGAGAGAGCGAGAGAGAGAGAGAGAGAGAGAGAGAGAGAGAAAGAGTGGGAGAGAGAGAGCCTTCATGTGACCTGTCACTAACCATGTCTCCCAGATGATTCATACTCAGTTCGTAGGTGTGCAAGCCCATGGATGCTTCCAGGTTGTGCATGGTGATTAGCTGCAGATTCCTCTCCCACATCTCCCTGCGACCCAGCTCCTCCACCTCAAAACACAGAGATAATAGCAAGATGCTGAGCATGACAAATACAAAAAAATATATATATCTCAGTGTCCACAATAACAGAAATGTACGATAAACAACTGAAATGAAATAAATAAATAAATAAGTAATCAATGGCAACCATAAATACAAGCCTGTCTAAGGTGTATTTAAAGCAGTGATGTGTGTAGATCTCACTGATTGTGGTAGCCTTATCTCACAAAGCATGGCATTCCAAAGCCTAGAGGCACATTTGGTTTGAAGCCTAGATTCAGGAACAACAAGGAGCACGATATCGAAACATATCATACCTCTGTTTTGTAGCTTTTCTTGTGCGTTTTCATCCACATCTGCCAGTGGAGGTCCAACTTTGCGTCAAACATGGCCGCTGTGACCACACACAGGATAGCTAGCAGCAGGGTCCCATACATCATGCCTAATAATGCAAGGATGAGAAAGATGAAAATGAACTTTTAAGAATGGAACACTGTGGTTTGAGCACTGCTGAGCTAGCAAAACTGTTCTACTAAATGTTGCAGTGCTCAAACCACAGTTCATGCTGTATGCAGGTGTAGTTTGTCACAATATAGTATCTTTGTATATTTTTGAAAATATATTCCTTATGTGAAAGAACCATCTTGGAATGCACATACAGATCTCAGTAGTAGTCCTAAGCATTCCACACAACAATGCAAAACAATGTAAAAATCCCTTGATATCCATATCATGATTTACCTTGAGTTTCAGACTGTGTGGGCTAATAACAAGGCCAGGTAAGACAGGATTTCCTGTGACTTTTTAGGCAAGTGCACTAAGCGAAGAAAACAAATCCTTTTGTGTTTAGCTAATTAATATTGCACAACGTTATGTTGCTGTAGGCCATATGGTGTGGCAGTAATATGACATTCATATCATTGTTTGCACATTCATTTAGGCTATTAGGCCTACAGCATTCAGATGGAGGATAACGCATTCAAATATCTGGAGTGTGTTGCGAGTCTATTTATAGACATTAAGCAAAATAAAAGAATATTCTGCTGTAACAATCCCAGCTTTCACTGTTTTGTAGTCTACCCAACCTATTTCATATGATGAATTATGGGTGTGCGCAAGATTTAAAGTATAGTCTATAAACTTCCTCAATGTATCAGGCGTCGTAGCCAGCATTTCTCACGGCAGGTAGGATATTTATTGATTTGCCTATTTGTTTTTGATAGGAACGTCAATTTATCAGTTTATATTAATCTAATTTAAAAACAGGTGCGGAGTTACCCTGCGGTAACACATTATGAAAATAGCCTACTAAAGAAGCAAAATGAAAGTAAAAGCAAATGCCAATTTTGTTATGCATATTCAGGCATCATAACATTACATGTTTAAGACACTGCTATAATTTCTCTCAAGGAAAGATTGTTTACCTTACTTTCTCAGTTACACAGCAGACGATGAAAGCAGCGTAGTTCATCTGGCATGTCTTTCCTGGTTGGTGGTAAATTATAATAAAGTACACTTGTCACGTGGTTCATATGAATTCTTCCTCTTTTGTAGTTGGACAGCATCTTGTAACCGTTTATAACCGGGTTATTATACTGAAACTGTACAGATGAATACATGACGAGAACACAAATGAGGTTGCAAAAATGTTGACTTAGGAGTTTGCTAAAAACAACTTACACCTTATAAAAAATATGTAGCGTGCTAGGTCTAGGCAATAAATAATAAATCATATTGGATATTATCTCCAGACATATCTCACTTATTGTGCATTTAACTAACTAAAATGTTTTGCTATGTTGTATGTTGGAAATGTGTGTGGATGAGAGTTGTTTACAAAGTTTAACAGGCAGCCTATTTAGACTTTTACATCTTTTTTGATGTTGGGCTGTGGTACATTAGTGATGTCAGAAAGGTGCATGTTTGAGAAAATGATTCTCCCTATAATAGTTATTGGAAGCATCTAATGTATATTTACTGTTGATGTATAGTAATATTGTTATACGTAATAAAACCCCAAACAATATGCAAACCTTTATTAAATTCCTTAGAAAACATTGTTACAGTTTATCATCAGAAAAGTGCTGAGCCAAACCACAAAAAAAATGTATGCATTAAATGCATTCATTTGACACTGGATTGGTGAGAAAAGAAGACACATTTCCCAGCAATGTGTGTGTAATCATTTTAGTCATGTTAGGTGCCATAGGCTTTTACAAAATAAACAAAAAACTAACAAATTATATCTAAATGAAATTCTACTTTGGATCTACAGTAGGAAAATAAAGTGTGCAGTGAATGATACAATTCACTGTGGCCACAATTGACCATGCCCTGATAAAGCATACCTTTAATACTGCAGCAGCAGTGAAACTGTGTGTAGAGGTGTTCTTGAAGAATGCACATAAATAAATTCAGGGCTTCAAAGTGCTAGCCAAGATAATCCAGACAGATCATTTATAATCATACTCCCCAAAATTATCTATATATATATAATATATATCTATATATATATATATATACACACACAACACCACAATTTTAGTGCCTAACTTTTAGTTATATAGTAAGTGGCTAAAGTGTCATTTGAAGCTGCACACTTTCCCACCTGAACTAAATTTCTGTAATGTGTATGTAATTATTTCCATATTTTCACAGTTCTTTCACCAGCGAGGTTCATTTAAGAGAGGTATGCTTTTTTGTGCAATGATTTATGATATTCTGAAACTGAGCGTTTTGATATATGAGCAGTGTTCATGTATGTGTGTGTGCGCAGCGCACGTAATGGTTTAGTGTGTGCTCTGAGAGAGTCAAGTTGTGCTGCCACAATGTGTTGGCTGCCTTGATCTTCCCTTGGGTCTAGACTTCCCTCACATGACCGGGTAGCTGGCAAGGTTGGCGATCCCGCAGAGGTTACCACGGTTACGTGCCATTAAGATGTAGCCTTTGTTGCCCCAGCCCTCACCCCAGCTGGCGGGGGGAAGAAAAAAAAGAAAGATGGCGTCAGAGATGAAGAGAGAGAGAGAGAGAGAGAGAGAGAGAGAGAGAGAGAGAGAGAGCAGTCGTCAGACATTACATCTCATCATTTGGCTGACAGAAGGCATCATATCTACGTTGCAGGCTGCGGTGGGAGCAGATAAACAACCTGCTTGTCCCATTTGGGGGGCTGCTTGTGCCACCTGGTGGCGTTTAGACAGGTGATGTGTCCCACCTGTTCTTGACGATCCAATATTTCTTGCCCTTGGCGGTCACTCCGTAGCCCACTGCCAGCACGGCATGATTGATGTCTTCTTTGTTGCAGTTAGTATCGTAGTACACACCTGGGCACAGAGAAACTCAGAGTGGTTAAAATACACCATAGGCCTCCATGTCTATAGGATGCCATGTGCTAACCGTGTACTGTTGGTACTCATTACTTAGTTATTCATTATCTGCAGTTGTGTTTTCGTATTGGTGTGTTCACCAGGAGGTCTCCAAAGGGTATAGACCAAATCTAATGACATTTGGTAATAACAAATTCATTAAGTTAAATAAAAAATGGCTCATGGCATTCTTCACGGTATACTAATTACCAATGTTTGCTAATACGTGTGCTCACTGTTTGCTAAAATATAGCCGATATAGATGATTTATGTTATTAGCAGCAATTGCCTTTACCCATGACAAGTCTGTGAAAAGTGCCCCAATACTATAAAAAAGTGTGTTTTTCTTTTCATTGTTGTGAAATCACAGTCAGAATAGACTGTCTGTGATTTCACAACAATGACACAGCAAAATAAAACGTAATATGTTGAGATTCTCTACTCTTCCTCTGCCCAGCCCAACAGTGTTTCAAACAGTTCTATGTTCTTTGTCTATTTTCAAATGTCATGTCACTGCCACTCTTTACTTAATCAGCAGGACTTACCTTTCTGGTAGTACAGGAATGTGTTGAGTGAAGCATCGATGCCAACAGACACAGGCCCTACTTTGTACAGCGCTACGGCCAATGCCTGCTCGTCCTCTTGTGGGATCTCCTTGTAACCTTTGCACTGGGCGCTCATGCCCGACACGTTGTATCTACATAGCTCATCCTGGGATGGGGATGGGATGGATTGGGGGGGTGGATGTATTAGGCATTCAAGGAAATATACCAGCTAGAGAATGTCCATTTATTTATTTCAGTCTCACCATTATAGATTCTATATTGTGTTTTTCTGATCAACGTAATCATCATTAATGACAAGTAAAATCAATAATATCCAAAACACGATTTTATCAAACAGAAATTTGACTGAACAAACTGCAACAAAAGCCAGATGATGCAAAGGTGTTCTAAACACACACACACACACACACGAGCACATCTATAATAAAACAGAACTGTGGTGTTCTTGCATTTCCAGTTTTGTCACGAGTGAAAACACCATTACTTCCCTTCAGATTATTGCTGGAAATAACACAAAAAACACACTGGCCTGTGAAATTATATACACTCAGTTTCACAGGCGATAATTAGCTTCATCACTTCTGACGACAGGAATGAGGAAGAAGCTCTCGTGATTGAAAAACTGCTCGCAACATTTCCAGTTAGAGGCCTCAGTGAAGCAACATTGCTCTCTAGGCTATGTAATGTTGTTCAGTGGGTTTGCTCTTGCACTTGTGCCAGAGAATGTGATAAATGGGTTGAATGAATTACCTCTCCAACGTATGGGTAGGCCTCATCAGAGTCTATCCCTCCATTTTCCTCCACATATTGAAAGGCGTTAGTCATGTAGCCCCCTCCACAGCCGTTGTTCTCTGTGACACAGTCCACCAGGTTCTGGGGGCTGAGGTCCACCAGCTTCCCCGTGACCTTGGCCAGCTGGCCTTCCAATGCCCCTACTGAGCTGAAGGCCCAGCAAGAACCACATGATCCCTGCAGTGAAATGAATAGAGGGGCAGGGTCAGTGGCATAGCATCAGCAGGGCCTGGCGATACCAGCTGGGATGTGATTTGATTAAGTTATTCCATGTAGTGCCTATTTTCAACCGTCAACAAGATCAAATCCAGCAGCAGAGCAAGGTTATACTTACAGGAACACTAAATAGCCTCTCATTTCTGCCATTTGAAAGGAACTTACAGATACTTTGGAGTCACATGTAATAGCTAAATAATTTAAGGTTAAGCCAAGCTGTCAGCTAGATTCAGTCCAAATAATGTTTCATGTAGGCCTAAATGTAATTGTGTGTATGCTGCTGTGAGTATATTCTAGTTATCCATTATAACAAATCTTTCTGTGGAAACCATGTTCTGGTCTTTTCATTGTGGCCTGTACTATTTTTACACCTGGGCCCGTCATGATTAGCTATGTTCATTTTGGTAATATTTATATTATATTGTTAGTATTGTTTGTTTGCTTTGATTTATATTAGTTGTTAATTATATTTGCATACAGTAAACAATAATGAAGAGAACATACACGTTGAGAAACATCACGTGATATAAAACAGAAACTATCATAAATGGCCACCAGAGGGCTCACTTTGACAACTTTGAGTTACAGATAATTAAGAAATAACTGCAGTAAAAATATTGTACTTTCAGCATGTCAAAAAAGGTATGTTTAGCACACTTCTCTTTACAGTTTCAACAGCATTAACCTGCTTTGAGAGATCAGATGAGTTATAGGCCTATCTTCCTTATTGGAAACAGACTTGAGTGTCTTGAGAGACAGAATTTAACAGTGCACCACACTGCTCCCTTGAGGGATGGGTTAAATGCAGAGGATGAATTTCGCAACATGTAATGTGTATGTGACAATAAAAGCACCTTTTCCTTTACCTTACCAAACATACCACACAAACAACAATATATATTTCATTAGTTAGAGGAACCTATCTGTGGCCACAAACAGGTTCCTAACTCTATCACACCATTTTGACAAACGGTAACCTTACCTGAATTAATCAGGTGTCTTATCCGTTTAAGAAATTCTGAGTAAATTCAGGTCAGTAAAATGATCTGTTATTGTTAAAACACCAACATATCGATATTCAGAACAGTTCCCATGAGTATATTTTGAGAGCTCCAGTGGCTTTGGTCTCAATCACATTGAAGAAATAACACAATTGGAACTAAAACATCAATGAACAAGATCATATACCTATAGCATTATTCATGCAACAGAGATCGAGGAGAGGCTTTCATAACAGGTCAATCATTTCCCTGGTTTACCGCATACACAACACCTGCAATTCGAATATACTCCTCTAGAGGGTGACAAATCTCTTAAGATTACATTCCAGTTAAAGTATGTAGCTGATGTCTTCATCTAGAATAGTGACAAATGCTAAATGTCTTGCTCATTGAAAATTTGACAGGAAAGCTGTATTGCAACATAGCCCACAATACCATGGTTTAATGCAAGGCTTCCTACATTAGAATAGTGACATGTAAAGCTTTCTTAAGGGAAATTCCATGGCATACACACAACATGCAGTACATATGGCCACTTTTCTTAGATTGGTATTAGCAGTGTCTGCTAACTCATATAAATGCATTATCATTACGTTATGCAACACAATGCAAAGGGCTTACCTGCTGTTTAGCAAGGAGCCCATATTTTCCATATTTCAAGCTGCAGTATACAGGCTACCGCTGATGTCAAGTTGAACACAGTTGCCGTGTTTACATAAATACGATCTCACTGTGCTATTCACTCATTATCACTAACTGTAACTACCTATTAGAATTCAAAGCAATATTTTGTCAGAGTGAATAAGCATGACTGAAACGTGTCCAGTTAGATTATGTGATCATAGGCTACGCTAAATGTGAATATTTGATATATTTTCCAGAACTAAGCAAAGGGCATATGCCGGTTACAGTCAAATTCTAATTCAAGACTTTCTTGCCTTTGTAAATGTGGAACAATATGATTTTGTTTTAGTGTATGTATTTAGGTTGCATTTCTGCTTATAATCTAATTGTATCTCTAAACTAAGCCTGTCCTAGAACAATTGTTGAATTGTTATGAATTGATTTAGGGGTGCACCGATTGACTGGCCAGTGACTGAAGGTGGCCAGTTTTCAACTTGATCTCTGCTTCTCGGCGATCAGAGAGTATGAATACTGTGTGCAGATCATTTTTTCTTGTACACATTTGCGGCATGCAGTAACGGTTAAAGACAATAGGATGTTAATCGTACTTAAAAATTGGTAATATATTATACAATGGACATTTGAGCGGCAATATTTAAAATAAATAAAACACAGCGCTAATCTATTATCATAATATTGATAAGGTCACTTAGGTACGTTGCATATTTATATAAGTCTGCCCTGTTAAACAGATGTCGCCTTGTAGTATAAAAAGGTGATTAACGCGAGCGATGATGGCTAAGAGACAGTAATTGAATGAAGTGAGTACCAGTACATTTAACATTAAATATCTCTGATCTAGAACCTAGTCTCAGCCTCTTCCTTCCCTTAGCACTACATCACATAAGCAACTCTGTGCTTACCATCTGATACATACACCGCTTAAACTTAACCCCACTTTCAGGAAGTGGTACTGTCGATTTTCATTGGCTGTTAGCATTGTCTCTATCGGTGCAACGCCAATGCAGTCCTTTATATACTAATTTATGCCATTCAATTAATTTTAAGCAGTAACCGTATCCTAGCCTGGTGTGACCGGACCCAATATTCCCTTTGTGACTATGGTCTGGACACGCTCCATTGGGAAGTGGTAACAGTTGTTTCCTTCTACTGGGCGTAGACCTTTGAAATGATTGGACAGCGTTTAACGTTGCTGTAGGGTTGCTACAACTGTTTTGATCGCCTCATCTAGCTCTACCACCATTTAGAAACAACTGACTGACATCATCTCACTAACCCACCCTGATTGGTCCGCCAGCAGGGCGGCTGTGAAACATTAATGCAAACAGGGTTTCCAGACTGTAATCTCAGCGGAAAACAATTGAGCTGAGAGCAAAGGTCAGGCGGAGCCAGGCTAACTGTAGCCTACTTATTCAACAAAGGTATAAGTCCTGCACTTGGTCATTGGGTTATGTACTTCATAAGATCACATCTTAATTAATGTGAACAAACAATAGGTAAACAAGGAATATTGGTTTGAGTTATTGTTGCTGTCACTCACTGCACTATTCCACTCTGAAGGTCTAGTGGAACACATGTATTAAAGTTTGCCCTTTGACCTCTGACCTGGTTCTTGACTGGGGTCACCATGCCCTTCCTGCGGTAGTCCACCGACTTGGGAATCTTCTCCAACTTGTTACTGAACGCCGTGGTAACGCGACGCTCCCTGTCCATGGGCACCTGGAGACCTGTCATCTTCTCAACCACCTCCTCTGATGTCTGCATGAAGAGCAGAGAAACAGTGTTAATACAGTAGCTGTGGCTGTTAGCAGTATATGATCCAGACACGCACTACCACAGCTCTCCAGCAGGGGGAAGAAAGGAGATTGACCTTATAATGAAATAAGATAAAATGAACATCTTTGAGCAATAATCTGGCTAGAATGTATACTTTCTGGGCCCCCGCAAAAGCATCCATGCAGGTGTTGTTAGGTGAAGAACATCTACGCTTGGGTAAGTCCTATTATTGGCACCATACAGAATGTACATAACAGTTTAAATAGTCAGGTTTAGAGTCATGCTGACAATAGATGTAACAGATCGTTCTTGTGACATGATCATAATATGATATTAGAACCTCTAACAAGAATACAAATACTTGTGAGTGCTTAGAAGATGGATAGACTTACTTTATTTTTTTTTAGATTAATCCAAAAGTACTGGTGGGGAATATGAATCAGTAAAATTATAGTAAAATCTTTCTTTAAAGAAGTGAGAAGTGAGAACCTGTTCTACAGTATATCTCACCGGGGTAGGCTACTAACCACCAACCTGCAGCCACCACCATCCACTCCCACTGGACTGTTTCACTAGACACACACATATATACAGTATGATGGGATTATGTTATTTAGGTTCTTTAGTTAGTCAGTTATTGTGTTTGTTCTCTATTCCGTGAGTTTCACATGCTGAGTCTACCCTGTATGCAAATAGAGCATTAAACGACCAGCAGTCTGCTGGTGTATTCATATTTCATGTTGGTGTGTTTCAGTTTCGTTCCATCTGCACCTGTACTGGCCATACCTTACATTATTATTCCAAATGAAATGGGAAAACACATTGAGGAAGTGGTCAAACATCAGAGATAGAGAGAGTGCCGTAGACCAGATAATAAACAATGAGATGAGAGAGGAATAGGTAGAATTGAGGACAAGTTAAAGGGGGACGCTGGAACAATGGCATTAAAATAGCCTGAGTTGAGTCTTTGGGGAAAATATACATTTTCAGGATTTTATCAACTCCTTGTGCTGACAGCTGGGTGCCATGACTAAACTGATCCATTAGCGGAGATGTTCATTTGCAATCATCTTGGAGGAAATTATGTCCTACTTTTGGATGACAGCCCCATTTGCTATTGGCTTGATGATTGTGCCGTCGGGGGGGTCTTTATTGGAAGGAATACATACCATCTGTTTGTATTTAATCTCACATATACAGTTCAAATTAGAAGACACCTGTTCTCACATAAACATGACACTGGCCATTAATTCAGAGTCTCTTGCATTTTTTTTACACGCAGCCATCAATACAAAATAAAATAAAAATAATAATGTAGGCCTGACATTAATTATTATGTATTAATTAATAAATAAGCAAACAGAAGCGGACACAATAATTTATCAGTCCTGCTTTCCTGCTTTCAATTTTGATAAAAAGGTACCAGGGTGTGCAAAAACAACCATCAGTCATAGCCTAGCCTGACTGCTGTTGATTAAATGGTCACCAACCTCCCATGCGTTTGTTTTCCTTCACAGGGCCACAGATGGATATACAGCTTAAACCCCTCTACGCCGTTCTAAGCCTTTTCAGCAGAGTAAAACGCTTTGCTGTCACTTAGTGGACTTGTTTTGCATGTTCGGGACACTGACCTAAAACACTGCGTTTTCCAGGAGACATGTGAGCTGACCAAACCAAAGTGGGACTCACTGGTAAGAATTCACTTTGAGAGTGCTACGCTCAATGGTGCAAAGAATGTGTCCTGTTCTGTTTAAAGTACAAACGGTGAGACAAATAGCCCCTTCGACTGCTGTATAGACTACAGAACACTGGAACCAAAAAATTAAAAAATTAAAATAAATTTCACATCTGCCATGAATGAAGTCACATACCAAGAAGATAATAATATATATTTACATATGATATTGAATGACATTGTCTAAATGGTTTATAATTGACACATTTTTCAAATGTAACCACATATTAGAAAGTTTAGAAGATGAATACCTGATAAAAGTAATACAACTTTCAATTTTATGCATATGAATTCCACATCTTGCCCAAATGTCAGGTGGCAAAAGGCATGCCACGCCTGTTGTTGAAGAAATTGAACCTGAGGCCTTTTGTCTATAGGGCAGCGCGGAGGCTTCCACTACTTAACTAGGCTTGCTAACAACGCCCATGTCGCTAGCTTACTCACCATGTCCCCTAAGTGGTTCATGCCTAGCTCGTAGGAGTGAATGCCCAGGGCTGCCTCCTGGTTGTGGGCCTCAATCATCAGCATGTTCTTCTCCCAGATGGCCCTGCGGATCCCCTCCTCATTCTGAAACAGGGACATCACTATTTAACATGTATTTGATATGGCCCCCCGAGCGTACAGTATGTATCTTATGTGCATACTGCTACCCTCAGCAGAGCACATTGGCTTCATAACAAGGCCAATGTGCAGGACTGTGTGGGCGTGTACACCCATATATACATTATATTATGTATATGGTCAAAAGCATATGAACAATATGTACAATAGTACAATGCTATGACAATAACAATGGTTTAATTTTAGCGTTATTATACTTTTTATATATTTGCTGTGTTTTCCAACCATTAGCATAACTACAATAATTACTTTCTATCATTCCACTAATGGAATATGCAAATCTGATTCTAAATGAAAGGCATATGTTCAAGGAGAATGTTGTGATTAGATGTCCTGTACTGTTGTTTTGGGGATTCTGAAAGAGAGTCTCTATCTGCTGAGTACACAGATGAGTGCATTGAGTATGTGTCACAAACACGCAATCACATGAAACATGTACACAAACATACACACACCAATAACACAGGTACTTTATGTATACACAGACATGCGACACAAATGCGTACAGCCTGTGCAGCTCTGTAAGAGTGACCTCTGCCCTCTGTGTAATGAGTCAACTTATTCTACATGCATGGGTACTGCTAGGAAATCAAAGAGATAAAAAGTCTGTGGATTTCCAATGCTAAACCAAACAGGAACCTCACCCTACAGCCTTTTGCTAACCCTTTTCAATGAAACACATGAATATAAATGAAGTCAAATAAACAATAGTACGTAGACCGATTTAGAGATGGATTCTTTTGCATCAATACACCATCCTGTAAGGATGCAAAATGACTGTGATTTTCCACACCTTTTCTCATCAAACTGACATTAAAGAAGGAGGCAGAAAGGTATTGTGTTTCTGCTGCTGACTCAAACATAAAGATGTCTAGATGGCATTCACTGGAATATCGTACAGTAATGAGTATTAATCCTTTCATGAGAAGTTCCTATGTGAATGGAACGTCTAAACCTGCCAGGACAAACATGTATTATTGAACCCTGCGATGCTGCCAAGGATCATCCATTACCTCAGCAGCATAAGGGTCATTCATGAGCACAGCAAGTAATAAACCCTTAACTCACAGCCTCACGGTTTGTGCACTACTCGTGTATATATATATAATAAAGCATCTGAAGGTGTCTGAGCATATTAAGCATCCATGTTTACCACATGGAGCCTCTGTGGTATACTAAGACATTAGCATTTGGTTTTAAGGATGAACACATCATAGATCATTCATTTCATGTAGCAAATCTGTGGATTTGACATAAAAAGTGAAAGAGCTACTGGATTCAGGCCTCTTTAAACCTCATCTGACAGACACAAACCAACAGTCACAACAACATGCCTGTTACAAAAGAGAATGCAGACGGAGAGATAAACAGAGTAGCCTACAATACTGTACACACACAGTATTACAGCATATGCATAGACACTGACAGACAGTATACAGTACATACTGTGTACACATTGCACTGTACTGTGCATTGCATACAGACTGACAAACACTCACCAAGCCATTGTATTCCTTTCTGTGCGTGATTTTCCATTGTTCCCACTGGGCGTCCAGCGTAGCCTGGTCCATGGGGTGGACGAGAACTGAGACCCCCAGAAGCAAGACACAAGAAAACAGCAGCATTCTGCAACCCCACACAGTTCATGTTTAACTTACACAATAACTTTAAGTTCAATGTAATGAAGTTAAAGTAAATTAAAGAAAGGATAAATTTGAATAAATGTAACAGTTTATTTTCAATCTGGATTCGGCTCATGGATATATATTTCCCATTTCTTGTTCGCTAATGTAGATTGTTTCAAGCATCTGCATATTAAACCCCTCGAGCAAACTACAACTGCTTGAAATACTGTGCATGTGTTCTTTTTTGTAAAAGAACATCTGGAAAAAATACTCCACACAGAAAACAGAAGATGGAAGAAAACGAGTTCGTGTTAACTTTGAAACTGGCTTGCAGCACAAGGTCAGTAGCCTACATTTATTTAAATCAACGTGAAGTTTTACATAACTCACAAGTTCACAACTATAACCGCAAACATTTAATGCCTATCTGAAAGGTGATCTATTCTAGCCTATCAACTAGATAATAGCGTGGCAGAACAGCGCTTTTTACTTTAAAAAAAAAGTTTTAAGAAGACGCCATGCTAAATTATTAACAGTTAATAGCCTATCTATTACAAAATAACCATTGCAACAATCTTCTATTGATATCTGATATTGAGCTACTTGAGGAAATACTGAAGTGAAAGAATGATCAGAAACGAAACGACTTGTACGGTAGGCTAAAAATGATAATGTGTTGTTGTTTTACCTCGGGTTCAAAGTTGAAGTGGATTTTGATGAAGGTCTATGGAATCCGGCCGCACATTCAATGCTAAACTAGGGGATGTGTGAGCTTATATGTGTCTGGCGTTTAAGGAAGTAGACATACTAGCTATCCTGGAAGTTATATTTTGGAGGTGGGCAGATGGATGTGGGAAGTTACTGAAGGGGAATTTGCATCTGGATTTCTTATCTACACCAGCGACCCAGACGACGTCAGGAGGTGTCAATTTTCAACTTCAACTAGCCTTCCATGACTTAACGTCTATGGCCACAGCATGGATACAAAATCGCCACTTGCATTTGGAAAGATATTATCTAAAGCTGCTACTACTACTAGACTACTGTTTGCAGACATTATAACCATAACAATACGCCTAAATAGAGAACTAAAACCATTACAGCAAATGCATTCTTTGATATAGGCGAGAGATATTTCAGAAAGCTATTGTAAGCTAATGAAAAAGGACATTTAACACCGTCTAACCAGTAGTCCTTGGGCTGTTCCTGTATACTGTGTAGTTAGCAGAATGTTTACAGACAATAGCAGCACTGCAGACATCAACCTAACAGTAGAATAGTTCAAATGGTCTATGATAATCAAAGATGGGGAGTAATTATTATTACAAAAAATAAATGGACAGAATAAATGGCAAATTTATTTTGCATTAGTGAGGGAAACTACTACATTTAAAGGCTTACAGTAAAATAAATAATGATGTAGCCTATTGTACATTAGCTACAGGCAGTGTATGACTTTAGGCATATTTTGTGTTATGGAAATGTAGTAAACGCAGTAGATGGAAGACAACAGATGAAAACATTTTAAGCAGTACACAGACGCAAAAATATATGCATTAACTTCCCTAGGCACTAGTAGGCAACCATTGGAAGTGACCTTAACATTGTTTATGATCACCACCATTCAGTCTGGGCTGGCATGGGGTATCTACTTCCCTATGGTGTTAGTCAACAAGCTGTGGTCCTCAGTCAAGTATATATGAACATGATGTCTCATGACAGCCATATAGTCACGCATATTTAGTGACTGTGACTATAAATAATGATTGCCACTAAAACCAGGTATGATGCATGGCTGCATCATACCCGTTTCATGCATGCAGTTTACTGAAAAGTTATACTAAAACTAAATATGAATCCCTGACAAATAATTTAGTGTATATTGTGGATGTATTTATTCTGGGTGACTGCTGAATCAATCAACCTGCTTGAACTACAATATTTTATGTAAGAAAGTACATGTGTACAATCTTGTATTTTATGTTAAAATATTTACATAATTCTGAATGTTGTTGGAAATACACTCCCACAATACCAACAAGACAAAACACTCCCAAATACCCACAAGACAAAAACAATAATTTATCAGTAGGCTATAAAATGATTAAGGCTCAATGTTAAGTGCAGCAGATATTTCCCCAAAGAGAGCTATCTAGTTTCTCAAAACATATTATGTTTGTTGGCTACTAACCTTCTCCTGAACAATGAATCTGTTTTTATGGGTTTTGTGGATGAACGACATTAGTCTCAACTGTTAAGAAATTTTGTACAGTATAAAGATGTTGCTCTGTCGACAACACATTTGACTTGATTTATATCATGTTGTTGATTTGGGTTTATCATATTACAGTATTACAGTACTATAGGATGTGTATTTATAGTACAATTTAAATGCAATTTTAAAAAATATGGCCATTTTCATTATATTGCTTGCCACTATAAAATATTAATACTTTGAACATTGGATGTCTATTGTAGATAACGGTTATGGATGTTATACTGTATCTACAACAATATCTTTACAGATGTTCTATGCCTCTGGTATACCCATGGATTCCAGAGTGTCAGATCAGCGTTTCCCAAGGTCACACACAATCTGCAGTGCAATGACATCACCATGAAAGCTCAAGCCTGGGCTGTCATCAATGATCACTCAGTCACTACCTATCCCATCAAGGTCCTCAGAGCAATGGAACTGCTCAGTGGATTCCACCAGGTCAGGGAGTGGGCTCTAAACTTCTTACTGCATGGCCCCATATAGCCAGACACTTAAGATAATGAACTGCAGAACAGTGGCTCCAATCTATGAGCCCATCCCCCTCTCAGCACCGAAGGTAGCGTGCATCAGCCAGCAGTTCATGGACTGTGTTTGATTGAAAGCTTTGAATTGCTGGAAAGTGATTTGTATGAAACAAATGTGCACTGTTGCGCAACAATGCATTGCATTGTGCATCGCGCGTGAAACAGTGCTATTACAAATATATATTTTATTTTGCTACACCAAGGTTTAGCCAGTATTTCCTTTGTCAAGGTGAATTAGGATACAAACCTGACATGGTATTTTTTAAGACTGGTGTTGATTTACTGCTATCTGCTATCAATAATGTTAGCTGATTGACATAACTATTGCTAGAAGGAAGCGGAATACCCAAATTCATGTCACAGTAAGAACTGGGAAATAACAGATAGAGAACTAGCACTTACAGTAACAATAAACAATCTCCAACAACAGACGGGGAGTAACAACAAGGTAGACCAGACAGGAAAGACCAAGAAGAGGCAGGTGAAACTAATTAGACATGATTAACAACATGTGGAAGTGCTAAGACAGCCAACTATCAAACACGAGGCAGGAATAGTTAGAACACAAGGAAACATGCACCACAGGGAAAACACTGACTAGAACAGGACTAACAGGATAGGGAACCCCAGAAAAACACCAAACCACAGACGTGAATAAAGCAATTTGTCACACCCTACATCAGACTCAAGACAACTGACCAATATTACAGTAAAACATAAACACATATCCATATAAAGTACATTATACAGTCACAGCAACAGCTCACTTTTTAGATACTGTAAATATATATATATATATATCAATCTAAAGAACATCATAAACACAGAAAATGCAGGAGTTATCATAAATACACTCAAATCGTCATAAACACACTCAAATCAAAAATAGAGCATCTGAAGCATAAGATTATTCTTTACATATTAACTGCTAACTAGTTAATATGTAAACAATGATCTTATCTGCAGCATTATACAATTATATTAAATCGCTTTTAATTCTTAAGTTAAAGAAACATCCATCCATCTTCTCCCGCTTATCCGGAGTCGGGCCGCGGGGGCAGCAGCTTCAGCAAGGGACCCCAAACTTCCCTTTCCCGAGCAACATCAGCAAGCTCTGACTGGGGGAT
>JAODTR010000008.1:3372055-3388510 GCA_025399935.1 Amblyopsis rosae | reverse complement strand
GGGTTAATTTGTGTTCTTGTGTGTTTCCCAGTGTTAACCTATAATGAGGGGAGGGAGGCAGGTGGCAGCGACATTAACAGCTAGATGAAGTAAATAATAAATGGCAACATAACTGTTAACTGCAATCCCTCCAGATATGGCTCTATATAATAACATGTATATGCATATATTCTGTATATTACATACATTATATTATATACATAATAATAATAATATGATTAGTTCAATTATCACATGATACAAGCTCTTTTGGTGTGTGCATGTGTATTTTTGTCCTGTGTATCCTGTAAGTTTAATGTAAACCAGAGGTCTTCAATGTTTTTCGGGCCAAGGACCCCTTGGCTGAAACAGGCACAGGAGACTGTCACATGGTATACAATATTTAGTTGCTGGGCCAACAGTAATGTGTAGGGTAGCCTATAGTGCCATGTTTAAAAGTAGTCCACTAAGTCATTAACATAATTATTGACAGATTTAGGAAGTAACAGTCAGCATGTACTAAATACAATACAAATACAATACAATACAAATAATTAGAAACAATCACATCGTTCAACAATATGTTTGTCAATCAATCCTTTAAATTCAGACAAAGAAATTCTCTCCTCCAGTTTTCGATTTTTTTGTAGCTCATTCCAAGACTAAGGGGCATTGTGGGAAAAAAAATGTTTCCCTGCTTCATGCATATACAGTATATGTGTGTGTGTGTGGCCAGCGTGCAGAGGGGTCAGGGGTTATGATCATTTGAGGCCAACAAACGTGAGGTGACGAAAGGGTCAGCAATGATATTCTCTTTTTATCAGCTGGTGGTTGCAGCCTGATTGGCCCCTAAAACCCTTGTCCGGCCACAGAGGGGAAACAAACATATGCTAGTCTTCAATAGGCTCTCACCCATATAAAAATACCTTTGGCATTCCAGGTCATTAAATGGATTTGAACTTCAGCTCTGTGGTCAAGGCTAGTTACTCTTTATAATGACAGTTATCACAGGTTTGGTATGTACTACATACCAGATCAAGTTGGTAGATTGTTGTGAAGCCTAGCTATTATGAATATTATGATTATTATGATTATTATTATGATTATTATGATTATTATGTATATAGCCTATAATACACATAATATATATAATATACTGTATATATTATTATTCAGTATTTAGTTTAAATATTATTATACTCATTCTAATATATTTTTATTATTCAGTAAAAATAAATTCTCCTTTACATGCAATCTGGGAAAAATTATATTCTACCTTTAGTTATTCCTTGATACTGCCTTTAGTGTTTAATGAGGCCCTTTCAACTTCAATCCCATGCCCTTTAAAAAAAAATCTCTTGATTGTTAATTTTTACAAATTAAAACTAAACAAAAATATAAAGTATAATAATAATCAGTTATGGCTGCAAACATCTTACCATTATTTCCTGTTTCTAAAATATCATATTTTGTGATTCAATTTAGAATTTGTGTATACACATACTGCCAACATTTAAATGAATGTAGCAGGTTCTAGGGTAGGCTATTTACATCCAGAACAATGCAGTCTTTCTGAAATGCAAACGTTAACAACAGCTAAGTTTCTAGCTAGACCAGTGTTGATAGCAGACATACACACAAGTCACTGAAGTTGTTCCCAACAGAAAGTAAAACGGCACACTAAATCTTCCCTTTTTTCCACTGGAAGTCAGTGGAACGTCATTGGAGTCATCCCAGATGAATGTCACGCTAGCACATTCACCTATAGGCAACACTGGCACAATGCATTGTTAGTCGTATCAGATGTAACGTTGTGAAGTAGAGAGACTAGTGGAGGAGGGGGGAGGGCTGGGCTAGTTGCAGACAGCCGCATGAGTGCTATTAGGCGGGAGTTAAAACCCAGACACTGACAGTCGCCTTGAACTTGAACCCCCCTAAGGTCCCCTTGACCTTAACTCTTTTCCCGTGCTCCTCTCTACCCTCTGCCATGCTGGCTGCCTTTGTTTAGCTGTCGACGGCATTAACTCTCTCAAAAACTCCTCCTCCTCCTCCTCCACCCTCTGACTCTCCCTTCCATCTTCTTGGGGACCTGTCACCATCCATTTCTGTGTGTGGATGGTTTTTGGTCTGTGGCAAACGCCCCTTTGGGGATTTTTGTATTTCCAGAATGCTCATCTGACCTGAAGGATTCTTTCCCACATTCTGGAGCCAATATTTATCCTGCTGTTTTTAAGGTGCCAACATCTGTCATGCTCAGTCACAGCAGAGCAGAAAAATGCATGACTTTTCGACATCTAACTAAAGGAAAGATGGTTTAAGTGCAGCTTTAGATTTTGTGATGTAAAATACAAAAATAGCACAGTATCTAGTAACAGTAGCAACTTGCTGAACCCATACTGAGATTTAAACTTTCGGCCAACAGCCTTATTAATGTGTAGTGGAACCTCTGCCCACCCAATGTGGTTTAATTTTACTAGACCATTAAACCACATTTAGCTTAAATCTCCCCAGTTACCCCAGTTTATAGGATACTTTGCCTCCAACCTAGTTGCTTTCCCAAGGGGTTTGCCCTCATTGTGTCTTACACAATAATCATCACTTTTGTGTCATTTTGAGAGCTTTGTCGCCAAAATTAGGACCTGTCATTGATCAAACACATTGCGGCACTTTCTAAGGAGATGCATTTAAATTTGATGTGTCAAAAACACTATACGCGTCAGAACAGCAAATTCCAGGAGGAAAATGAATGATGAGAATAGAGTGATTTAATTTGTTAATTTTTCTGAGGTCTATTGGGTGTTGACACGCAAGTGTAATGGTCCTTCACGTAATGGAATCAACCACTCAAGTAACACATGCACACACACACACACACACTCACACACAAACATCATTAGCTGAAAGCAGGCATCCTTTGCATATGAAAGACATCACCATAAAGTTTGTGGTGAGGTTTTGGCGGTTGAGGAGGATGTAGCGGTACATGGGAAGGAGTGGGAAAGAGAAAACATTCGTCAAATCACTTACTGCTTAAATTACCACCACCCTGGCGTAACTACTTGACATTCCACAACAGGACAATTTTGCCTTCAAGAAGCTTCCGCTGCAGTAGAAGGGTCCACTCAATGCTAAAAGCATCACGCCTGCATGACTAAAAGTAAAGTACGCACATATTTTGCTAGCCTTTCTTTTCCGAGAGTCAGCTGTGTCAATCTGTACATTTGAGTGTATGCTATGTGACACCCATGTTTTTTAGGCTTAGAGTAAGCTAACCCTACACAGATAAAGAATATCACAATTCAAGTAAAACTAAACTTTTCCGATGTTAATACACATTCATGTTGAATAATTAATACTTCCAGATTTGTGTGGATACTATTAGTTTGATAGCATGTAAAATAAATAGTTGATCTCATACTGTATATAGCATATTTAGATCATTTATGCCAATTAGTAATTTTCACAGTATCCCAAAACGATTTGTTTTTTGTAGTATTCAAACTTAATTCCTCACACCAATGGCCAAACACAGGAGCACGCTGGCCTGGGAAGGAAACTGCCAAGCATTTCTCGCCATTTAATTTACTGTTCACTGAAAATAATGGTCGCTTCAACATGGGGAGTCTATTCATGAAGGTGGACAGATCTGAACAGACGCCTGCTCTCTCTTGGCACTGGTCATGGCTGTGTCTAAAGACATCCTCAGTCCTAGTAACCAGTTGCATACACTTTTCCTCCAGAATCAGACAGAACCGTCTCCTGGGGGACATTCCTGCATAGCAATGATGATTCTGAGAAACCATTGAAAGGAACAGCACCCGAGATGCAAGATCTTGGACCGGCACCAAACTCACCATATGCCACTTTGGACCCCCTGCAGTTACACGTGATACTTGGAAATGCAGCTTTACTTATAGTCTTAGAGGTTTTTGTGTCTCGTGGCGACGCCATTTTGAAATTTGATTAATTCAGCTTCATGACATTTGGACATGTCCGGCAGCCATTTTGTGCTTACCGTTTACAGTACATACTGTACAATTGAAATAAAGAGTGTCGTAATTAATAGCAGTTTTACCCAAAATGCAGACAGACCTACAAGGGCAAACAGCTATCGCTTTGACGGCAATCCAACATGGCTCCCGACAGTGCTGCAATTGTACAGCAACTCTTAAGCTTGCCCTAGTGTGCTTAGCGTCGACACTCAGTTCATTAAGGCCTATAGCGCTTGGCTAATGCTGCTTGCCTCTTGGCAGCATGACAAGAACTGTGAATCAGATTATGAGGGCCATAACGCAGACAAGAGACACAGAGGGCGAGGGGAGTTGTCACAAAAAGACCAACGCTTGCCCTCTGGATGTTAATGCTCAGAGCATAATGTAATTGCGAGCCAGGCCGGGTTAATAAGGGCACTGTAATATTTGCACAGAGCTGTTGTTTATTTGTAATGCGGCTCATTTCAGTGTGCAGTGCTGCTGTAAATAACAGCCGAGTGGCTTGTAAAGCCCCGTACACTGCGCGGATGCAGACACCCAGTGGGATTGTGCGCCGTTTGAGCAGTAAACCTTGCCACTGAATTACACAAGACTTCATAAAAGAAGGAGCATAATTGAAAATACTGTAGCTATGTGATCAACATGCTGTACAGTAAAGGGATACTATGCATTTGCTTTACAGTGGGATTAACATTTTTTACAATGCTATTGAATTGTGAGGGTCCCATATGTCCATGCTGGCACGTTCGCCATATGTGGTGTCAGACAGCACATCACAAAGGGGCAACAGTGCTGTGTGACACATGGTAGCCCTACCATCACAGACACACGAACACATCATTAGAATGTCTATTAAGATCATTACAGTGCAGATCAAAAATAACATGAAGTCTGAGGATGTCAGTTTGGGTTGGTGGTCATTAATGGTATACCCAGATCAGTTGTAGATGGTTAACTAGTTCAATAAGGTTGTACAGTAATGTTGTGTCGTAAGTATCCACAGTTGGTCTGTTTATTTAAATATTGTGCATTATACGCTGTAGCTCTGTGCCAAAAGCTCTGCCAACCCAATTTACGTTATTGGTGGTACTAAACATTTTTCCTCAGCTGAATTACCAAAATCAACTGGAACACATTTGATTAATGCAAGAGCTAATGTGCACATACATAGGTATTATTAATACGGTATATTAGTTTTTGATGTAGGCAAAATACTATTTATCTATCGCCTTACAGTAAACAATATGTGTATGGTTTTGCTAGGGACACTTTGACAGATATTGAACCTTGTGGATATCTAAAAATATAGAGTCATGTTGTTGTTTTCAATGTAAACTTTATTTACTATTCCATGATAGGACACATAAAGGCACATGTGGTGAACACACATTTTAGATTGCACAGTAGAAATTAACATAGTAAAGATAATAACAATATATAGAAAAAAACTAAATAATAAGAAATATAGAAAAAAAGATTGATTCAGCAAAACCAATTCAATTGTTATTAATAATACCATGTTGTATTTTTATGGCCCATGTCTGATATCTGCCTTTTTTTACTTAGAGATGAAAATAATTTCAAGCTTATCCAGGCATACGGTATATGGGATGTGCATGATGATAAAAGAATACATTTTCTAAATTAAGCCAAGATAGTCTGACCTGAATCAACCACAAAGGAAATGCATAGATTGTTATAAGTAATATTTAAAATATTTGCATAGATCAATAGTAATAAAACATATTCCACTTCCAGAAATTAATATAGAACGAATTAGGCTGTGATAGTGCTTTATTGAATATGTGGGTGTGTGCAAGTGAGTGATTGAGTGAGTGTGTATATGTGTAAAATGGTGGTGTGCATGCATGTGTTCCCGTGTGAACCTGTGTTTATACAGTACATAAGCCTTTGTACATGTGGGGTGTGCGTGAGCATGTCTGCTTTAATGGCACAGACCAGAAAATTAAGACATTTGGGATGTCACTTGGAAAGACATTACAGTCAGGCTGGTAAATGGTGTGAACTCCCCCTCGCATCAGAAACACAGCTAAGAAAGCTTTTAACAGTATAGCCTCCTCCGTTCACCCAGCACTCTCCTAGTGATCTAACACAGTAGTGTCATACGGATTATTTGTGGCCAACTCATTTATACACGTCCATTATATGCGTCCATTCATACACGCACACACACACACACACACACGCAAATTCTGTTGCTACATTTTAACATTGTGACTTGCTCATCGTTCTTTAATCCGCTAGCCCGCTAAAAAAACAAAACAACAAAACAGCTGCATAGAGTTTAAAGACGACAGCTCACTCCTTCACCTTTGTGTCATGTGACACACGGAGCTGTCCAATCGCAGTGCAGTATTCTTCACGGCTGCCGTGGGTCTCACATTTATGTGTCTTTCAGACATAGCAACTAGCAATTAACACATATTAAACACAAATTGGGCTACAGTCATTGACATACAATCTAATTAGAACATATGTTAAATATATCACTATTTATATGTTGATTAATGTTATACGAGTACAGATTCATTTGTTATTTTGGACTACCCCCTAAAAAAATATAAAGAAGTAATTAAACGGGCATGGACAAAAACACTAACGGGTTGTGCTGTCATCTTGTCACCCAATTGTTTTCCAGTTTGTGTCCTTCCTGCTTTCCTCTGCTCTAAAGTGCAGCTGTCAAACCAATGTCAGGTTCATTGTCACCGGGACGGCAGACTCCAAATATTGGCTCTCAGCGGTGCGATGAACTGGCATATATATCAAGATAGTCATATGAGTTAACTCCTCGGAGAATGACTGCTTTTCATTTCCACACTGAATCGTGCTATTGTTCCCTGGGGTGTATACTGGCCGTCTCTGATCCTCTGCGTCAACATTGTCCTGTGAAGACAAAAAGCACAGTAAAATAAAGGTCTGTACTTTCAAAACACACTATGGAAGCAATCACAATGAATGTCAAAACAATTATTTGAGATGGTGGCCTGTGAATGCCAATGTGAAGAACCGCTAAACGTAGCTGTAATGTTTTTCAGTTGGTTCTTGAAATATAAATGGATTGTTCAGGGTGCTGGTTACACAAAATGTAACCATCTGTCCTGAGATAAGTCCCGTTCCAAACACTGAGTGTCAGCCGAGCAGACTGATGAGGTTCTAAACAGGAGCCTGGTACGCTAATGCAAAGAGGAGGCATGTGACTCAAACTAAGCTAAGTTGGACTTCAGAGGACTATCAAGGCCCTTTTTAAGAACATTTCAAGCAGTTCTGTCTGGCAATTTATAATATTACGTAGGGTCAACAAGTACACGGTGAAGCAACATTGTGGGCCAACATGATAGCAACAATATTGAACTATAGATCTCCTTGTGGGCTAATAGCTAGTAGGTTTAGTGTGCAGGTTTAGTAGCATGGCGAGGGAATAACAAAAGAAAGTGAGCCACGGTGGTGGCCAGGAACGGCAGTTTGGGGTATTGGTGTCACCTTGAGTTGCTGCCATCACTTTTGTTTTTGTTGAGACGCCAACAGTGAATAAGCTTGTTAATGGTAAATTTACAGCCCCAGCGTGGAACCAAATAAAACCAGGGGATGATGACAGTGATTGTAATTGTGTGTGTCTGTGTGTGTGTCGGGGAGGGGGTGGGGGGTGGGGGGTGGGGGGGGGGGTTGAGGGAGAGAAAGAAACGTGGAAGGCGCCAGTAATTAAAAGTCTAAAAGGGTGTGAGAGGGACTCACACCGCTCAGAGCAAACGCTGTGCCTGGAAAGCCCACTCTCCCTTCTAATGTATGCCCCCCCCATCCCGATACCCACCCCGCCCTCTAACCCCTGGCCTCTGCCTCTCCCCCACCACTCCCGCTCCCCGTCCGCCAATGAATAGTGATCGCAGAGTGCTATCGCAATGTCCCGTCCTCCGGGCGCCCCCGCCCCGGCAGGCCCGTGAATAGGCTGTCAGCTCAATAGGAGGTCTGGCCGTGAACTTCAAGTCCTTCCCAGGCCCCCATCCTCACATTAGGGTGCTGGGGAGACAAGAGGGAGAAGGAGGGGTCCTTTGGTGATGGAGATGGAGGTGTGGGGGGGTGTGTGTGTGTGTGTGGGGGGGGCAGCCAGACTTTTAGGGGGGCCCCCTACATGCCAGTGTTGGGGGAGCCCTGCCATAGAGGTTCCCAAGACTGGTGCTCTTGCTGGAACGATGGGGGCGGGGACCCCAGCTGCCGGTCAACCTCCCCTCCCTTCACCAGCGCTCAGTCTGGGCAGAAGGGGCGGCGGTGGTGGGGTGGGGTGTGTACAGACGGGACAGTGTCTGCCAGACACACACACACACACACACACACACACATCTCCAGACACAAGCTGCTGGCTGTGCCCGGCCATCACAGACTCATCATCTCATTAGCCAACGCCAGCCACTCAACTGTCTACTGTTTGCATTGTTTTGAGCTCTGCATAATTTACACAGTAAATTGAGAATGGCCCTGGCCCCTTCACTCAATCTACCACCTGTTTATAGAGGCCTGGCCGTGGTTATTAGTGCTACGCATTTGACATAGTTACTACGCGCGCAAGCCCAGCAGCTCCGCTAAGGCTGCACTGAAGTGATGCTAATGCTAAATGATGCTAATAGCCATGGAAACGTTGATTAAGTTCAGTGCATTAGGTGTGTTATATTGACTTGTTTCTATGCTTAGTTGCTCATCATTTTTCATCTGTGTGTAGTTCAACACTTCTCTTGTCTCTGGGTGGGCTAGAACACCAGTTTCTCTATGAGCTGAGGAATCTACTACAGTATGCACCAAGCCACCTAAGTCTACACAAACAAAGGGAGGTCTCTCTGTTGCGTGGACAATGGCACACATTGTTTATTCGTCTGCGTTACTTCATCTGGCTGAGCCAGCACTAATTGGTGTTTTGATTTAAGCGGTTTTTAAAACTTGGGAGCTCTTGGCTTAGAATAATAGCGCGCTACAACAAGCTTCCACGGGGAGAACAATACTGGACTTGTCTCAGCACCGGCTGCCCTGGAACACAGTGTCTGTACTAAGAGCACTTCCAGTATTGAGACCCTTGCTGTCACGCTTTTGCTATCGCAGTTCCTCGCCATCGCTTGTCTATAAATCCTCACTCTCTCTTATATCTCTATATATTACTCACTCTCTCACCCCCCCCCCCTCTCTATCTCTCTCTCTCTCTCACCCCTCTCTCTCTATCTATCTCGCTCTCTTTTTCTCTCACACCTCTCTCCTCTCTTTCTGCCTGGGTGTTTTTGTTGGTGTGGCATTGTCCCTGTGCGCGAGCCACACACATTCTTCATTTGAGATATATCGCCCTCTCTACAGACCGCCTTAAGCATTCCAACTTGACATTTCTTTGTAGCCCGTTTTCGGGGTCAAGGTAAACGAGAAGGCGTTTGCAGACTAATGCGTGCCTCAGCCCTGCTGCAGATGATCTAGAGAAATAACAGTGTGAGTAATAGCAGTGTGATTACATCTCCCTGCTTCTCGCTAATTGTGAGGAAGCAGACTATTAGGACGCGTCCCTCCGTCGCCCGGGAGCAGCTCGTGTCGTTTATCCAAAATGGCAACTGCCGCCATGTTGGGACATGTGCGGACGAATTCCCAGGCGGGGGCTAGGAGACAAAAACGGGCTGCTTCGGAGGGCAGGTGCCCAGTGAAACCCGCCTGGAAGCGGCATGAAGAGCGCAGTGATTTAATACCAGTGAGCACACAACACACGCTCCTCCCATAGCGGTGCCCCCGCCTGCTCATCAACGCTGCGCCTGGTGAATTCTGCAATTAACTAAGCACCTGCGAGGCGATTAAACGTCGAGGGCTAGCACGGAGGCGAGGAGAAAGTAGGGCCGGGGGGTTGTTTCTACAGGGCGTGCGGTGTAGTGATACGTTGTGGTTTCGGGGTCCGCTACCTGCGCTGGTCTCCCCACTTCCATTTCGTGCCAGCATCGCTCTAAGATGGTGGCGAGGGGCTGCGTCTCTCTCGCTGCTCGGGGAAGAGAGGGGCAGCCTGCCGGGGAGGGGAGGAGGGGAGAGGCGACGCAGGAGAGGGCAGAATCAACAGCCGCCCCTCCCCCTCCTTCTGCTCGTCTGTTTTTCACTCTCCTTTTGCCAGCTCTCCCTCAGTGGTGTGATGGCAGGCTGCACACGGCACAGAGGAGGGCAAATCAGAGGGCAGGAAGACACATATATTTTGAGCGTGCGATTCGCTCGGAAAAAAAAAGAGAAAGAAAAAGAATGCCCGTGTGTAGTATCACGGAAGCACACGTTGGCGAGTACACACACACACACACACACACACACACACACACACACACGCACACACACCTTTTCATGTCTGTTCTCATGGTACAGTCTGCCCCTGAGCATGCAAATGACTTTCATTATGCAAATGCATGCAAATCAGATCCAACCATCTGAGAATGAAGGCTGGGAAAGAAAAAAAAAATCGACACAGAGATTGAATGAAAGAAGGAAAGAGAATAGGGACAACGGAGAAATCCTTTTGAGTAGCAGGAAGTTAGATAAATGCATTTTGGAAAACAAGGGTATCCCAAACAGCCCAATACAATTATCTTTAATAGTATGATTTTTTTTTATTTCATTTAACATGTTTCCTGTGTCATTTTAACAGTATACCAGTTTGTCATTCATTTAATGCCTCTGCAAGGTTTATGTTAATAAAATAAGATAATAATGCCTGAACCTAAAGGTTTAAGTTGACGGCCTGCTGTAATTTATTATGCCTTAATTTCAATGCCTTACGTTTATTTGTATGTCTGTCCAACAGCCACAGTGAAACAATGTCGCATTTCAGCAATGGCACAGCTCTGCACAAGCTGTTGACATTTCCAAAGCTTAGCTAACGTGCATTACAGAGGGCATATACTGTAGAGATGGTTGTATGTGCCCTATGTTTTTGTTACTTGAATAGCTGATTCATTGCCTGCACTTAACATTCAAACTGTGTCTTTGACCATTATCATGGCCTAAGGAAATAGCATGCATCATCAAATGCATACTGTACATCACCAATCCAACTGCAATAAGTCAGACTATGCAATTGCAAGAGTCATTGAGAAAATGATAAAGCAAGTGCAATTAGCATCACAACAAAATGTACAATACATTGACACACTACAATTCAGGCAATTTAATTGCTCACGAAAAGCATAATTATTTAACAAATGTATTTACAGGCTACAATTGCTCTCACCTTGCCACACGAAACGTAGAATTTTAAACTAAATTGCCGCAAAGTAGCCTGTATTTTAATTCCACCAGGTGAAGGCTATATCTCAAATGTTTTGCCAAGTAAAGCATTTAAACTATGCTATTCAAACAATATCAACAAAGAAAGCTGAGTAATCGGTGACTAGCGCATGCTGTCTGATTTCTGTCATTCTCTGAGCCCAGTAGAAAGGGTAATCCATTAGCCGACACTGGGAGAGACAGCTTTTGTCTCTCTGTGATGGCAGGGGAAGGTCTATGTCTGAGACTGGAGCAAGGTGGTGAAGACGGCGGTGCATTTTGAGTGTGAGAGAGTTAGGGTGACTACGCAGGGAGGGACATGGGTGGGGCACATATGAAAAGTGGCAAACCTCTCCTAATTGGCACTTGACATTTTTTTGCCATTGGCACTGGAGAGGACCAGTTTTCAAGCCCTCTCTGAGTCCTTGTTGGAAAATTGCCTTATGCAAATATGGAGAATGGGCTCTATTGTGCAGCCTCTGATATTAACAGCTCGCACAACAATGAAATTGTGTGCTTGCGCCGTACACGTAGGTGTGTGAGAGAGCGCTAAACAATGGCGGCTGGAACAGCTTCAATCTCAACAGCCCCTTCATTGGAAGCTCTGCCAAGCTCTGCCATTTCACCAGAATGGGACTTTCTCTATCGATGGAGGCGCTAAACCAAATATTCATTAATGGCTGACACAAACATATGTGTCCACTGCTCTCCTCAAGCTCCCATACCTTGTATGTTATTTTGTTCAATGGATTGATTATATTTTACATTAAAAGAACAGAAACTAAAAACTACTGGCTGAACTGTGATGTAAATTAATTCATGCTTTGTTGTTGCACTATGTAATATCTCCATAATTTCCTCTGAAATGTACATAGTTTACCTTCAGTCCCTCAGGTAAGCATAGCTCCCTCGAGTCCCTCGAGGGGAAAACAAGGCACCAGGAGAAATGCTATACTTTCAAAGCAGTGAAAAGAGCCAAACCAAAGATGTTCCTTTCTCAACGTCTAAAGCAAATGTAACAGTGTTCTCCAAAAACGCCAAAACCGATGGGGAGGCAAATAGAGCAGTGCAGGCTCATAACAACAGCCACCTCCAGTGTGGTCCAAGTAGAGTCAAAGTACACCTGGTAGCGCTAAGTTTCCAAACGTAATCTCCTTTGTCTGTGCAGGCCCATTGACTTCTGCAAACGTCTGAGATGCATTCAGTTCTCTTTGAGCATTAGGGGGCGGTGAGCGCAGCAGTGTTTTCGGGGCTACAGGGCCTGGCCTAATCTAGCCCAACAGCGAAGCCATTTTCCAAGCCCTGCTGGTGTGTTCCGTCAAGAGAAAAAAAAGAGGGAGAGGAAAAGGGGCAAGAATCACCCAGTTTTATTCAGCAAACTGTCTGGCTGCTCGGACCCGGTGGTTGCTGAAAGGGAGGCAAAAAGGCCCATTGTCCCCCTAGTGACAAGTGGACTAGCTCTATTGACTGTAAAGACTACTGGTGGGGGGCCAGCGATGCCCCACCACAATGGCTGTTTTTCTACTTGACACTTGGAGTCTAAATCTGCTTGCCTAGTGCATGAAAGCTGGCAACAAATCCTCCGGCCTCCGCCCCATGCCCCTGCCTCCTTCCCTTCTCCACTCGCACGTTCTATTGCAGGCAATGGCTGTGGGATGACAGCGAGAGAAAGGGTCAGAGAGGGAGGCCCTGAGGTGGCTGCGTGTGACACAAACGCTCACGTTTCTGGGCCATTTTCAGGCGGGCGAATGCTAAGTCTCTACTGGGGGGTCCCCCTGTGTGAGCTGTTAGCGATAGGACTGTGCCGCACACGGTGCTGGGCAGGAAGACACATCGCCTCTTTCCGAGGCGATGTGTCTTAACACCTCTAAAGCCAGCCTGCCATAGGCCTCCCTAAAGTGCTACGTTTTCCACGAGGCCATTTGAATAAAATGCTAGTCCAATCTGCTGCTCAAATTAGCCAATCCATCACAATTATGAATCCCCCTGTTACAATACAGAATATATAGTGGTCAGTTTGTCCTGTGGACCTCGCTTTAAACGCTTTGCGTTATCCCTACAGGCCAGGAGAACTCTGGTACCCATTTGTCACCAGACGATATGACAACTTTGCTTGTCGCTTCGTGTCAAGGCCCTCGCTCCTCTCGCTCTCAGAGCTCAGGCCTGACAATGTCGCGCTGAACACCTGCGATGCAGCACACGGGGGCCGACGGCGTGGTTCTCATTGGAGCTGGACTTTAGTCTTCCACGACAGCGGGGATTCGTACTGCTGTGTCAAACTGAATATGAAAGTGCGCTCTCAAGTGTGTTTAGATAGCAAACCACCGAGTGTAATGTGCAGTACCGTTATAGGTGGCTGCCAGTCTCCCGGCTCCACACAAGTGGAGGCCGTTGGGTTTCTCCAGAGAGAGCAATTCCTAGTGGCCTTACTCAGCAGGGCTGCACCGCTAACATTCAGGGTTGAGAGAAAAGAATCACATCTCCAATCAGCCATCGGAGGCCTTGGTGTTGTGAAGATCTGATTGACCAATTACACCCCACCATGGGCCCAGGATGAGAACCTCAGAGGCTCAGATTGTTCTGTTTTTCTTGCTTATGGTTCTCGTTACTGGGTGTGTGTGGGGGGTAGGGCATTCTGCTTGATTGACCTTTACCACACCTCCCCCAGGAGTCTTGCGCTCACACACACACACTCACACACACACACACAGGCATTCAGTGAGCTCCTATCAGACCTTCCCACAAGCAACACCTCTCGCAATGGAACCTTATCCATGGCCCATTCACGAGCGAGCCAACTGTCACGTCAAATCAAACAACCGCCAGGACCCCAAATCAAACATCTCTTCAGGCAAAACAGACAGAAAAGGGGGTAAAGAGAATAGAAATCCCAACGCCCAACTTAACAAAACTGGCCTCCGACAAATACTTAGTCTGTTCACTTAGACTCGGGTGGGGAGTTGGATGGCGGATTAACTCTGAGCAAGCATTCTTCAGTAACACAATGCCATCCAAGCCCTTACATATGTATAATTCATAGCACTGTATGTAGCTCCTATCGTGAAACGGGCCTGCATTCTTTTCATGTTGCATGTTCTCTTGATGCCAAGGAGACATGAAAAGAGTGAACATTAATGGGGCCGCTTGAATAGAACGCTGGGCAAACTGGCTGCCCAACAGATTAGCCGTTTGTTAACTTAGCATAGTCCACCGCCTGGCTTGGATGAATCATGTATTCTTTTGACATGGCTGTAGCTGCTAGCCATGTGATATTAAGGATAAGCTCCTACATGCAGCCCCACACAATAGTACTATAGTGCTTATGAGATTAAAAGTGATCCTTTTGGACCAACCATACTTTGTTTGGACAGTGGACCAGGGAGCTTATTAAATATATGTGTGCCCTTGCACCCTGAGGTTGTATGGTTATCAGTGATCTATAACCTTTAAAGTATCAGTCAATGTGCATAGGAGAAGACAAGACAGAGTGCTGTCTATTGAAACACATTGAATTAATAACACACAATACCAATGTCAAATACACACTCTTAACAAAAGTCTTGCAATGAACAAAACATGATGAAGTGATTCATTCCATGCATGCACGCGCACGCACACACGCACCTAGACATTAGTGGTGTCTCTGCAAGGAGAAATGTGAGGCAAAACATAAACGGGTGATGCAATACAGTGATCAACCTACCTGGTGTATATTTTTCCTTCCAAATCCGTTATATATTCTTCATCTCAGCTTTTGCTGTGAGATTAGCGGTGTGTGTGTGTGTGTGTGCTTGCGGGGGTGGTGTTTGGTTGAGGGTGTCTTCTAGCTCTTCGTGCCTTTTCAGGAGTGTAATGGGATTCTTGTTACTTTCGGTTATCTAGCTTTATGAAGAATGTACATCACTCATACAGCTAGATAACCAAAGATAACAATCAACCCCTAAGGCTGCCCATCCTTCCAAACTGCACGTGTGGCCATGTTCTGACCTATAAGTAGAAAAGAAGAATTAGCAGACAGCCACAGTTTGCCATCATATATTACTATGCAATATTTGAGTGAAAATACACGATTGTTCAAATGTTATGTCAATATACAAGAAATGATTACACACGAGAACGATGATCTGAATTTGAAGCTCTCGACTGTGAAGATTTTAGTCCCAGAATTGCCTAACCGTTGAGGGGACAACACCGGTTGTCCCCTCATCCCAACTCAAACTGCGTCCAAACGACTTGCAGGGAACCCGTGCGGTGTTTGGATCGCCATCCAATACAGCCTGAAATGACTCTCACAAAGGCTTTACTCTTCAAAGTCACACACAGTGATGACGCACGTACATAAAGCACACGGCCCCATCCTTATTAGATGCTCCCCATCCCGCCCCAGGCCTGTGCCAGTACCTACAACATATTGGCTTCATATGATGATTCACTCCAGGGCAATGGCTTCAGTGCGTCAGTGTATAGAACGTGCCTCAAGCGCGCAGACCCAAGCATGGCATATACACATATACGCTTGTATACAAACACTGAGAAATTAATTCAGAGAAGCATAGGAGCAGACAAATGCATCAGCACGTACACTCGTCAGAATGCTAGTGCCACATGGTACAATAGCCTAGCAAATTAAAACTACCCCCATGCCCATTGAGACAAGCTCCTCCCACCCACAGCATCTAGTAAGTGCTTTACTGCAAGGAGCGATGGAGAGATGTTGGGGGAGCGAGACACGACGGCAGAGCAAGGTAGAGAATGCTCTGGCTCTTCATCACACCCGCCTAATGTTTTAAATATACAGTGTGCCAGTATTAGCAGAGATGGCTACATACAGCCAACGTTAGCAAATAACAAATCCCTCTGGCATTGCTCTGCATCCAGGTTTGTGTTTATTCTGTGTTGAATCTGAATGCAGACACAAAGAAGCTTGATCCCACTTGTGAGCATCTACTGTAGCTGCATGCTTTGTTTCACACCAGTGTGTCATGCTCCAGCACAACAAACGGACGTCTGGGGACGTCTTGGGACGCATGGGGACCCAGAAGGATGTAATGTTGCATCATCATAATGTATCTCGGACAAGTAACCATAAACAACCATAAGAGTCAATACTCACTTTGATATTCCCATAAATGCACACACACACACACACACACACACACACACACACACACACACACACACACACACACACACTCTCTCTCTCTCTCTC